>JAOYFF010000049.1:4315311-4346113 GCA_025773925.1 Cryptomyrus ogoouensis
TGTAACCTCTGGGAATGGTTACACTAAGCCTGCCACATGGACGGACAAATGGACAGACAGACAGACAGACAGACAGATAGATAGATAGATAGATAGATGGATGGATGGATGGATGGATGGATGGATGGATGGATGGACTCTTGTCCAAGGTGTCCTCTGCCTCCAGCACCAGACTCCAACTGTACTTTATCTCTCTACTGGATAAACAAGGAGTAGATGAACAAATGATGAACACTATACATATTCATAACTAACAATCATTGGTCAATTTTTTCCCAGTGTCTCACCAGGGAGCTCACCTCCTATTCATACAAATAACAATCGCACACCTCCGTGAGCAGAATCTGTGATTGTTTACCCACCCTGACGGATGATGAGCGAGAGCCACTGAAGATGTCTGCAGCCGAGAGTACGTGTCATTCTCAGGAAGGGAGTGGAGATGCACGACATCTGAGAGGCAGGATCACGTCGCCGTTTTATCGATATGCAAAAAAAGCATGTTCCCATGTACTCATACTGGTTCAAATAAGCGTCATTTCATTTCAATAAAGCTCAAGCAGCAGATAAATTTGCAGCAATTAATTCCATGTAGTACATTTTCCCTATAGACTCATTAGTGGGCAAAAACGGATTGGTGTCGAGCTCCATAATACCCCACAAACTGCAGGCGTGTGCTGAAGGTGGACCTACAGAGAAAAATCCAATGCCGATCTGTCCCCAGATTCATCATGTCTCGCACCTAAATCCTTCGGATCAAGGAATCTTATCCTTCTTTCCATCTTACCTTCCGGATTCGGCCAGTGGCGTCCCGTAAACCGGGGGCCCTGTCAGACAAGTGAGAAAATCACTCTGCTCTGGCTCCAAGACAGCAACGGCGATGAAGCTCTCCACCCCCCCTCCAAGGGGACAACAGTCGATACAAAGCTGATGAGATGGGGAGGCTGGGGTTTGCAGGGTGGGGGACTTTCACCAGACGGTTGGGGTGCCGGCATACGACAAAACAGCTGGGCAGGAAGCCGGCTTTAAAAGAAGGTGAGTTCCTCCAAGACGCAGCTCCTGGGCTGACTGCGGCGTCGGAAGCATGAAAGGAGGTGAGTTATACGGGTGCACTTCCGCGGAGACAAGAGACGCGCGGACGTATCTCCCGGAGGCTTACTGATGGAGTGCGGCTATATGCGGGACGGACGTCTCCCATCAAACCGTCCCAGGTTCCCTCTTACACACTCATACATCAAAGCGGCTCTGCAGAATGGAGTACAAAGGCTGCAGAGTTTCAATGAGACTCCCTGAAAATTCTAGGACTTCAAAAAGGAGCCGTGATCATTGTAAACAGGCCGTTCGGACAGGACCTGGCAGTAACAACAACCAAGGTCACGTGACCGACTTGAGGAACGTGCTCCAGAGCCTTGACTGAACGCACAAGCGTGTTTAATTTGACACGTCACCGACCTCCTGGTAAGTAAGTAAAACTTATCATTTTAAAACAATAACCTGGTGTTTTGGGGAAAGATCTGTATCTATCAGTCTCATTCTGGACCAGGGGCAATTCTAGGATTGTAACCCCCCCCCCAAATAATCAAAACCAGCCAATACAACCCCCTGGAGCCCCTTAAATGGGTGGAGAACATATCCCCCCCACCAATGCTCAAGTTATGTTCTTGGTTGCCACTATCAAATTCAGAATACAGGTCTCCCATGATTAAATTTGCCAAGCAGGGGGGAGGGGATCCCTGACAAAATGTGTACAAAATGGCTGTGAATGTGTACAGATGGCTGTGAAGCCCCTGAATAGGCTTGAGAACGGCCTGTGCACTGGGACAGTGTCGCTAGGAGGCCCAGAGTCCGTCCCAGGCAGCCTGGGGCATAACGGCGGGGGCTCCAGTTTGGAGGAAGGTGGCATACAACCCCCCGGATGCCAGTGTGCAGCTTCGCTCCACCCACCATGCGAGAGCCTTTCCACCGAGGGTGATTTCTCATTCCTGGCCTCATGCACGGATAAAAGAGAAAGTCAAGTAAGGGGGGATTTTTTTGCCCAGAATATCTCGCAAGGAACCCCCAAGGAGAGGAGCTGCGGGATAATGGATGGGACTCGGCTTGGCAGTTGCCCAATTCACACGACCCGGGCGCGCTTCACCTCCGAGGATGTCTCTGGCAGAGTCATGCGTGTTGGGGAGGATATTCTGAGCCCGAGAGATACCCGACACCCACCGTCGTGTTCGTCTTCAGCTTGTTTCCCATGCAAATGCAGACCGGCCCAGATCAGTGTACCAGCCACATGGCCAGGGGCTGATTACCTTCTTTGAGGGACTTGGGCTGGGGAGGAGGGACGCAGGTGGTAAAATTTGTCGATCATTAGGGAGGGGGGAGATGCTAATGGTAAAATTTTTCCATTCCATTTTTCCCAGAGGCCCCTGATCGGCTGGGCGGCTGTAGCCTAGGACAGCTTCCGCATCGAGCCTCTCCTGCCTACGGCACGTAGGGACCCAGAACATTCTCTGCCATTCCCACTAAAAGTTTCATTTTTTACAGGGCTGAATTCCAGCACTTCCTTCAAAAGCCTGGATGCACCACAAATTATATGTATAAAATAGCTGCCTTCCATTCTGACAACTCCCTAAGTGTAATCTTTACGGGTTAATAGTCACTCTGCCAAACAGAACTTTAAATCAATACATCGTTTGCAGCCGGGAGTCGTCCTATGTACTATACGCCAATTATCTGCCTCGCCCTCCAAGGACCAGTGTAATGTCTAGCCTGGAGCTAGCTGGTCAGTGCTAAAAGAACAAGGAACCTTCCAGAACTTTTACGGACTTGAGAGTATTACAGTCTACAGACCAGCCCTCAGTGGTTAGAATTAAATTGGAATTAAACTGACAGATTGAATTTCCATCCAAAAGTTCCATCTTGCCGTTATAATATCTACCAAAGACACAGAATGTAATTTGCGATTGAAGAGTCAGCATTTTACAATGTTGACAGGTCACACACAGACCATATAAACATATTTAGGCGATTAATTACCTTTTTTCCTATCAGCTGCCCCTGACAATTCTGTATTATCTAGCTCCAAAAGTGCCTGTCCGTTGCAGGGTCACAGAGAGCCCCAAGCCCATCCTGGGAAGCACAGGGAACAGAGGGAAGGCGATCACAGACAGAGGGCAGCCAAACCGCATGTCCCTGACCTGGGGCGGGCAACAGGGAACCTCGGGGAGCTGGGTGATGCGGGGGGGTGATACTCGGAGCTTACCCTCTGAGCTGTATGTACCACCCTTTCTCATAAAAACCACACAATGTTTATAAATGGAAAATGCTGACCAATGCTCAAAAAAAGCCAGAAATATTTCATATCGCGAACGGAGCCACCCGGCAGGACAGTGACCTACGTGCACGTCTGCTGTTCCCGAGCTAATCTCTGACATCAGAAGCAGCATCGGCGACGGAGCCGGCTGAGCGGTGGAAGCGGCGCTCGTCTGGGCCGTCTCCGGCCGTCCGGTCACGTCTGGCCCACATCATAATCATATTCCGTCTGTAGCGATCGGGGGGGGGGGCGCGACATGTTTCCAGTCTTCCTCACTCTTTTACTTTCCCCATTGCTCTACTTATTGCATTTACAGCCTGGCCACATCAGGCCGAGAAAACACAATAACACTGCCACATTATTAGCCACCCTCCCCCCCCTCCGAGTTAGTCTCCTACCTGCCGTCTGACATCACCCTGGAGTCCTCGAATTTCATTACGCCGAACCCTTAAAAAAACTGTATTAGTAATACTGCCCAGGAAAGGACCAGAGTATGAGAATGATTTCGGTAGGTCATCGGTTCAAATCCCAGGGTCGGCAGAGTGATTTCACCGTTGGGCCCTTGAACGAGACCCTTAACCCCATTCGCTCCAGCGACTGGCTGTCTCTGCTTTCCAAAATACACCTCGATTTGAAGTGTCTGTTAAATAAGTGGACATCGGTAAATGTATATGTGCTTGGTGGCAATTTTGGGGTGGGGGGGGGGGGTTTTGATTCAGGCTTGAACTTTCGAGAACCTCGCTTTGAAGGGTGCTTGAGATGGCGTCACACGTAGTGAAGGAAACGCTTTGAGCCCAAGAGTCACTAAATGCTCCCCATGCCACGAGCTAACCTGAATTCCAAAGGTGGTTTAATTAAGCGGGATTGTCTGATACAGAAGCGTGTGATCGGGGGACCTTTCTGCTAGCGAGCTGAAGGCTGGGAGGCCGTTCACACCGCTTTCTCGAACCCCCACCGAAGTAAGTTTCATTATAAAGTGTCACACACTTCAGTAGATCGACATGGAAACAAAATTGCTTTTGCAGGTGATTAAAATGCAAAATTTACATTCGACCACAGAGAATCACAGACACAGAAGTCAATGGTCAGAAATCAGAAGCGAAATTCATTCTCCTGTTTTGTGAAATCACTGTTTTTCAGACTGATGAATATAAACTATGAAATAATAGTAATAAAATGTGTAATCAGTGCAAAACAGTATAACACATAAGAAACGCTTTTGTCTATAAAATAGCTTCATTTGTTTTCCGAGTTTTAATGACAATGCATATATTCCTGCCCAATGTGGCGGCACGTGCGTGATGGAGTAACTATAGAACATATCTTGTATTCTTTCAGGATAGTTGCTATACTGTGAAGTTGTACTGTTGTTTTGTCTAGACTGATTCAGTCTAGACAAAAACCTTGTTGCTATGACAATCCAATCAGTCGCAAAACAGAAGTGGGATGTTTGACTTCAGTAGATGACAGTATATGCAAATCAGCCCCAGGATTATTTTGTTTACCGCTTCTTGTTTGAAACAATTGGTGCCTCAGACAAACTGATAATAGAAGCAAGTACACTGTTTGAATCCATGATATAGTAATTCACTGTCAAGAACAGAATACAAAGCTGAAATTCTTCTGGATTCTATGTATCAACATTGATTCACCCAGACAGTAAAAGATTAAAGGATAAGATTCTGTATTGAAGTTAATGTTGCTTTGCGTATTCATTTATTAACACATTAAAATCGCCCACATTCTAGAACATTCTACTCATCCTGGCAAAGCCAATCACTCAATATAAGACTGTTTCATGCTTTTATATTCAGACTGTATTCAAATTTTTCTACCATTTGACATGTTTTAGTGGTTCAGTTGGGTTTTTGGGCTTAAGTCAGGTAACGATGCAAAATTAGCTCCATAAAACTGACCAGTAACACCCATTTGTGGATTTTCACTGTTTATCTTCAGATTGGTTCTAATGGGACTAATTTTGTTTTGCGACTGTCGCCCGAAGCTTTTTCTCAGAATATACTACTCTCGTCTTGTTCAGTGCTTCTAGATCAGCGGTCTCCAACCATCTTCACAGTGAGAGCTACTTCTACAAAGTCATGAATGGGAGGGGGGGAGTTTAGAGTGAAGGTTAGGGTTGGGGGGGGGGTTCCCACCAGAGTACATTTTACCAGCCAGGGGGGTCCCTGTCAGTAAACTGTCACAATCAACCAGATGCCGATAATAAGCAAATGATTCTTTCCATCCAGAGAACACTGGAAAACACAGGAGGCCACCATAACCATAACACCGACACGTTTCTAACTAAATTAACAATAAAGATAATGAAGTGCCTTTATTTCCTGCTGACTGTGATTCCACACTGAGCACCTGTAATATTTTCTTTCATTCAAAGAGATAAAAACAATGTATCAAAACCTATTAGCAAACAAATAAGGTCTTGGATCAGGTCCCAGCCATTTAATAAATACTACAATAACCATTCATTACAGCGTAATTACTAATCTATGAAATGAAATCCTCCATCAGTTACAAAAAAACTATCCTTCTTTACTTCGTATAAAGGGAGTGTGTCGTTCTCATCTACCATTCAGCCGGGGGAAGGTACCTCAAGGACCATCACTCTCTGTACCAATTTCCCGAACCGTGAACGCGAAGAGATATGTGCATAAAATATAAATTATTTCATACGGGTACGCCGGCGATGCAAGCGCGGGCAGGGTGATGAGCCAAAGTCACCTCGTCGCTGATAATTCAGCCCCAGACGAGAGAGGTAATAGGACCTTAACGAGATTTCATTACTCTGTCCAGCAAAAAAAAAGGACAGAGGTAAATAGTCAAATAAGATTATGGCAGTAATATATTGTGGCAGGCTTATACTCAGGAAGGCTAAGATAAATGGGAGGCTACCTTCCCCCCGCACGCAATTTTCAGGTGAGGATGGCTGATTCCAGTGGAGTGACTGCTGTAAGTGAACCTAATGAAGACTCTACCACTGCGGGCAGTTTGGGAGAATCCATCTCAGGGACAATGGGGGAGGAAAAGTGGACATGCTGCAGTCCATATTTAAGGGCATGCTGAGTCTAATATTACGCCATATTTTTATATACGGTGCCCCCCCTGCCCCGAAATGCTGCCAAGTACTCTGTAAAATATTGTCTAGAACAGAGGTGGAAAGTTCAGGTCCAGAAAGTAAAAATCCAGACCAAGATTTTATTTCCACCAACGAGCTAAGCACTCTGTGACTCCTTCGTTGAAACAAAATCTTGGCTGTGATTTGTACTTTCTCGACCTGAACTATCCACCTCTGGTCTAGAACCCAGTAGATGATGGGTAATGGACCATATTTGTGCAGACCCATGTAAAATTAACTGTCAGTAATTGTACAAACTACTCATTTCAGTGTTGACACAGCTGGAAGATTGTTATTACTGATGTTATGACGATTGTGATTTAACAGCTTTTGTAGTTGCCTCAGTCATTACGGTTATAGTAATGACTTTGTACTTACTCAAGGTATCAGGTAACCAGGTCCTATAGTTTTCACCTGAGGAGTTTATATAACAGCGCTTCTCAACTGGGATAGCCTCAGAACTCACATTTGCAGTTAGTTGTTAGATTACGACCCAAAATTTGAATCAAATTTATTTCCAAAATAACAGTACCGTAATAGTAAATCTAATGTAAATAGTGCAGTAACAGTACCACAATGTGTGCATGCACTGTCAAAAAAGCCCAACATTAGATTTTAAAAAATGCATTTTTTTTAACTACACACCCTGTGACACAATGAAAATGGTCTTGTGACCCACTTTTTGGTCGGGACCCACACCAGTTGAGAAACTGTGGTTTATGAGGTCAGAGACCTCTGAAGGGAGGTGAGGAGGAGTTTTGATCACTTGGCTTCTGGCTTCGCTCTCCTGTTCCCGCTTGCCTCAGCCACCGGCACCCTGTGATCAGTCACTCAACACGCCGCTGAACACAGACACCCCAGATCCTGCGCCAATATGGTTTGAATCTGATGACGGGCTTGGGGGGGGGCCGAGGGAGAGCCGGGGCAGCAGTGATCCGGAGAGGACCAAACCGCAGGAAGGATGAGGGGGTGCTGACGAGATCGAGCCCCCACTTACACATGCTACAGTAAACCTTCACGGTTTTGGTCAGATCACATCCCTGAGATGTGCCCTCCAAAAATCCAGCTTCCTGACACATCCGGGAAACAGTGCAGGTGCTGTAGGTGATTTTTCTTCGCGATTCTTCAGCATTTTAATGATCCTCCAGATGCCAGTTGCATATGGATGTTCAGCCCCGTCGCCGCGGATGTCGGCTCCGTTGTCATGGGCCAGAGCGGAATCCAGAGAGCACAGGATCGGCTGGGACGCGACAGGGACGTCGGAGAGTGAGGCTGGACTGCCCGCAAGCAGCCGTGACGCCACGACGGTGACGCCAGATGCGAATCCCCAGTGTCACTGAACGCCCTGACAAGGTAATACTGTGTGGCTCGTCCCATCTGCCACCCCCCCCACCACCTCCAAGCTGTGCTCGGCTAGGGCGTAGCACGCTCTCGCTAGGGGCTGTCCCAGGAGGAAGGTCAGGTGACCTCGGCTCGCTGTGTACCTCCTGTGCAGCCGCACCTGTGCAGGGGCGAGAGAGAGAGAGAGAGAGAGAGAGAGAGGCTCTTCGCTTTGGGCAGATGCTTCCTGCCGGCACGTCCCGTCCTCCTCGCCTCCGCTGCGGACTCCCGGACAGAAGCCGCCCCACAAGCACCAGGAAACTCTCATTATCATTGTCAAAAAAAACCGCAGCTGCTCAGCATCTCCCCGGCAGGTCAGGAGGCGCACGATCCGAGCCACGTGGGCGTGGATATACACCAGCCGGCTCATGGCCTCCCCCACACCTGAAAAAGGGTGTCCCAGGGGGCAGAACCCAAACACGAAATAACCCTCAAGTAGGGCGGTCTGATTTTAATGAAAAGGGACACTCTAAATCTAACAGATACTTTGATCAATGGCAACATCGGCTTTTTGAGAAACAGGGTACCTGGAGCGATTACAGGTTAAGGGCATAGCTGAGGGGCCCAACAGGGACATCACTCGGCCAAACCTGGGATTCGAACCAACAACCTTCCCATCACAGACAGTGCATCCTAACCCATCCACCATCACCATTAAAAGTAGCATTCCTTTATAGCCCCTTAAAACAACCCTAGCGACACCCTCTAGTGGATAGCATAAGAACAACCGGCCCGTTTCCCGAGGTGACGGTGATGTCGAAGCTCGTGTGACCTTGGCGGCGACCTTCGGCCATATCTGTCGCCGCAGGTCCGTGTTTCATGTTCAGTCCATCGTCCAGCTCTCTCTTTCCAGGAGCTGCGCTACACCATGTGATCCACCAGACCACGGAATATACCGCGCAACGTGGGTAAATGCAGCACGTCAGAACACACCTCCTTTATCTTCCTTGTCCTCTCCCTAGGACTCTTCCGGAACATATAACACAAATGACGCCTGCCCTGCTTCTTGAGTCCAGTTAATCCATAAGCAGAGTAATATTAGGGCCTCATAACATATAAATACAATGGTGTAAATATATAAAACAGAAAACAAGCAGAAAATTACTTACAATGCCTGAAAAATGCCCTGTTCCATAAGGGACTTGCATACTTGACATTTGAATAACATACGGACAAATTAATATCAATTAGTTGTAACGAATTAACCAATTAAAGCCACATCCGTTTTGGATAACTGGTTTCACTGGTTTCACGGAGCTACTGTTCTGTTCCTGGTGAGACTGGGATGGAAGCCAAACTATTCAATAAAAGGACATTCTGACCCCCAGTTACTTCCCAGTTTGGGGCGTAACGAAGATCCGGCGGAGAAGAGAGGCATCATGTCATCTCGTTCTTCATCTCGGCCCGGAGGTGACATCACAGGGACAAGACAAGAGCTGCCCACTATCAGAGCTGACAGGTCATGTGACACCCCCCCCCCCCAGTATAACTGTCATCCACAGTGTATAAACCACCAGGGTCAGGAAATCCTGACGCATGCTTTATAATTGCATGTACAGTAAAGCATTTATATGCATCAGCGCGCATTTTACAGTAACAGCATTTGGCCTGTCATGTCCGTCACATTCATGTCTCGTATGAGTCTGCTGCTGCACGCCCCCGCTCCCCACCGGGGAACCAAGCAGAACAGCATCCTGCTGCTGCAGGAGGTTATAGCTGGGAGGGGGGTAAGGGGGGCTGGGCAGGTTTTTGAATGGGGGGGGGTAGCAGCAGGAGCACAGATGGAGGAAAGATGAAACGGCAGAAATGGACCAACATCAAGAGCAGAGGTTTAGTATAGGTACTCCTGTGGATAACAATGTGATTTTTTTTTTGTAGCTCCTGATTCTCTGAGGGGAGGGGGTCAATGATGACAAAACTAGGCTAAATATCAGAGGAAGGCGAGGGGGGCGAGAGGCTATATTGAATCTACAACTGAATCTAGGTTCAGAGAATGCTGGGTAAAAACAGACACACACAAGCTATCACTATCAGCTTTAGTCGCCACCTTCCGCGTCCGGTCCTCCGCTGCCTCGCCCTCCTCGCCACTGACGTGTGGTGCTGATGGACAGCTCAACGCCCCCCGGGAAAACCCCTCACCTCGCACCATGACTGTCGATCCTGTGATGAGGCCTCACGCCTGCCAGCACATGACCCCGGTGTGATCAAGGTGTGGAAAGGAATTCTAAGCACAGAGGGCGTAGGTGGGACTGAGGTCCAAAAGCCAATTTACATTTCAAAGCTTTCTTCCATTCAGGAAATCAGGAGAAGCCCCGAAAGTCTATTAATTTCTCCTCAGTCGAACCTACTTAACAAACACGGGACTTTCACGTGGGAACCTTTATCTGTACGACGTGTCCGGTTAACTTTATGGGTCTTAGGAAACTCAGAAACCAATGGCATTCTTAAGCTAAGCTCGATGGCTCGTGTTTTTCAAACTTTCCAGTGTTATTCTCCGAGTTACTTTCAATCGGACTGACAATTGAAATTGAGGCTGCATTTAAATCACCTTTTACGCTTCCGTTTGGAGCAGCTGTTCTTTTCACGAAAGAGTAAGAAATCCCGGGAGTCTGGCAGCGGAAGCGTTGTGGCGGATTTGATTTACACGTCGGCGGCTTCCCAGATTGTTCACCCCACGTCTCTGCTGCGTTTCCCCCTGCTGAGCTGATTTCAGTGTTTACACACAGCAGGACCACCGTGCAGGGGAGTGGAAATCGGAACCTGGAAGGTTTAGGCCTAGAAGCACAATGGCCAACATCTCCCACTTTGTCCAACAAAATCATCTATACACCAAGATGGCTCTTTGTCCACCAAGGACACCTATACACCAAGATGGCTCTTTGTCCACCAAGGACATCTATACACCAAGATGGCAAGATGGCTCTTTGCCCACCAAGGACATCTATACACCAAGATGGCTCTTTGCCCACCAAGGACATCTATACACCAAGATGGCTCTTATATGAAATGTCTTGTAATTATAATATATATAATTATTAGCCAAAAATCTTTCATCACCCCCCCCCCAGTGGGACTCATATATCCCTGCTTCCTGTTATCCGGCAATTTTCTTTCATACATACAAACTGCTAGTTTACAAAGACAGAATGTTCCGGCAGCTCCACAGGAACTGCTAAGGTAACAGAAGCACCTGCATGCTGAGTGTGGACACGACTTTTCAGCTGCGTGCGGCTTAGCACGCTTCACGTGCCCGAGTCGAGAAAGTCTTCTCCACTGACTTTTGTTATCTTTGCGTTCTAAACATGGCCACCCCCTCCCTTATTTATATATTCATTACAGCACGCCCAGAGCAAGCTGCGCACTTCATACCTCACAGGGCAACCAATGGCCGGCGTAGCCACACGTGTCTCGCTGGACGTAACTCACTCGAAAGCCAACCACAGACGAACTTGAGGGCAACCTTATCATTAGCCAATGACATGTTTCAAATTGGTGAGTTGCAGGGGAGTGGGCTCTCCAGGGGCCAATCAACTTTCAGCTGCCCCTGTGCCCCCGTGGCCACACCCCTGCTAGGATCCTCCCCAGTACGATTCCCCAGAACCCCACATTCTTCTCTCTTTGTGCTACTTCTTCCTCGGTGGGTTTCCACAGCCCGGGCACCTAATTAAGAAAAAAAAAAAAAAGTCCATTGTTAATGTCACGTCTCGTACAGCCCGCGGTCATGTTCGGTGGCTTACAGCAGCACAACCGGGATTCGTATTCGAAAAGAGGGAAGGAGAAGAGGAAAAAAATAACTTTTCGACAGGCTCAGTGACCTTTCCTGCCTTTCTCTAGTGCTTGTTAAAGCGCCGCATATGAGCCTGAATCAAATATCAAACCAGATGGGATTCAGACTGCTGAACTAAACTTGGCCAATTACGGCGGCGATCATTCAGCCGGCGCACACAAGCCGCCATGTAATCTCCGTCTGACTTTGAAGTTCCTGATAAAACCCGCTCACTCTCCTCCCAGGATGGGAAATAGGATTCTTTGGTTTATTATGTGATCATAACTGGTTATCCCCCCCCCCCCGCCCCCAGCTGATGCAGTCCCCTCTTAAAGTCGCGACACCTCACGCCACGTCGAGATGGCAGCAAAAAGAATTAAAGAATAAAAAAGAAGTCAAGGCCACTGCCGCCCATCCATTCCACCTCCCAGTAAGGGGGGTGGCAGGACTTAGATGAAGCTCAGTACATCATCGAGCCAAGGCGAGATCGCCCCCTGGTGGACGGACTTAACAAGACCCGAGAATGGGAGCCGGGCCTTATCATGCGTCCCCTAATCTCCAGCAGGTCCCATATCTGTGTGCCAGGCCTAAAATTCGTTTAAGCTCTGCAAGTTGTCGTTTCCCTCCAAAAAACCATGGCGACAGGTTGGTTGAGAAAAATGTCCCGAAAATTGCCAAAACACCTAGCAACCTGAAACGAAACTGAAAATGCACCAAACTGACCTGGCAATATGCAATCAAATTTACTGAAACTGCAGGATCTCTATCGCATATCCCCATTAATTCCTGTTAAATATCAGAAGCCTTCCAAGACATGCCGGCTGAAAACAATAACCTACCGAATTGATAGGATTCTTATTTTTTGTTCGAAAACGACTGTGTTCCCATGTTGTGTTTCGTAATAAGACGCAGCCGTTTGAATGCCAGTCACGTGTTCATGAGTATTTCGGGGTCTCTCGCGTTCATTTTTAATAATGTGAGGCATTAAAACAGTCATGTTCAGAGACGGCGTCTCTAGATGACAGCCGGCGCTCTCCCAATACCAAGCGGTGCGGGGGAGGGGGATATTGCAGAGAACCCAGCCGGCTGACCTGGGACATCAATCTACATCCGTCTTCCCTGAGGCCATCTCGCGGCGGTGCAGGTCCGGACATGTTATAAGGCCTGTAATGGAATGTAGGTGGTGAGCAGGTAATACAAGGTCCACGGGTTCCTCCAGGGAGAAACCTCACTCCAAACATCTTTGGCTCTGCAGAAACTTCTCCACAGAGGCCGCCAACTCCCATCAACCTACAAGCTCACCCTTGTCCTTCTATCATCATCTCATATCTGCCACGCACCCAGGGGCAGGTTTGCGGTTCCCCCACTCCTCATCCACCCTTAGATGTTTCACAGACTAAATAAATATCTACCAAGTAGCTAGCTAGCTATCTGGTTAGCAGAACATGCTGCTTCAGCAAGTAGCTTATTTAATGTTTAATGTAGTGACTGTCTGTGGTCAACAGGGGGTCCACAGACCTCAGGGGCCCTATGCAAATGCATAGTTTCACTAGTGGCAAATATGATCACTGCATTTTCCACAACCACCCCCTCGCGATGGCACCTTCACTTAAAAATATGACCGCATTTCAATTGCAAAGTAACCCACTCCCTAAGGTGGGTTGGGTGCATTAATTAGCACGGCTGCGAAAAGGAGGACAAAGTACTCGGACAGTCCAGGTTTTTAGGCCGTTACGAGGCTGAGGGAATCAGACGGAGAAGGTGAAGAGACACGATCCTCATCGAATCGCTGTCAAGATTCCGTTGGAGGTGGATCAGAGACTCCTTTTAAAGTCAGGTTTCTGATATGTCAGTTCAAAAACGTGGCTCGTGGGCTCCCGTTGCCCCCAGGAATGCAGTAAGCTTTCGGTACCGCTCCCACCGCTAGTCGGGAGGCGCCGCAGGGCCCGTGCCTGCCCACTGCAACCCTGAGGTCGTACCACCAGCCAGGAGCATGCAGCACTGCTGCCATCTGCTGGCCAGTAATGTAATAACCGGCGACAGCGTACCCCTGCAGAAGCTGCTCAGTCACTGACTCGTGGTGAGACCTTACCAACCTGTGACTAAGCCCTCCGCCATCTCATCTGCTCACTCTTAATCCCCAGAGCCTCCCGAAAATGCAACAAACACAGATAATTATAATGAATAGCTGGAAAGGAGATGCAGACATTCTCGTGAAGTCCGTTCCTCTGGATGGTGCCAAGGCACACGCCGCTAATTGCTATCGGCACAGCGATCGGCCCGCAGTGACCCCAGAGCGCGGCACAACTGCTTCAGACCGGCTTCCAGGGGGGACGGCAGCTGGCTTCTGCCAATTAGGAGCAGAGTGGGGAGCATTCATCCCCAGGAACGCTGGGGCATGAGCACGCCTCCGTGCAAGGTCTCCCCGCCCCCAGGCGGCTGCTCACCCGAGCCGTCATCAATTCAGACCTAATTGCAGGCCGAATGGAATCGAGGGGCAGATTCAGTGACGCCATCTGGACGCCATCACCGGGCTTCGGAGTCGCTGCGCGGTCCTCGCATAAGGCAGCGTGACACAGCCGGTGTACACAAAGGCCCCCATGCAGAAGGACTGGACCTCCTCATCTCCTAGTACGTTTACAATGAGATCACATTAGTGCTAAGGGGCTTCAGCCCGATTCATTTTGTTTTTATATAGCGCCTTTCACAACAGTGTTGCCCCAAGGAGCTTGACATGCATGTGTTGTGACATCACCCATTGAAAGAAAGTAAGAAAATGGAGGAGAGGAACCAAAAACTCCCAAGTAGGGAGAAAACAAACTTCTGGGGGTCGAAGGTCACCCGGCTGCCCATCCCTCCACCAGATATGCTAACACTAGCAAGGATGGAGCAGCTACTCCTCAGGCACCTGCCAAGTCTAGATGCTTCAACAGCTGGGGTGAGAAAATGAGAAATGGATGGACACTCACTCAAATGACTAATAAGTCTGGGTCTGCCCAATGCGATTGGTGTGAGTCAATCAGCCCTGTTCAGCTCCGCGGCTCTGCAGCAATCTCCCGTTTAGGACAGTTGACCCAAATCTGAGGGGGTCCATCCTCCATAATCTGCACCCTTGTCTGTCACCAAGACCAACAGAACTACATTCAATACCTGAGGATTCAAACACTGACTCAGACAATGACTCATCTTTGGAAGTGTTTGTCTATAATGACTCCCTGGTGATGGATCCCCGTCATGGTGAGTCAAAGCCAGGAATGGAAGCAGGGGCGCACACAGGGACTCTGGCTGGAGGTGAAAGGTGATTGGCCCACTCCCTCATCACTCATCAATTCAAAATATTTCATTGGCTAATGATATGGTTGACCTCTCCAGATTAATCATACCCCCACCATAAAAAAATGCTAGAACCACCCCTACAGGCATCGGCTGTGTCTGACTTCAGGGGCTGCATCTGAAGGGCAAATGCGTCACAGCGGTGCGACAAGCCTGTCCCATCTCAAAGGCTCCTTCAGATGTGGCCTAGAAATGCATCCTTCGTTTGCCGAGTCGTAAAGGATCCACCCAATGGATCCTTCGCAGCCTAACATATCCCATGATGCATTGCACAGTGGTAAAGTGGGTTCGTCCCAGCTAGGTGATAGGAGCGGCGTTTTGAGACTCAAGGGTAAAGGCGGGCACAGCTGGTGATGGCCAGATCATCCCATTTCACGAAGCTTTCCGTTTGACCTTCAGACCAGGACACGGTTTACAAAGACACAGCATTTGCGGGCTGCGTTCTTCGAAGGATGCAGCCCCTGAATTCGGACACAGCTATCCTGGAGTACAGAAGCCTACGGGAAGCTAAAATTGGACCGAAAAATCTGCCAGCTGAATTAGCGAAAGGCCTCAGCTGTGAGCATAATATTGCTGGATGGGGGAAGAATGACACGTTGGGTAATCGTGTTTGCAGCTGGAAGGAAGCCTGGAACAGACAAGAGCAGAGGAGAACACAGCAAGAAACGACACCTGGAAGGTGGACCAGGCATTCAGCACAGCCTCTCAGCACAATTAGTTCCTGTGTCTTAGCCTGGTGTCCCAAAACAGACTCGCCAACTTTGTCGGTATATTAATAAACCCACAGCCCCCGTAGAAAAAATCCCAACTCACTCTTGTAATGGTTCTTCCCTAAAGTGATTCAATCAGCGTCCCGGATCCGAACTTGACGGAGCATCTATGGAGGCAGACTTCGAAACAAAGCGGCGTTATGACAGCGGAGAAGATAAGTGATACGCCGTAACCTAGCAACAGACGGTTTTAGCAGCTGTGGCCTGTGATGAGCTTTGTTGGGTCTCAATCAAATTAAGGGGAAAAAAAACAAACTTGTTTCCTTCTCCCCAGGGCCAGCAGCAGCTGCGGGCATGAGATGGCGGGTTTTAAACATCACTATCGACCGCATGGAGGTCAAGTCACAGCAGTAAATAAAAATAAAATGCCTGGTTTTACTGCGGCACCTCAGCGGTCATTCACCGTCCAGTCAGCTCCCAGTGAACCAGCGTCTATCAATTAATAATGCCAACAAAGGTCATGACCTCAGCGTGCCATTGACACCATGAGGATGCAGAAAGAGTCAAGGGCTCTCCGTCATCCTAAGTTAGGCCTCTGTTCAGAAGAGCTACCCGGGGGATGTAATTAGAGACCACGCAAATTAGTCAGCATTCGCCTGCCTTGCGGCCTGCTTTTAAGATCAGTGATGATTAAAAAAAAAACTAATTTGATTCCAAGAAACGTATCCATCCATAACGACATATCCAATAATGAGTCACAGTGAGCCTGAATCCTATCCCAGGAGGCACAAAACATACCCTGGATAGCAGGCCAGACTATGACAGGGCACATTCTGACACGCTATGGGAATCTGAAAGGAAGTGACACACCTCAACCATGCCCCCATGCATTGTGGGAAATCCTCAGGGCTACACATACAGGGCAGGGGCGGGCATCACACCACGAACCTGAGAGATGTGGCACCATGAGGCTCACTGAGCCACCTGCATAAACACTAATGTAGCACCAACCTCAAGTACTGAGTGCCGGTCAACCCATTAGACACCACAGGCGACCACCTTGGGCGCCATTATTTGAATTCTAAGCATTTCAGCCACAAATTCCACAAAAAAGAAAATCCAAAGATATTTTGTTGAAGCACATACTCTAAAAATAACAGTCCCTGCTCATAAATAATTCTTTATTCACAAATAACACTGTTTCTTCAATTGCTTTACCAAGTACAAGGCTATAAGGAATCATAAATAATGAATAAGGAGCATTCTCGTGTAATCAGTACGAGGCAGAGCCCTTGTGACGGGGCCTTCCTTCTCAGGCTGTTCTAGTGCCGAAACTTGCTGAGGTGCAGAAATGTCGAATCAGCATTATAAATACGCAAATCTTTCAAGGGCATGCTTGATCACGGTAAACGGTTGGAGTTAGCGATGCTGTAACATTCATAGTCAGGGGCAACGTAACAGCTAGCATTAGCATTACGGTAACGGTCAGGCTAAGGGGTAATATACCTGTCAGGGTCTGCAGTAATGTCGGTCAGAATTAGCAGTAATGCCGTGGTCAGGGGGAGCGGCAACGTAAAGGTCAGGGTTGGCAGCACACTGCGGGAGCGAAAGCTGCCGGCTCAGGGGGAGGTGAGGGGGTCGAACGCATCTGCTGATGCTCCGCAGGTGAATTAGAAAACAGGCGCCTGCTTTGACCACATTCTAACGCACCACTCTCCCACATTGCTGCTGAGAGGGGCGGCGCCTAGAGAGGCACCCCTGAACATGAATGCGCATAACCCGACCGGCATGCTCAATTTAAAGGCACGGCGTAAGTTGGGGGAAAAAAAACACGCTGTTCAACCTCGCCATCTGTCAGGCCCGTGGCCGCGGGGGATGCCGACGAGAGAAGGATGCCAGGAGATGACTTCATAACCCAAGGCCAGCCAAGCCATGTACCACTGTGGCCTTCTAAGTACGGAGTGAAGACCCTCCCTAACTCATTCAGACGTGCCAGCTTTGGCACAAACAATGCGTGCAAGGCCTTTTGGAAATACTGCTAACCGGGCTTATTGCCTTGGGTTTACTCTGGGCATACTGGTCTCAATCATGTCTGTGCCCAAAGTGGCCCCGCTCATCATGGTACACGCATGGTCTCATGGCTGCTTAATACTCCGTGAAAAATGAGGCGGGAAGACAGAATGAGCCCGACACTCGGTCAGATGTTTAAACACGCCTAAAGTAGGGTGGCGAGACAGTCCGTGTCCAGGAGGACACTTTGAGCTACTTCAGGTTTTATACACTACCTCAAAACCCAAAGGCTCCTGTGTTTGGCTAATTAGTTCAGTTCCTCTTGCGCTTTGACTGGATTGTTTCCACATTAACATTAGTGACACATGTAGTGGTAAAGCTTAGGTTCTGGAAGTCCAGCCCAAGATTTTGTTTCAACTAACCAGTTAAGCGTTATGAGTCACATTCACAGAGTACTCATGTGGGGGGGAGAAACAAAATGGATTTATACTGTCGGGACCTGGACTTTCTGCCTCTGATTATAGGAGACTGACCAATCAGCACACAGCAAGAACTCAGTGCTTAAGTGAAATCCGGGTCCTTTTAACTGAAATGGTAGTTTACAAATCCTGTTCTGGCTCATTTCCTCCCTGACATGGATTATCTGGTCACCCTAGCCTAATGGCCTAACATAAACTTGCTCTGCCAAAAACAAGGAAATAGCTGACACTTGCAAAGTAACACAAATTCAGGGACTTGGAAGGTGACTCGGCAAAATTATAATATCCCATTTTATCCTCCAGAATAGAATGCAAGACAGAAATAATTTAGATACATCGTAAAAGACACAAGTTACATGAAGAATTATCCAATGGCAGACGGAGCATTTAACCAAGTCGAAAGGTTTATCTGAACGTGAACGCATGAAAAGATTTATAAATTCAAAGTGGGCGTGTCCCTTTGGCAGTGTCGGTGACTATGCGTATGTAAATCAGCCTCCCAGGATTGACTGGAATCAGACGAGGAACCCATTCAGTAATGTCACCCGTGCCTGCAGCCAATCACAAAGAAGCTTTTGAACCAGATGAATTCTCCCAGACAGCACAGAAAATTCATCATCAGTTCCAAGGTGCAGTTAAATCCCGAAAACAGCCCGTGAGAGTTACATTCGTCCTTCTCACACTTTTCACGTCACCATTGTTGTCCTGGTTCTTATTTTAGGTTCGCTCCAGCACTGGAGCAAAACGACGAATCAGGGCTGCGAACATGGGCTCTAGCGCTTTTCATTGGCTGAATAAATGATCTGATGTTTGTGTACTTCACAGAGACTGGGCAGCCGCACAGGGTCACGCTCTTGCACATTCACAACAAAAGAGCATAAATCATGCGAATTGTCCTGTGGGTCAGTCCATTTAGAGCCGTGAGTCGGTTGCACGGCGACCGGCATCCCATTTAGCAGCTACTCTGCCTTACCACCTAGGCGTCGCGTGCGAAGGTCTGCGTGGCCTGACTTAGTGAGTATTTATTAGAAGTGAATGGATGGATGGAATTTCACCATTTATTTTCCAACCCAACGGGGAAAAAAAAAACAGCACTTTGAAAAGCCAGAGAGGCGGAAAAAGCATTTATTATTCGGTGCGCTGCTTTGACAAAGCCTGAAACAGTAGCGGAGATGAAGGGCCTCCAGGTGATAATAAGGCTTTGTTTCTTTTGTCTGGATCCTTGGTGATTATATGTGCATATTAATCATGGCAGAAAGTGTCAAACAGCACATGGCAAGTTAATGCTTCCACAAGACATAAAATTCTAAATATTCATGAAGGAAATTTGCATATTGTTGTATCAATAAAGATAAACATACACACACACACATTCCCTAAAGCTTTTAAATCTGTTTAGTCACAGGACTCTCGTTAGCTAATAAGGTCCGTTAACCCTTTCATGGATGAACTATTGAGAAACACGTCTAGAGTTTTTAGACGGTTTCTACCACTTAGACGTGCATACAAGTGTCAAGAAGTTTTACTTTTAAAAATATCAATATAAATGAAAAAAAAAAAGTTACGGAACTGTCCACATTTTGACAACAGGAATCAAAAAGTCTTGCATTTATGCACAATAGATGAAAAACACTCATGATGAATTTTGAAGCACAATTCATAGCAGCATGTCAGTGACAGCACTCCATGGTTAATGCTCTCCAGAACCTACCAAATTTCATATTCAGTACTGACCTAGTTCCCTCCCCCAAGGGAGTACAGGTGAGACTTGTCATTCATCTCCACAAACCTACTGGTCACCAACATCTTAGAGCCCGGTACCATGCCCGGGCTCAATTACCTCCCGCCCCCAACCCCCATCATATTGCACTTAACAATCCAAGCATGCTTTCATCATCGCTGTATGACTTTTTTCTGTTGGCGAAAACATAGGAAGGAAAGCGCTATCGCACAGCAGAGTGGAAATCATGACTAATGTCCTAATTTTGTAGCTTACTTGCAGTTGTTTCGGGCACACGGCCCTTTTATAGATTTATCCAGTATGCAGTGCAGGGATTTTCATTTAATGATGCTACATGTATAAGGAGATCGCCCTTTATTTTACCAAATATCTCTGTGTTGCATCCAGCTCTTCTTGGTTATACTTGTCAGCTCAAATTTCCAGAAAACACTGCACCTCTGCCATAGACCAAAGCGATCCCTTTGCCAAAATGTTTGTCAAATATTTGTCATATTTGTAAAATATCTGATTTCAGGTGTTTCATTCAGACCCAGTGCCACAGGTTTATAAAATCAAGCACCAAGCCATGCAGTCAGGTTTACAGACATTTCTGAACAAAAGAGTCATTCTGATGAGCTCAGTGAATTCAAGCGTGGTTCTGTCACAGGATGCAATGTCATTTGTGAAATTTCTTCCCTGCTACATATTCCAGAGTCAACTGTAAGTGGTTTTATTGCAAAAGTGGGAGTGTTTAGGAACAACAGAAACTCAGCCATGAAGCGTCAGACCACGTAAAGTAACAGTGCTGAGGCGCATAGTGATTAAAAATCACCAATGCGCTGTTGACTCAGTAACTGCAGGGTTCCAAACTCCCTCTGGCATTAACCTCAGCACAGAACTGCATGTCAGGAGCCTCATGGGATGGGCTTCCATGGCCGAGCAGCTGCATGCAAGCCTCATATGACCAAGCGCAGTGCCAAGCATCGGATGGAGCTGTGTAAAGCACGGTGCCACTGGGCTCTGGAGCAGCAGAAACGTGTGTTCTGGGGAGTGACGAATCACGCTACTTGGTCTGGCAGTCTGATGGATGAGTTTGGGTTTGGCGGATGCCAGGAGAACGTTACCTGTCTGACTTCACTGTGGTAACTGTAAAGTTTGGTGGAGAGGGATAATGGTGTGGGGGTGTATTTCTGGGGTTGGTCTAGGCCCCTTAGTTCCAGTGAAAGGAACCCTTACTGCTTCAGCATACCCAGACATGCTGGACAATTCTATGCTTCCAACTTTGTGGGGAACAGTTTGGGGAAGGCCCTTTTCTCTTCCAGCATGACTGAGCCACAGTGCACAAAGCAAGGTCCGTAAAGACATGGTTGGTTGAGTTTGGTGTGGAAGAACCTGACTGGCCCACACAGAGCCCTGACCTCAACCCCATCAAACACCTTTGGGATGAACTAGAATGGAGATTGTGAGCCAGGCCTTCATGTCCAACATCAGTGCCTGACCTCACAAATGCTCTTCTGGATGAAAGGGCAAAAATTCCCACAGACACACTCCAGAATCTTGTGCAAAGCCTTCCCAGAAGAGTGGCAGCTGTTATAGCTGCAAAGGGGGACCAGCTCCATATTGATACCTGTGGATTTAGAATGTGACATCATACAAGTTCCTGTAGGTGTAATGGCCAGGTGTCCCAATACTTTTGTCCATACAGTTTATTTACTTAAAACAGCCTTACATCAACCGTTGACAAGTTTAAACAGCATGCACAAAAGGATTAACTAACTAGCAGATTGCCGTTTATCTTCCATTACCCACGATCAGCTGTGATCTTAGGTTAGCCCGCCATTGGGATTTATCATTTTACGCCATCTGGCTAACAGATTCCTCCAGCTCACTTCTGATTCAACATTTACTGATTCAAAGTTTCATCAAATAAATACCCAGACCCCAGGAGGACAAAGGAGCCATCAATATCACAGAGGCATAGAAAATAATAACCTGACATATTGTTGGATTTTAAATCGAATCTTTTTGAAGTTTTTCTGATATGACAGGGCAGAATATTTCATCGTATCAAGGCTTTCATCCCAAAAGACGTTTTTTTGCAAGAGATATCAATGACAAACAGCTCGGCTCCCTCAGTCAGCTGGAAATTATCTCGGCTAGAGATGGAAAACATGATTCTTTTCACTCTATCAAATCCTTTTCAGTCTGTTTGACTAAAAGATTTGTGCAGAATCGCTCATTGACACGTTCACTTCTGACACATACTGCGGGAATATTTTATATTTCCAAGGTCTGTAGGTTAGGTCTTTACATCAGTGCGGCAAAAGAGGGCGTTCCTCTGCCGTGAACGTCGGAATCAATACAGTGACCGACAACACAGATGTCAGTTAAAATGAATCCCCAAACTAATTATGACCCGTATTTTTCATACCCTGCATCTCCGGATAGGCCTATGCTATAAAACAACATGCTTAACATCTAGGTTGCCAGTGTTCAAACGTGAGTAATAAAAAAAAAAAGAAAAACACTTTTGCAATTTGCAGAGGAGCAAACGGTAATGAACTTTAAGGACTGGCTAAATTTCCGCGTACAGAAGATCGGGAAGCTAAACAACGCATGACAGAACATATTAGAAAGCAATTACAGCCGAGGGAATTTAGTACACTGTTTACACGGCTCATTTTCGATAAACGCGAACACCCCGTGGTCCACAACCCTAATCCCAGCACTGTCCAGTGCCGGCACTGTGAAACCCGTCGTGCATTCAATTTAAAGCATCAGACATCTGACAATTAAGGCTACTCATGAAGTATAGAGAAATCCTTTTAAATCAAACGCTGTAGATCGTTTAATGTTTGGACAGCAGGATTATGAGAGGAGAAAAAAAAATACTTTATACCAAGTTAGGCTTTCATCTTTCAGTAGCCTTTAAACTATGGGATTTTCATATGAAAAGAGGAAATGGAGGAAACAGCATGTTTTTGAAAACTTGTTTATTTTAGAATTATTTATGAGTGAATGCAAAATGATTAAGTTAAATGAATTTTTTGGGAACAGCAAATAAATCCCATCTGTTCATAAAAACGATATCAAAGTGCATTAGTAACTAAACGCAGCTCTGGAGAGAGAAGTGAATTCACCCAGTACTAGCTATAGGT
Source organism: Cryptomyrus ogoouensis (assembly GCA_025773925.1). Classification (NCBI taxonomy): domain Eukaryota; kingdom Metazoa; phylum Chordata; class Actinopteri; order Osteoglossiformes; family Mormyridae; genus Cryptomyrus; species Cryptomyrus ogoouensis. Next base: position 4,338,296 of record JAOYFF010000049.1, read on the forward strand.
ACCCCAAATTTATGCATATAAGCCTATTTGCTTCTGAAACCCCTCAGAAAGTCACTGCTCCCCTGTCTCCCAGCGCTCCTAGTGTAATGACTGTCTCTGGCCAACAGGGGGCCTCCAGGCCTTGAGGGCTTGGTTTGAATTATGGTAAACACTGCGGCTGTCTATTAATGGGCCTCGTGCAATTAACACAAAATGAATCCAACTGTATTGCGCCAGTCAAAATGTATCCATTCAACTGGTTTCTAATAGTGGTTAAAACACTGAGAAGCAGACTGATGCTGGGCTGCTGGCTTGGTTTCAAATGAATGTATACGCAACTCGATTCTCGGCACGCTCCGCCGCGACTCGATTCCCACCATCTTCCGAGCCGAACACCGGCTTGGCCGTGACGTCGTAGCGCCTCTCCTCCGGAGTGATTCATCTCCTTCACAGCTTACTTAAGTGCCCGGTTCCTGCAGATTGACCCAGATGCTCCAGAACGCCGCAGCACCCGGCGCCCAGCCCTCCCGCTCGGGGCACGACGCCGTAACCGGAGGTTAATTGTCTCCATGCCCTTCCGCTGTCTACTCTCCCGTCGTCGGGTGGAAAATAAAAGAGCCGCGGATGTGTGAAATGCTGGGTAAATGGAAACGGCGATATTCTCGCGTTCCGCACTAAACGGAGAGCGCTGTCAAGCTTCATGTATACAGTACTGATCACACGTTTCCCCCTGATATTAAACTCATTAATAATAGCAGCCTCATTTTAAAAATAGTTACGCGTGCTGCCTCTAATCTACCCATTATGAAACAAAAAGGAAAATTAATATATAATCAGATAGTAAACTTTAAGAATAAACACACGGTTGTGCATTTAAATATACTGGGGGTATATACTTACCCCTATCCAGTTCCTACACCCCGGAAAGGACCAATTCCACCAAAAATACATAAAATGACCTTATAAGTTATGTTTTTTTAAACATTTCAGACTTCATACCCTATAACTATTAATTGTTACACTGGAGTTATTATTTGGGAAATGTCATCTCTGCTGGTGTTAACTAACTGGTGTAATAGCCACGAAATAGATAGGTGGGGGCCTTCGGAGTAGTTAAGAGTGCAGGGGTACAGCATTTTTGGGACTCATTCGCCACAACTAGCCATGATTGTTTTTTCCCCAGACTACCCGATTAAAATTTGCAATCGAGATTACCTCACATGGTCACCCCATTGCACACTGACTTCAAAAGTGCCCGACTGTCATTCGATCCAAGCGAGCAAGACCCGAGTCAGTCTGCCTGGAGGAGCCGGCATGGTTGTCGTGTGAATAACTATCGCTTTCATCCAGTCCGCCTTGCCAGAGGAGTAACGCAGCGAAACCTAATGGATATATAAAGAAGAGCAAAGTTTTCACAGTCGTCAATCGGCTGCCACGAGGCCGGGCTAGTAATGTGACACGTCACGGTACACATAGTTTGAGTACAATGAAAGTTGTCAGAAATCTTAGCTAAAAAAAAACGCACGGACTGTAGGACATATTGGGAATTTCAGTACCGTGCAGCTCGACTTCACTCCGTTATACAATTTTCTTCCTATGAATTTTTGTTCAGCACTGCTACCCTTTCTGTCAGTTTGTGGCTCTCTGTCTTAAGTTTAACGAGCAGTTTTCTCCATGGGGGGAAAAGAATCAGAAACAGCTGACCGTTAATGGTTCCTTAAGGGCCAGTGGGGGCTGTTTTTCAAATACTTCAAATCATTCCCCTCTGTTCGTTGATTTCGCATGCGCTTATTTCATACGAAGCCTCGCCAGTAATGGGAACATTTCTTTCATGGCTGTCAGTGATACTGCCTGCAAAATCATCAAGGACTTCTTCTTGCACTCTCTGCCCACGCTGGGAAAACACACGGCACACATAAACCTGGCATTCCAAGTTCTGGATGAGATCCTCCTCATCCTCACCCAAAGACAGAAAGTTGGACTGCAGGTCCAGAGAAGTAAATTAAATATCAACCTTAAGCTGGAAAAAGGTGCCCAACCTCCACATTTCAAAGGTAGAGTACGGTATACACATTCAAAGGTAGGGTACGGTATATACACATTCAAAGGTAGAGTACGGTATATACACATTCAAAAGTGGAGTACGGCATATACACATTTCAAAGGTAGAGTACGGTATATACACATTCAAAGGTAGCGTACTGCATATACACAATCTAACTTGCCGTTTCGAATTCTGTATGAAATCCTCTTCAGCTCTGTGCAACGACAGGTGGCTCAACTGTAGGTCCAGTGAAGAAAATTAAAAATCAACTTTATGTTGGAAAAATGCAGCCAGCATCCATATTTTAAAGACTCTATCTTTACAATGTTGGCACACATAGCATATCTGCAAGCTAACATGTCAAGGAACAATATGAACTGTACAATAACTTATAAAAACATATTGATATTCCAATGTTGAAACTTACAAGTCTGTCAGACTTTTTTAATATTAATGACACCTATAATGCCCCAAACGTCAAATCTGTGGGAGACTAAATGAATCATATTCATCTCTGAATTCAGCTTGGACCCCAAAGGTGAATTACTCACAAATAAACTCTAAACCAGCCTTACAATAAATCACCTCTCAGACATTGTTTGGAATGACAAAAAATCTAAATTGCGGCCCTGAAATAACATTAATCTCTTGAGGGCACATTCGTGTTTTTTACATATCTACAGCGTTGCATTGTATTTTCATTATTATCACAACACAATTACAAGAAAATATATTCAGGCATTCAGCCAAAAATTATGCGAAAAAAAATGCATCCACTCAGCGGTGACGTAAAATAAACTGCGCAAAGAAATGGATGCTGATCATATAGCTGCAAAGCATTTCCGGCATAAAACGTGTCGTAAATGGGATATGCTTCAGATAAGTATATTTTTAGATGGCCGTGTCCGCTTACTGAATATATACACAAAACAATTGTTACGGCAAATTAATCAAAATGATGAAAAGCTGACTACTACCACGGTGATCGTCAATTGAAAAAGAACCGCTTCCATCCATCCATACTTTTTCTGTAATCAATTGTCCTTTTCAAGGTCGCGAGGGTTCCGGGCGCAAGGCGGAGAACAACTTACAATGTAAAAATGAAACAATGTAGCCTAGACAATGGTGCCCAATATTGGTTCTGTGTTTTATTAATTATCACTTAAGTCTTGGCGTCACTGTTTTCCCATAAGTCGCGATTTTATTTTTAATTTAATTTTTTCCTATTATGTGAACGAAAGGAGAGGCTTTCCGTCATTACTAAACGCTCCCCGGGCGCTTTTCAATCTCAATAGCCGCTCTGGAGCTGTCTGGATACACTAGGATGTAGCGGAGAGAGATGGGCGCTGAACGCCGGGCCGTCAAGGCTGATTATGCGGGTGAAGATGTTCCCGTTTCCCTGCGGGTCCCGGCGAGACGTAGATCATCATCACACTCGAGACGCCATCAGCCGTCAGGGAGACGTACACTTGGTCGTAATATTATATCTTATGATGTCCTTATTTCAACTATGACTTTTATATATGATCACTGCCTACGCTGTATGTTGTCTGAAGAGCTGCGTAATCTTATAAGAACAGATAGATTCAGATATCTGTCCGAAACCGGTAGACATAGCTCGCACAGTTTATTAACACCCGCTCAGTGCCTGCGGGGTGACATCTCTGGAAGCTGTCAGCTTCACGTCACAAGGTGGCGACGCGGCAAGGGGCGCGCGGCAGCTGTGTATAGGGTGAAGCTCGGACACGGCACGCTATAACAAGCGAATGCATGGATTCAGCCTGGCCGCCAACACATGTCAAGCGAGGCGCGGAAAAGGAGCCCCATCACCGAGGATGCTAAATCTGCAGACATATCTAACTTTAGCAGAAGCTCCATCAGAAATCAGCAAGCCTTATCAGCTGATTTCAGATGGACTTTTGGACGCCAGAACTGGGTTGCGTCATGCTCTGATGGGTTAACTGGTGCACCATGACTCCAACTGAAGAGAAAGTTTCAAAACTCACTCATTCCACCATGTAAGTACCATTTCTGTGGACTTAGTGAGTTTTGGCAAATTTAATAAAAGTTCATGCCGTCTTGGATTACATGAGGACTGAGTTTTGGTCCCTGATACTGATGAGGAAGATCTTTTACGTCATGGGAGGACTTGTCACAAGCACAACAAAACAGATTGAGTAGGCTTTGGAAATTTGCTCTTCAATTTGTTTTAGAAATCAGTAAATCTGAGTTCATATCGTTCCTTGACATGCTAGCTTGCGGATATGCTATGTGTGCCAACATTGTAAAGATAGAGTCTTTAAAATATGGGTGCTGGCTACATTTTTCCAACATAAAGTTGATTTTTAATTTGCTTCACTGGACCTACAGTTAGACTAATTAGGCTGTTTAATAAGCACCACGAAACCAGTCAGAAATTATACTGAAAAGTTAATTACACCTGAATGTTTATAGAGACACAGGAAAACAGCGGGGGCTAATAACTGAAACTTGCCTTCTGTCTGAAGGGGGCGCTGTCCCAGGCAGGTGGGGGGGGGGGGGTCCCCACAACCTTACAGGAAGGCAGAGGCAGAGAGGGGATCCAGAGAATAAGGTACAGAAAGAGCCACCGGCATCATGTGGAGAGTGAGATAAAAATCAGCAGTAAAATATGGAGCAGAACAGCTCCTCTGGGTCATTTCAGAAGAGCTCTACTTGCCAGGTGAGTATTGATCAGCCTTTTTCAGCTTCCAGAGATGGACGGGAGGATTAATGGCACCCAGGAGGATGACTGGAACGAGGAAAAAAAAACATGTGGGGGAGGGGAGGTGGATAGCAAGGATGGGCACATGTCTCGCCTTGGCAAGTCCGAGTCTCAAGTCAAAACATTGCAGTCTAAGTCAAGTCTCGAGTCATTTGCCCTCAAGTCCAAGTCAAGTCCAAGTCTTTCCATCATTCTGTCAAGTCACAAGTCATCAAATTTGTGACTCGAGTCCAAGTGGAGTTGTGAGTAATGTAACTTCATGTTCCTACCTATCTCAGTTTTTTTACCTTTAGTGACTGAAACTTGCTGCAGCAAAAACCCTTGATAGGCAGGGATAGGTTGAAAAGAAAGCGTCCACTCAAGGTTGTCCTCACACAGTTTTTACGTCCTTGTATATGCAAGGGGTGATGCATCCTTCCAGGATACTACCTCAGGAGACCTTGCACTCCGCCTAAATGAAAATGAAGACAGCACAGAATTAATATACACTGAAATTATAAAACTAATGTTATGATATCCAGAGGGGGACTATAACATCAAGTCTTCTTGAGTCACAGGGTCCAGGTCGGGTCCATGTCTTTCCCTCAGTGACAGTCCTCACCTTGCTGAATAGGCTATGCAGCAAAGATAACAAAGACACAAGTTTTCTTTATTTTAGAAATGTTCCCTCTGAGGTTAATTTGGCATGCATTCCTACTGGCCTGTGATCCATCATTCAAACAGCGCCACCTGCAGGCAGGGGCGTCACCAGGGCATGGATACCCAGGCTGACTCCGGGAGCCCAGGACTTCACAGGGGCCCCTGAATACATAAAATTATGTACAAAATTATGCAGGAGGCCCCCGAGGTAGCATTTTGTCATCAGCCCCAGAATTTCCATGTACGCCTGCAGGGTCCGGATTCGCTGGGTCGTCAGGAAAGCTTTAGGCCAAAATCAGTTGTCACACCTGTATGAGACAAGACGAGGGCAGGATAATTTCCATTTGTCTCTCGGCCTCCGAAACTTTCCACATCCTGATTTTGCAGAGATCGACAGGTCCCTGGGTCAACGCGGGAGAGCTTTGAGTCACACTTCTTTAACCAATCGCAGGCTTCACTGTATGACATCACCGCGTAGCTTGCTGAGAGACTCACCGCCCCCAAGCAGATGTCAGGATGGCTGGGAGCCTTGAGTTTGAAAATGAGAAGAAGAAAAAAAACAGAGCAATGTGGTGATGTCATACGATGAAGGCTGTGATTGGTTAAAGAAGTGAAACGCAAGCCCCTCCCTTTTTGACCCAAGGACACATCAAGCTCAGCAAAATCAGGACATCCCCAAAAGCTCAGACCCTCCTCACAGCTCACCGCAGGGACCCCGCAGCCCCCCCCCCCCAGCTGTCACGGAAGAGGGAAACCGGAGGAGGGCCAGAACCTTCCATTCCAGCTGCTCCTCCATCCTGTGGTATGCGCTGCTCTTCCCGTTTTACAGTCTCCTGTCTCAAGCAGTATGGAGTTAAATTTATAAGGCCAATATAATACGAAAAGGCATAACCTACTGGTTCTGATTCTGACTGGCCAACCTGTACCTGGTGTCCCCATTCCTCCCAGCCACGGCCATGGCGCACTGCTCTCGCAGCAAAGCGAGACTAGCGGGTGAAAGGTCGCGCAGGACTGGGGTCAGTCCAGTGACTGACCGCATGTCCTCATTGGTTCACAGCCACCAATTACGGCTCTGTAATTAAAAGACCGCTGACCTCAAGGTGGAAGAAACAGGGGCAGCGATCTGGGATTCTTGTACCCTCAAGAAAAGTACCTAACCCGAATTTCCTGTGCAAAAAAACAACAGCTGTATTGCTAGGCATGAAAGACCCCCCCCCCCCCCAAAAAAAAGCAACAGCAATACATCCATGTTTACACCAGATGCTTCACGGAGTCGACAGCATTCCGGCCACATTCCGGAAACACTCCTGCCAGCGTCCGGGCTTTCGGGCCTCTCGGTGATGTCATCCGCAGAGCGTTCAGTCAGGCACGGTTAAATGAACAGCACACCTGGTGATGCATGGTATGGTCATTCTGGCATTATACTCAGTTCTTTCCTTTTATATATATTAAAAAAAAATAATAAAAAATCGCACTTTCTCAACAGAGTATTAGATCGATGGTATTCATAGCCTTGGTTTTATTGAGCTAGTATTGGGAAAAATTCATTGTAGAGTCTTAAAGCACTTATGTAAGTCGCTCTGGCTAAGGGCGTCTGCCAAATGCCGTAAATGTAAATGTAAAAACACCACAGATACCCAAAGCCAGGGTGGGGGGAAGCCCTCTAGGCGTTAAGGAGCACCATCTCCTGCCAGGGGCTTTTTATGTCCATCCATCCATCCATCCATCCATCCATTCTTCATACATGGGCAAGGATCACGGCGATCCGGAGCCCATCTCAGCAGGGATAAACCCAGGATGGGGTGCCAACCCATTGCCGGGCACACAGACCATTCACAGAGAATTTAGCAACCTCATTTCACATGTTTTTGGACAGTGGGGGGGTGACACAGACAGAACATGCAAACTCTGTGGTGGAGACTCGAACCCTGGTCCAACAGGTATGAGGCCACCATGCCCCCCCCCCCTTTATGTTCAATGGAATCAAATGATGATGAGGGCAGCATCCTGATTGCTCACTAAATACAGTGACGGGACGATCTCTCTAGGATAGGAAGGAAAGCAGAAAGCAAATATCTGTGTGTCCTTTACACAATCATTCCCTCCTGGTGCCGCCTGACGGTCCTACAGACCCCTGACCGGCCCGGACGTGCTGAACCGACCAGAGCCGATTCGTCTCAGTGCCCCCAGTCAGAACGCAAGCTGAACTTTTGGCTACTTGGCAGATTCCCACAGCAAAGGGCATGATGTCAGTCTGGGGGCTCAGAAAACCATGGATGGGACTGAAGCTGTTCATGTTGCCTTGTAAAATGATGTCAGTCTGGGGTCCCTTATATCAGGGTTTCTCAACCCAGTCCTCGGGGACCACCAGACGGTCCATGTTTTTGCTCTCTCCCAATTGCCAGGGAATTGG
>JAOYFF010000049.1:4371326-4407818 GCA_025773925.1 Cryptomyrus ogoouensis
AGCACACTAAGTAGAAAATATGGTGCATCGCTAATCTTGGTCCTTTTCTTAATGTATGAGCAACATTCTCATTACAGTGAAGGGAAGAGGGATGCAACAGTCCCCGACACAGATGGAGAGCAAGGCACAGATAAGACAGCGATGGGGGATGACAGAGACGAAACAGAAAAATATCTTTACTTACTTCTTCCTGTCTTTGTCCTTCCTGAGCGGCTGCTGTAACCCTTGTAAAGACTGGGCCTGCAGAGTCTCAGTGGCCACCTTCTTCCTGTTGAAGGCGTTCATTTCCTCCTCGAGGTCCCGCCTCTTTTCCTCCACCTTCCTCTTCTCTTCTTGATGCATCCTCTTCAGCTGCTCGAACTTTTCATGCAACTGCAAAAAAGCAGGAGCGGACCACCGGGCCCCAGACGTCGAACTAATCACATCCGTGCCTTCGTGATGGTTTGTGCATCTGATTGGCTGGTTCATGTGGCGTCGAAGTGACCTTGCCCCCACCGTTAGACCGGCCCCATTCTCACCTCCCTCTCCTTCTCCTTCAGCTCTGCCTCCGTTTCCTTCACCTTATTGACGAACATCTGTCTCATCTCTTCCTCCTTGCGCTGAAGGTCCCCTAGGAACTCCTTCCTCTTGGCCTCGTACGTCTCCTGTAAGCTGCGGACAGCAAACGTGGGCCGTCACACGCCCTATCTACTCAGACCAGCACACCCAACGATCATTTCAAAACATGGCGGCAAACAAATGAAACGAAACAGCATTTGTTTGCGCTTTACACATGCAAGAAATGCAAGACAATAATGATTAAATCGATAAATATTAGGGCTGCAGGATATCACATTGCGACGTGAAATTTCCACGAGTACATTGTGGAAATTTCACGTCGCGAGTAACACTGCGATATCTGTAATGCGAAACGGGAGATGAAATTAACCAAATTTAACTACAGCCACATAGATCTTATCTACCAATAGCACGTGTCAAATAAGTTGGAGGTGTTGCTGAGAGTTGCATCTCTTGACTACGGCTGCACAGTGGGTTTTATTTTGATGGCTACTGGCATCGTTTGGTCTAAGTTGGTGTTTCCAAACCTCGGTTTTATACGATTCCCTCACGTAAGGGGTCACAAATCCTTTGTATATGGCCGAATAGACTTGAGCAGTTGGAAACCCTCTTCATAAATCCCCGAGGTGCAGTACCTATGTGTAGAGGACCTTCTGTATACCCTCGGTAGGGGAGCGAACTTGGCCTTTAATCAAAGCACCAGGAGATGTGGATTGAACCCAGACCGGGGTCCCAGCAGACCTGAAAGGCTGGCTGTCGGGGTCCGTGTCCTTGAAGCCCATCTCCTCCAGTTTGCAGCGGCGGTACAGCTCATAGTGGCGGGCGTGCGTCTGCTCCCGCAGGTCCTCCATGTTCACGCGCAGCAGCATCTCACGCAGCTTCACGAAGTCGCAGTGGCTCTCGTTCTCCACTGCCAGAGCACACATATACACAGGAGGAGAAACGTCACCGCCGGCAACCCATCAGCATCTGGCCAGGCGTTACCGAGGGCAACAGACGCCACGGTTTCCTCGTTACTTCTCAGCAGAGGCACCCTGATATGGGTAGAAGCCCGCAGGCTGTTGGAGTTCAGCGAGGGCCCCCTACCATAACAACATGTTGTTAAACACAGTTTGAGATGTTTACGCTCGCAATCGCTACGGAGACTGGAAGCGTGGTCGCATGGATGCTGGCAATTGCCCGGCATTGGTTGAAACTAGCGTACGGCATATCGCTAGCTCAGGAATGGATCATAATTCAAAGCTGACCACTGAATGTGCATCGAGCATCAGCGAGCATCTCTAATAAGCACTACGGGCCTTATTTGAAGAGCTCTGCCTAACAACACAAAACCTAGGCCAGAGTCGCAGGGCAGTGACCCATAAGCAATGTGTCAGCAAGCACAGGTGGGGGGTTAAAATCAAGAGCGTGTGACAGTGAAATCTTCTGAGTGCTTTAGCCCAGGGGGATTAAACTCTTCCCCCCCCCCAGTTAGTGACGCCATCTCTCTGCACCGGGCTGTCAGCAGCGATAGAGAGAACATCTCCACGCTTGATCCATAGGTTTTTATCCCGTCTCCTGAGTGTTAACTGACAAAACAGCACTGAATTGCAGCCAACAGAAACACGGGAAAACATCCAAGCTGCGGCCATGTTTTCCCAGGCAGATGGGATGGAAGACAGTCCCCGAGCGAACTACGCAGGCAAGTGATGCTCCCAGACAGCTACTCAGCCCTCCCAGATCGTACGGCGTCGCCGTGACGCTGTGTGCATGCAGGGCCCAGAAAATGTACATGTACAGTCACCTAAGTACCTAATTGTCAACAAGTGTAACGCATCATTTCCTTTTTCAATTCTTATTTTGCATTTCCTCATTTTTTCCCCTCTTAGGTTTATAGGAGTGGCACAGTGGTTAGCACTGGGACCTGGGATCAAGTCCCCACCATGACATGTGTGTAGAGTTTGCATGTTCTGCGTCATCATGGGCTTTCCTCCAGGTACTCCGGTTTCCCTCCACAGTTTAAAATCATGCTGAGGAAGAACCTCATTTGGAGTTACCAAATTGCCCATAGGTGTGCAGGTGTGAGTGAATGGTGTGTGATTGTGCCCTGTGACGGATTGGCACCCCATCCTGGGTTGTACCCTGCCTTGCACGCATAGACTCCGGATCCCCCCTCACACACCTTGAATATGACAAGTGGTTACAGAAAATGGATGGATGGAGGTTTATTTCACATCTTATACATTTGGGCATCTATTCCAGTTTCCCTGTTTTTACTTTCTGAGGCTTAATTTTGTTTCCTTTCCCTGTGTGTGCTGTAATTTGATAGGCAATCTCTACCTGTGGGAGGAGCGGAGAGGGGAGGAGCCATCGTTTCAAGCATGACCATGCCAATCGTTTGCATGGCAGCCGCGAACACAGTTTCTGTTTGCACACCAAGTCCAAAAGCTAAGAACAGTTCCTCCTGTGACTTCCTCGAGTCAACTCAAATGACCAAGAAGAGATTGTAAAAAGAAATTGAAAAACAATACTCTTTATTCCTGGAAATTAACCAACCGTAGGCGGAGTTTGATGTTTACACTTAGGGGAGCAAACCCGCATCTTGCTTATCTTGTATTAGCGCACGTATCTGATGCGCACATAACCTACTATTTTGTCTACCTATAAGGTACCAACAAAACGCTTATGCAAAGGTACAAAGTGCCAGGATCGATAACAATTATAACCTCACAACACCACTGATTCACTGAATGAATGCAGTGGTTTACCGTCAAACAACTAATCAAAACAAACAACCGCTACATCCATGTAGAATTAGCTAGCCAGGTAAAACACTTAAATTGCAATTAAACGCTCCTGATCATTGCAATGCTGGACTTGCCAGTCAACTACAATTTTGATTCAGGTGACTGTGGGGTGGGGTGACAATGCCCACCCCCACAGACTGGGGGTTGGCAAGAAGAGAGAGGACACACTGTACTACTAGGAAAAATTCATCAACGCCCTAACACCTATTTCAGTTTACTGCGCAAGGCCCAAACGGAACCAAAAATAAAGGAAATGTTTCCAGCCACGATTCTTATAATTCACTAAGACAGACATGCATAATATACTAAAACACACGCAAGAGGCATGCAAGGAAATGGAAAAGATACATTCCTTGATCCATGTTTAATCACAGCAAACCGAAAATACCAGCTTGGTCCCAGAATGCCTCCAGGAAAGGCAGCGGCCACCGTTGCGTAAGAGTCATGCGGTGTAACCTCCCCTGCTGGGAATCAAGAGGCGGTTTGCTGTGTTGTGCCTGACAGCCGAACGCAGGAATTGTGGGCCATTCCATGTGGAAGAGGGGAAGGCCACAAAACAAGTGACTGAGTCCCGCCTTGCCCCCTAGTCGTCATCCCAGGCATTATGCTACAGGAATAGACACTAGCAAAATTAGGTAGCCGGGGCAGATGGCCAGGTAGGTAAAAATCACGCAAAGCAGGGGACAGGTCCACAGCAGCTCAACTTTGCAGATTCAGCAAGCCATGCTCAACATGACAGACGCATGGGGATAGTCCTGAAAAGCATCTTTGGTCCTCTCTGCCTCACAGACGCATCAGGAACTCCATAAATGATCCATAATGTTTTTCAAGGGGAAGAGAGACCCATAGAGAGCACAGAATAAGCAAGTCTACCTGCAGGAGGCCCCACCTGCCGATAAGGGAAATATATATATAAATGCATGCTTTTCTTTCCCACAGTACTCTCTGATCAAGCACAGGGCACGAGGAGGACCGAATTAGAGAGGGTGACATCACCAGGTTTCACAAGCAGCCTGGTTCCCATGGTCCGTCCAAGCTGGCAGGACTGTTTGTATAACGCGCGGCTCTCGAGTCAGAGCTCTGGGTGTTTTCGAGCTGCAATCTGCAGGATCGGGGCAGGAGCGCATTCCAGAAGGATTACCGGCCGGGCTCGGATTTCCCCCAACGCACAAGCACGTCCATCAAATTACAGACGCGGATCGGGCCCTCCGCCGATCGATCGCGGCTAAAACGAAACAGGAGGGAAAACAGAAGTGGTTTCCACACATCTGCGGATGCAAATACCCCAGCGGATACGAGTTGGGCCGTCTACAGTACTGCCGGTACAGAATAACGCCGAGTGGCAGGCTTCAGCTCCAAGACCAAGGCTGCAGTAGCATATTAGCCAAGACACAGAAAGAAAGAAAACAAAACAAGCAAAAGTGACTCTTATATAAAAGGTGTCTGAACAGCTCTATAAAAGCACCACCTTAGTCATAAAATAATAATAGCAGCAACAATAACAGGCGACCCCACCTGAGCAAGGAGGAAAGGGAGACTGACAGCAAAGAGATTCAACCTACACTCCTTCGCCCTACTGCTGAAGTCACTGCTCCATTTTTACATTTACATTATATTTGTTTAGTGGGTGCTATTATAATCGAAAGAGACCTGCATTTTGAGAAGGCAGGGTCCATCCATCCCTGGAACAACTGGGTGTTAAGGGCCTTGCTCAGAGGCTCGACGATGAAATCATTACTGACGCTGGGATTTGAACTGGCGACCTTTCTATTACTGGCACGGCGTCCGAACCCGCTGCGACAGACTCCGCCCCCGAGTTCTATCAGGCACTGGCCGAGACCCTACGGCGAATCTAGATGAAACAGGGGTTTTAAACCGACAGGGTACAGGTGGCGTTTAGAAAACACGGATACCCTTGGGACCAAAGTGCGGCAGACAGCCAGGATGATGACAGCAGCGGTAAGAGCAGGGAGAGACCACAGCAGAGCACGAGGGAGAGGTCACGGCCGAAATTAGGGGAACAAAAAAAATCACCACGGAAACAGACAGAGGTCGACAAGGAGTACTTACCCTGCACCACCCCCCATGGGTACTGCCTGGCTCTCACCATTTTGTTGCCAACCTTCACCTCCTCGATGCTGCCCACCACTGCGAACGGCAGAAGAGCCTAAGGCGAGACATGGAGACTGTCTCTATCAGAACATCATGCAAGATCCGCGTCCTCCCAAACGCCCCCCTTTAGGTAGCTCAGTAGTGCCACAGGACTCAGAGCATGTTGGATTTAACACCAAAACAAACAGTCTCATCTCTGTAGCTGCAACAAGGCGAATATTTCAGCCTGTGGTGGTGTTGTGAGACGCATTCATTCCCCGATTAAACACACTTCATTATTGCTCCCAGATTTTACCCCCCCCCCCCCCGCAATAAATCCCTATCTTCTCCAAATGGAAAGCACTTCCTGTGTCTGCCCTCAGGGGAAATGAGGGACAGTGGGAAAGCGACTCCGAGCGAAAACCAAAGTCCGGAAGTCACACACGGCTTGACCCATAAACATCCAGAGAATTCCAGTGGGGGGGGGGGGGGCTCCTTTTTTGGACGGCTTTTCAGCAAGTATCACGGCTCTGTGGCCTCAGAATTTATTAACATAATTTCCCAGGCCTCCCTCCCCAGCACAGAACAGGATGCTTAGCAGTGGGGTGCAGGGGTCCAACGGAAAGATCAATCTACAGCTCTTTCAGAAAAGCGTTCGGTCTCAAGACGACAGCTGGGGGGGGGGGGGGCGGCTTACATTCATGGATGAATTAATCTCAGCGACAGTGTCGTCGTCGGTCGGAAACTGGTAGATCTGGACGCCGTTGCTGACCAGCTCGCTCATGATCTTGATCTTGAACTTGTGCAGCTCGCTCTTTGAGATGGTGTCGGCCTTAGCGATGATTGGGATGACGTTCACCTGCAGCGGAAAGCCAGCAATTCCGGCGTACACTTTACTCTGTAGCCCATGTCCCCAGTACATGTCCCAAGAGGAATGCGCAGATATTACAGCAATTACGGTTGTGTAGAGGAGGCACAAATTTAACACAACACAGATATTTAACGATAAATTAATAAAGAGGAGCAAAAGATCGGTTTAAAATGCAAAATGACAGGAGCTAGAGCATGTGGAATCAAGGGTGAGGTTTGAGTTCATATTCCATCGTTTGTCATCAGCAACAAATCGAGACACTTCAACACTCTCGCTCCATCTCTTCAGCGAGAAACGACACGGCATCTAATGTTCCCCTTGATCCACCATAATGAACAAGGCCCAATACGAAAGTCACTATTCATACCAGCCAAGCCCCGCCCCATCGCACACCAACCAATCAGCTGAACTGAAACTATGTCTTCATGATTGCAGAGATCCATGATGATCCGGCAGCTCAAAACACAGCCTGGGCCTAGCAGAGGCTATTTGAGCTATAACATAATATACAGCCTCTGTTTTTAGGAAAAGAATCAAAAAGCTGGAACATATTTGACAACGCTGACACGTTTCGTAACGCGGCACGGCAAATCTAAGGAGAGGCTACAGTCATTTATGGCAACGTTTTCCTGATGCCTTCCGAGTTATGTCACCGACACGTCTGCAATTACAGACTATGAGGTCATGGGAAGGGCGAAAGGACTTATCTGGAGCGCAGCTGTGTGATGCGGCCAAGCTAAGTTAGGGTTAGGGAGCAAACAAAATCAACAAGTGCTGTGTATCTTGAGGCTGGGACAGGCCCTCGAGGAAGACCTGAGACACACACCCTGCAGGTCAAAGGTCAAAAGCTCACTGAGCATGACCACACAGGAGCAGGAGATAAAGAGCATAAGAATAGGATATTTAACTATAGACCATAAACATATGATCGGAAACCCATGAGCCTCTCTCAGATTTTCATCCGTGCACCGTCATTATCACCGTCCCGAAATTAGCCCCAAATCATGAATAAAAACACAACAAATCTCTTCATACGTGGTTCCCCTTTGTGTCAGGAACCAGCCTGCATGTTCAATGTGATGTAGCAAACAAGAGACCCTAGACTTTACTGAAGACAAGACAAAGTTACGCCCGATTCTTAATCGGCAAATAACGTCTTCCCAAGTTACCATGGTAACAGGGGGGCAGATTCCGACATGTGGCATTCTTCGTGGAAATAACGCCAACCGAGAGTTGTTTACGTTTCCTGTTGTATGGAGCGGATCTTTTATTTTTTTTTCCCCCCCCCCTAAGCCTCTGAGAGAAAGCAGCCCGGGCTTGACGCCACAGCGGAGCGGATGCCTCAAGCCGAGAGCGACTGAAAAGCCAGCCGCAGACCGAGCGAAGAGCCCCTGCGGAGATTTCTGGGGTTCGTGTTTTCATCCGCGGCGCAAAGGAACCGAAGGAGGGGGAGAAAAAAAAAAAAAACAGAATGGAATTTCAAGAAGTCCGCCCTGCATAAACATACATATATCTGCGGGGAAAACTGACACCGATGTAGGAGAAATGAAGGAATGAATGGAATTTTGATATGTTGGGCCTTCCCAAGCGCAGTTATGGGTGTTTCTCTTCGTCAACTGGATATCTCTTACGAACACCGAAGTGACTCATTTCTAGGAAAAGCGGAGCGTTAAGCGCGGGGTTTTTAAAAGCGACTCCGGTGCCTCTACCTTGCTGTCCAGTTTTTTCATGGTAACCAGATCAAGGGATTTCAGCGAGTGGCCCGTGGGAGCGATGAAGTACAAGCAGATGTGGATTCTGGTGTCGTGGTAGTTATACAGCGATCGCTTGATCTTCAGCTCCTCTTGGAGGTAGTTCTCGAACTGCGTGTCGATGTAATCCACGATGGGTTTGTAGCTGCAGACAACGCAAGCAAACAGCAGCGCACTTTAAAATAACGTGGCATTGAGTAAATCGTAAGAGCTTCTGCATATCGTAGATATTAAGTAGCCTTGTTTCCCAGAGATAAGAGACATCATCTAGATACATACAGAGCTTAGAAGCAATACTATACAGCATTAGTGTTTATTGTGGGTTAAAGACCAAATCTTCGATGTTTTAATTTAATTAAATCAAGTTTATTTATATTGATTAATGAAGACACAGGACCCCTTTTGACCAAGACACAATAAACATGCAAAATAATTATCTTCATTTAAAGGTTTCAATTACTAAAATTATTATGATGCATATGGTGCATGTACATCTTCATTGTTTTAATTGTTTTATACTCCAGTATTTATACTTCAGAATTCCTGTTAACAAATGCAAACCCTTAGATGAGAACCTGAAGTTGTAAATAAACGTAGATATATAAATATAATACTAGAAATGTCACGGTCTGCATGTACTCCTTTGGATGGATGTGTGAGTGTTCTGTGTCTTTAAGATCCCAATTAAAGCACATTGGTATTTAGTGTCAGACGACCATCCTTAATAATGTCTAAATAAATAATGATCTTTCACACAGCTGCCATGGTTTTCTTGGGATATTCGTTCTCTAAATTCCTCCCCTCATGGCCTCCAGAGGCACTTTCCCCAAACAGGCTGCAGACTGACCCCTCCCCTGAAAGTTTGCGCCAGCCTTTCCCTCCCGGGGTCACACGAACGCTCATTTCCACAGCTGCAGTTCAGACCAGGAATTTCCTCCTCTCCCACCCAACCCTAGAAATTCAAAGTTCTCTCACATCTTTGGAAGTTGCTGTCACCTGCCCCACATCTCCACCCCCATCTCCACTCAAACTCGCGCTCCATCGGGAAGTTCTGTCGATCCTACACCCCTCAACAACTAACGGGATCTTAAAACGCCACGACGGCAATGCTGCCATCGCATTGCCACATCTCCCACGCTTCCTTGTAGCTAAAGGCCTGCACCAACCTCTCCTCCTTGTTGATCTGGTCTCCAAAGCCGACCGTGTCCACGATGGTGAGCTTCAGGTGCACATTGCTCTCCTGCAGGTCGTACGTTCTGGGTCGCAGGTACACGCCGTCCTGGTAGTGGCTGGCCTCTTCGTTCTCGAACGTCGTGTTGAAGAGCGTGTTCATGAGCGTTGACTTACCGATGCCAGTCTCCCCTGTGTAACAAAAAGAGGAAAAATGCAGCTGATGATCAGGCTAATGGACCGGACTGCCCGTATCTCTCTCGCTCTGAGGACAAGGGCTGTTCGTTGAAAAATAACGCAAGAAATGTGCCTCAATGTTTGTGCGCTGAATACAGAGAAAGACTGCAGGACAAACAATATGGCTGCCACAAAAAACCACCTTTGTGTGGACAGATCTTCATCCACTGCCTGTGTAAAATCACTGAGTCATACACAGTTAAATCAATTCAAAGGGAAAAGCAGGCTTTAAGGGTAGACAGAGAAGCTAATATTGCACCAGTTTCATGACTACATACAAACCACAAACACATAAACCCTAGCTTGATGCATTTGATGTAATTGGGGGCCTCAAACACATCCCTATCCAGATCTACCTGCCCCTCCAATACTGCTTCTCACTTTCTGATGTCAATGATTTTTTTCTGGGGGGAGGGGGGGGGCATTACTCACCTACGCAAAGGATGTTGAAGCAGAAGCCTTGTGTCACAGACTTACTGACCAGCTGATCAGGAAGACTGTCGAAACCAACATGGCCGCCCAAAGTGAGGTTCCGCTTCTCTTCGTGCTGAAGGCAGACAGCGAAAGGGAAAAAGTGTAAATGTTTTACACACCTCCATGCCTACAGCAGAGGCACGTGGGACTGAAACACTGCTAATCATCCCGCCTCCTGCTTAAGAAGTGGAACACTGGATGAAGAACTTGATGTTTTATCTAGATGAGCTTCCAGACCCATAATCACTAAGTTAAATAAATCGCCGCTGTAGATGTACGAATGGCTGTGAACATGCGCTAATCATACGTTCGCCCTAACAAACCCACGAACGCATGTGAACATACAGAAGCAAACAAGACCGAAGCCACTGAACGACTGGACACCTTATGGTGCCGACTACAATCTACGTGGACGAGACCATAGTCACTGGGCAGCAACACAGCTTTCAGGAAGATCTAGACACCTGACAGACAGACTCCATACCAACAGATACATACATAACCCTGCCTCAATACCAAGCCCCCCCCCTTTTTAAAAGCTTGACATTTTCAGCCGTCAAGCAAGATTCAACATTTCACCAAGTTTTAATCTTCCTGGCTCTTCACGTGTCATGGGGCCGTTTCTCACAAAAATAAGCCAGGATAGAAGACAGGAGATCCATCCCAAAGCTTCCACGCTTGTATATACACATCGCTGCTGAAAACACTATACATATACAGTAAATTCAGCAGATGACACTGGCCCAGTGACATTCTCTATATATACACGTGTGCTAAATATGTATATGTATGTGACATGTATTCTACCCATCCTGGCCCAGAGTACAGAAATGTGTAAATGTGAGACACACAGAACCAACTGTATAATAAATAGTGTAATAACTGGTCAAAAGGATGCACCAGTTATATAACAGTTTATGCATAATAATTCCACTGCTTGTTTTGAAGGTTCTGTTGAATGTATCCATCTGTATGCCACTTAAAACACTCGGAAATATGCGGGTGCTCCGGTACATGGAGAAACGACGCCAGTGCATAGCCGCAAGATAATCGCTTTAAAAATTAAATCCGATCATCCGCTGACTGTTCTAGCTTGTCGAAGTGTGTTAAACATTTATTCTATTTTATATTTTTAAATGGTTAAAGGAAAAAAAAAACAACAACCGGCCAAGAACTGGAACAATGACTTTTCATAAAATTGATGCGTATGAGAAAATAAAACCGCAAGCGGTATCACTGAATAAAATGCAGAGTTTGTCCAATTATACGGCGGATCCATCATTACATGAGCACGCATAACCTAGTTTATACTCAGGACTGAAATTACGATAAAACTGCAGCACGACGCAATTACCATACAAGTTACTATTTTCTACTATATATAGCTATGTAACAAACTGCAGAATCAGGTACACGGCGGGAGGCTTATTGTAGGATCAGCAGTGACCCTAGGCGGGGGTACAGACCCTCACACAACGGCCCCCATCGCTTTTGCGAACACAAGACATGTGGATTTGTCATTTATTCCGAGTAATTCCCCTTCACGTGATCTTTTCTAAATGCCAAGCTAAGTTTTCCATCCCCTTCACGCTTAATTTCAAATACTAAACTCCAGACATCCGACTTTTCTCGGGAGACAGAGAGAGAAAAAAATCTGCTTACTCTCCTCCGACAAGTCAGCAGAAAAACCCATAAAGTCCCGCACATGCAATCATCTCTGCCAGTACCCCGGCCCACCTAGCATAAGCGGCAGGTTGCTGCACCCCCTTCGGCGTCGGAAGCGCCCCTTACTGGGTAATAAATTAAACTCACGCCTCAGCCATCTAACAAAGGCACTGTCCTGTAGGATGCACGACATACCAGCAATCAAACTAGTTTCCAAATCTCTATTCACGATCCCTCCCAGTTCTGCAACAATAGAAAATCCTGGCACTGGAAAGGACTCATAGGACTGTAATGCAATGTGTAAAACTTGTTTTTAAAAAATGTTATGACTCGAGTGAGATAAAGTGCATTCTTTGCACGCTGCATACTTTGGTAGTGCCGGACGGCGTGGCGGCTCCGTCGGATCCCTCCGAGCTGGAGATCAGCCGATCGCCGTCCAGGGGCTGCGTTGGGGCGACACGGCGCGAGCACCGACACCCTCTCACGTTTATACCCCGCTGGCGCGCGGCGTGACCCCCAGTGCGGGTTTTAAGTAGGGGATGTCAGCGGTAAACCAGCAAACGGTGACAGGTTCGTCCACTTCAACGGCACAAGTACGACGTGTCACCGAGTAAAACTACATCCATTCATCCATCCATCCATCCATCCTTCTATTCATTCATTCATTCATTCATTCATTCTTCCATTATAAACCCCGAACACCGATCCATGTAAAACCGGCATGTCCCCGCACCCAGTATAAACAGAGACGGTGGATCATTGCTCTGTACTGGTTTCCAGTACCACCGGCGGCCAGCGTAGCGAGAGCAGACGAGCCGCGCCGCGTCTCACCGCACTTCCAGCGACCAGGCGGGAGCGTGCAGGCTGCTCGCCGAAACCGCCTCCCCGCGGCTCCCCGGTACTCACCGAGAACACGTCTACGTCCGTGGCGGCCATCGTCCGGCGTGGGAGTCTATCAATAGCGAGCTGTGCTGGAGAGACGGCGCCGCTTCCTCGGTCCCTGGGCAGGCAAACGCAGCGGATCCAAACGCAGCGGAGCCAGACGCGCAATATGGCCGCTTCCTGGAAACTCCCATTAGGCGCAGGAATGCCTGTAGGAATGAGCGCCGCCTGCACGGTGCGGCTCCTCGTATCAGCGCATCCGGCGCGGCTTCACACTCAGTCGCCGCACTTGTTCACTACAAACACATTCTAAAAGTGCGCATAAGGCATTGAAGAACAAACTAAAGGCACCTTCATTTACCAGATGAGAGTTTGCGAGCGGCTGCCGTCCCGAGCGCTCCTGGGATCTGTAGTTTTTCCAGAGCTGCCAGTCTCAGTCGCTGCAGTTTTTTTTTCTTTCGTTTGCTGCATGTCACGGCTGATTAGTACGTTTTGTTTTCATTCACTTTGTTATGGTTGCCTTTTTCTACACGTGCATGTTACGGAGCATCCAATGCCCAATTAAACCAATTTAATGGACCAACGACTGTACACTGATATTTAGGCTTGTAGGGCCAATACATTTGAATACAAGACATACAACATATGTTGCGTATTACACACGAAAAGTTTCTATGTACCGCACTTCTGTAAGATAACTGATTACAGTAAAACGTAAAAATAAATATATTTTACACGAATTTTTAGAACACAATCATTTTCTCAATTTAACCTAATTTGATCATGAAAAACTTCCAAATCCAATACTTAAAAAAACGCAAATTTAACTTGTAATTTGATTATACCTAGAATAGTGAAGAGGCAAACATTATTTAGTATACATAGCAGCTCTATAATAGTACCTGATTGGCTTATGTTACGCTGCTACATGTTTGAGAAACAAACGACATGCTGGGTCTTCGCTGCATTGTTTAGATAATAATCTTTACAGTAAGGTAACTCACTCGGTGCTTTTGTGTGTTAATGAGTCTCTGATCTAAGTGTCGCCCATTAAATGTACAGGACTAGCAAGTTCCAGCGTTGGACTACACCTACCAGAAACTGTTGGGCTTTCCAGATCATACCAGCAATGGACTTTCACCCCGGAAGCTGCACATGAAAAACAGTATAGTGCGGTGGATTGTGGAAAAAGTTTGAGAGCTGCTGAAATGAACTGACGCTGGGACACATCTTCGGAGCGTAAAACACAGCTGAGAGCCATGAGTGTTAGTGAAGAGACTCTTTTGACCTTTTTGCTGGAGCGAGGTGGCACAGCAGAATACACGCAACTCCTAAGTCATTTCAGGCCCTTCCTGGATAGTAATGATCCAGCGGAAAAGGAACTGAACAGAGAGCTGTTTAAAAGGTGCGTCAACAGTGTGGCATTCGTTAAACAATTCGAAGGAGAGCGATATTTCATTATTAGAAAACAATATGTACATTTATTGACGCAGTCTCATACTCCAGTCTCGAACGAGCGTGAAGCAGAAGATAATGCTTCATCCTCACCAGAATCTGCCAGAGAGCAGAGAGAAGATGATCTCTCTGAAAGGGAAGGGAGAAAGACTGCAGGTTTTGATAGCAACCAGATTTTGAGTGATCACTTAACCGATGATGACAGTCAGTCAGATACAAAGCTGAATCTGCAGAGAAGAGAGGAAACAGGCAGTTTCAAGGAAGAGATCATTCATGTCCCCATAGAGACTTTACAAACCAAGGAGATCAATCTCCCAGGGGGTGTCAGGAGACCTATAGTCCAGAAACCCTACATGCTGCCTTTAAGAATGCCTCCAGTGCGGATGGACACAATGACTCCAAAGCCAAACTCGGAGGAGGAGCGTTTGAAGAAGGTTGATACTAACCAGAACATGTGTGAGCTTCCTGAGAATAACAGAGGACCAGAAGAGTCAAACACACACTCATCACAAGTCATAAAAGGTTTCAGGAGTAGTATCCGCAATTCCGAGCTGAGATATTCAGGGACCATCCCTCTGCAGAGCACGGAACACGAATGGCTGGTGAAGACCGCCATTGGCCATTGGACCAGAGTACACGGTCTACTGCTGCAGGACATACAGCTGGCCGAGAAGAGGGACTTCACGTCCGGCTTCACGGTGCTCCACTGGGCCGCCAAGAGCGGCAACTGTGAAATGATCGCAAAAATCCTGGAGATATCGAGACGGGCCGGTAGGGAAGTCGACGTCAACTGCAAAACCTACGGAGGCTACACGCCTTTGCACATCGCCGCCATACACCATCGCGAGGCCGTCGTGACTCTCCTGATGGGCTTCGGCGCTAACAGGAACATAAGGGACAACGATGGCAAGAAGGCGTGTCACTACCTGCACGAAGGGGTGTCACGCGATGTCAGAGAGCTGCTCGGGGGGCCCGGAGACCCCGGACAAGGAAAGACGCAGGGACATAGCGAGGTTGACTACCATTTCGACCTTGCCGCAGGGTTTAACACCATCAGCAGATTATTGCAGCCGTATGTCACCGGGCATAAAAAAAGGCATAAACGGGCAGAATTGTACACAGCGAGCGATGACCCAAGCAATGATTAATTCCCAGGTTATTTTAAGCAGAAAATTATACAGATGATTTTTAAAATCTGGAGGATGTTTCCACAAAATCTGCAGTGTATTTTTCAGTATGAAATGGGCAAGAAATTACGGTTATGATTATTTTACCTTTTTTATTCTTTTATTATCCTTTGAATAACGTCGGGTTTATGCATATTTTGCTCTCCGGAAAAGAAATTCCGTTTGCGTAGTAAAATTTCCTGCCTTCCAAATTTATACGCTGTATAATATTATGTAATATGTAAATGACAGTTTGTTATCAATTGGAAGGTTTGAATTATAAAGTTACATTGAATTGTACCTCGTTTAATTTTCTGAGGTAATGTCATACGAAGGTGCCAAGTAGAGATTTACTGAAGTACTGCGTACTTGGTGAAGCACGATTAATTTTGCTGTGTTTAAATAACCAACAACTCCGGTGGACAAAACAGTGCTCCAACAACCCAGAGGACCTTACTGCAGCTTCTACCTCATGTTTTAGCAAAGATCCCATAATTGATACGTTAGACACACATTTGATACACTTTCAAAGCTAAATGAGTGCATGATGGGTGATCAGACCATAATCAGCTTTATAGGATTTTCAGTACTGGACATATAGTGCACTGGATGAGCAGTGTTGGATAGATGGATGGATGGATATGTGGGGTTTGGGTAACCGTATGATAGATATTTTCCTTTTGTTCAACTTATTTTAACATGGATGTGATACAATAATGACCATTAAAAATATATATTTTTTATTTGATATTTCAAATTGTATTTGATATTGAATTGAGTTGATTCTAATTAATAGTTTGATCTTGACATCACTTATCTGATAAAGTATATTCATCCCAATTTGCTCACGCATCTTTCTTATGACATGAATCATACGTTTTATGGACATCTAGCTGACCATCACTCTTCCAAAGAGGCCCACCCATCCAGCTGTCTCCTGGCCTGCGGTTCTGGTCAGGGTTTCTGGGGTATTGAATTATAGATGCTGTCAAATGCAGACGAGATGAATCCTTGAAGCAAAATGACAAGAAAGGCTCTTTAACTTTGGTTTGTTGTCATTTGGAGTAAAAAAAAAATAATTGCAGAGTGGACAAGCTACCTAATGAAGTCATTCAAAACCTCGGCATTTGGTGGCCCAAACCATGTGACCTGAAATCATGTGATGGGTCATGTGACCCCCCCATGTGACCCCAAACCAAAGCCCCTACCCTGACTAAAACTCCCTCCCCCTCCCCCATCCCCACCCCCCTACCCGCCAATCCTTCAGGAAGGTAGCAGTCAGCAGGAGAGACATCTCAGCTTGGACGGCCCCTCTGGGCCCCAAGACAATGACTAAAGTGTGACTGTTATTTATTTGTCGTTACTTAAGAGTTTGGAAGCCAGGCAGAAGGACACAAAGCTTGTCTTGTACTGCAAAGCACCAGAGCTACACGACAGTTTTGGCCTGAAGCCTTACAAACTGGGCAAAGAGGGAACAAATCCTCCGCCACCAATCAGGGCTCGGACGCTGAGGTTGCCAAGGAGCCGTATACGTCTCGGTTAAAAATTACAACTACGGGAGCTGCTTCCTCTTAACACTTTACATTTTAGGAGATATTTCTAACACCTCCATCTTCAACTGAGCATTTTTAAAAGCCATCAGGCGTATCACGCTTTGCTTAGACACACGGATGATTTTTTTGTTCTAGATGAATCTCGATTGGTATGGATGCAGGCGTTCAGAGAGCAGAGCCCGGTCCCCGTGCCAACCAGAAGGGGCCTTATCCTCCGTCGGCCGCAGAGCCCCTCGGTGATCGGCTTTTGTGTTTGGGAGAGCAGTTGAGGTGCATTGTTCCGGAGTGCCAGGGAAAGGGCAACGAACACGCGAAGGTGAAGCACTTAGACTGAACTAAAACCTGAAATCTCCCGCAGTGACAGAATGGCTCTGTATGTAGCAGAGGTGGACAGTTCTAATCCAGGAATTAAAAATCCAGACCCGGATTTTGTTTCAATCAATCAGCTGAGTACTCTGTGACTCTTTATACTCAACTGGTTGGTTGAAACAAAATCTTGATCTGGATTTATACTTCCTGGACCTGGACTACTGGTAGCATTGTGGCTTCACACCTCAGGTTCTGCAGGTTTCAGATCCCGGCCCCCGCTCTGCGTGCGTGGAGTTTGACATGTTCTCCCTGTGATGTGTGGGCTTTTATTTTCGCACTTTAGATGCCGACTGCGGTCCAGAGACATGCTGGGAATCGCTGCCTCTAAATTGGCCTTTGTATGTGTGTTTGTGTGTCTTTTGCTGCCCTGGCATCCCACGCAGGATGTACCTCTGCCTTGGGCCCTCTGTTGCCTCGGATGGGATCCAGGCAACCCTGTACTGGATTAGCAGTTGGAAGAGATGGAAAGAAGTGCTATTTATTCGTGCAATTTTTCCCTGCGGGGGCTGACCTACCATCTGTCCATCCTGGGAGAGTCAGGTGACTTTGATGGTGTGTTTTCATTTCTCGCTGCCGCTCTGGTTTTACTCATTACAATTCCTGTCCCCAAATAAAACCACAGCTTTTTGCCCCTCCCACAAGACTCTGGTCATAGTTCAACCTGAAGCAAGCCTTCCGCTCACATTCTTTCATAAAATAAAATTGCTATTTAAAAATGTCTAAAGGGCAGGATCAGGTGAGATTAAAACAGTGTGGGTTGGCCAGAGATTCTGTGACAATCACACTGCATAGCAGGAAACTGAGGATGCAGGTTGGCATTGAAACCGTCACACGTAGCAGACGAAAAAAAAAATGGAAAGTGCTGCATCGTTGCTTTTTTTTTTGTAACAGATCTTGGAAACGGTCTACGGGAAAATCTCACCATCTTTCCGCAAAGGGGCTTGCGGCTGCTCGATGGAGCGTGAAATGTGCTGCGGTCGCTCCCTGTCGGAGGCTCCAGTGATGGGGACAGACGGCCCCGTACCGTGTGACCTGACGCACGGGAACACGGAGCAGAACGCGAACCACAGTGCCTGCAGATTTACAGTGCACTGCAGTGCAGTGAGGAGGATCTCCAACGTCAGGACGCTCTCGTCTCGTTCCCTCTGCTGTGGCTAAGCAGGTTCAGTGTCTGCGAGCAGAGATTTCTTCCCCGCTAGATATTCACCAGTCAACTGTAAGTGGTATTATTGCGAAGTGGGAGTGTTTAGGAACAACAGAAACTCAGCCATGAAGCGTCAGACCACGTAAAGTAACAGTGCTGAGGCGCATAGTGATTAAAAATCACCAATGCGCTGTTGACTCAGTAACTGCAGGGTTCCAAACTCCCTCTGGCATTAACCTCAGCACAGAACTGCATGTCAGGAGCCTCATGGGATGGGCTTCCATGGCCGAGCAGCTGCATGCAAGCCTCAAACTCTTACTGCTTACCCAGACATGTTGAACAATTCTATGCTTCCAACTTTGTGGGAACAGTTTGGGGAAGGCCCTGTTAAGAAAGGATCGGGCTAAATATACATAAAAAGTCTCTCCTGCCCTTGTAGAAATAGCATTTAAAGTAGACGCTCATCGGGTTACGATTTCCACTTTACGGTGGGTAAATATTTTTCAGCACATTATTCAATAATTTGCATGAGATATTCATCAGTTTATTATAAAACAGGCTTTGTGTTAATGATGTTGCCCAGCTGCAGGATAATGTCAGTGTTCCAAGCATGTTTAAGGTAGGCTAGGCTAGGCTATGGTGTTTCCTAGGTTAGATCTACTGTATTAAAATGCATTTTCGCCTTGCGATAGGGTTATGTCCCAATAAACCTATCACAACCTGGGGAAGAGGCTGTAATTCACTTCTGAAGGAATACAGCACAACCCACGGCACCTAGAAAGCACTCGGCTTAAACACAGCTAATGAATCCAACTCAGACTGAACCTCAGACTTATTTTGGCCAGCGCTGCCTTTGGCTTACTAATCCATTCCCAGGCTCCTCTGACATCCAGTGCCGTACTCTGTGACACTTTTCCCACATCCTCCTGTGGACCACCAGTCAAAGAGTGCAATGAACCAGCGAGGAGACCATTTAAACGCCAAGGCGTCCTCACTCAATGTGTCAGCCATGGAAACAGGAGCACACAGCTCGCCTGTTTCTACACAGCAGGCATTTATTCCGGTAAGAGGAGATCCGTCATTTCAGAAACAAGTAGTAAAACACACAGCTCAAGCTTTGAAATGAGGGACACAGAAGACGGAGTTAATAATTAAGAAAAATAAACCACTTTATTTCATATACACCGGAATTCCTTATGGGCACAAACATTTTCAGTGATCTGTTCTACACTACTCAGACAGGGTTCCGTAGGCCAACCTGAGCCCAAGTTCAAAACACGACCACGTTTTTTCACGCCGTTATAAGACGTGATGATGTCACAAAGGAGAAAGCGCTATTATCAGTCCGACGACCTTCCGCCGTCTCCATGACAACATTCCCTCCGTCAGTGAGCACAGTACTTGTCCAGTCAGGGTCAACAGTTTAAAATCTACATTAAGGGTAACTGGGTTGCATATGGCAACCTAATAAGTAACAGTGTTGACAATTAATACAAAACGTTTTGTTTTGTTAAAAGGGAAACAAAAGCAGAAAACCCAGATAACGCCGTGGTACATATAAGCAAAAGTAAAATTATGCAAACAAACAAGTTATTACCAACAACAAAACCGGCCTCACCAGTGGAAAGCGAATGTACATTTATTTTTTTAAGCAAGACAATTTTATGCTTAAATCAATTAATGAAGTGCAAATATTAATTTCAAATTAATCTGTACATTAAAACATACTAATGCAATTCATAAATATTTTTTTCAGTATAGTGGAGAAAAATGAAATGATTCATAGTTTGTGATACCAACAACAAACCAGAATTCAACACTAAAACGTTCCCACATCATTTTGTGACGATCCAGGGATAGTATTTGAGTATGCAGGTCCAAATTCCTAAGGATAATTTACTTGCATGTCATGAAATGTTCTTTAGGTTATTGACCATACATGAGATTTTCACCAAAGCCATATTAACAGAAAAAAAAAAATCACTACATCTGTGCATCGGGACAGAGATACAGATTTTCAGAGGCAGAGACAAGTTTAAAGAGTCAGGCCACCTTCTGTTGATTCCTCAAGCAGTCTAGCCAATATTTTAGACAGTAAAAGAAAGCTTTGTCTTAGTCATTAAAGTAGTCAAATATTAGAAACATTCAGTTCCTTGTTAAGTAACATATGCTGGTTTATTTTAAGCAGAAGCGGCGATAAATGATGTAATCCATACAGCCCCTGGGGGGAGATCACAAAGATCTCTTTGATCCAACAAAATACCACAGTTAGTTTCATTTTTCCAAGACCACTGAATAAATAATATTTCATTGGATACAGAAAAGGCCTGATATTTCACAAAACATTTTGAGGGGAGAAAAAAACAACCTTCTGGGGAAAAAAAATCCATATATTTTTGTGCAAGTGCATGTGAAAGTGCTTTTTAATCTTTTTTTGGTTTTCATCGAGTGCCAAAATGACCAATAAAAATGCTCAACCTTAAAACTATTATGAAATGTCATGATTTCTTCTTCAAATAACCCCAAAGCCATGATTATTTTAAAGCTTATTAATTCCAGGTTATTAAGATGACTTTCTTCTCTTGGTAACAAGTGACTATAGCGGAATTAAAAGATGCGTTAAAGTTTAAAATGTAAATTCTAAACCGGAGACAAATTCGCCGCTGACACACCCGGCACAGACATGCCACGGAAGCAGAAGGATGGGGCGCCATCTAGGGGTGGGAGGCCTGAACACAAATCCCCATGGCTGTGAGGACAGGCGAGCGCCCAGCAGGACGGAACCAGCTGCTGAGATGCGCGGGGGGGGCTTTCAGGACGGGATGCTGTGGAGCAGCGACTCCAGTTGCTCCTCACCCAACCTCTGCTTTTCGTCCAGGTCCTTCTGCCGGATGAGCAGTGCAGCCTTGGTCTGTACAAAACGGCGATAGTCCTGCAGCTGCTCGGCTGTCAGGACCCGGGCCAGGATGGCGGACACCACGCGCTCCCGCCGATCCAGGTTATCCTTCAGGTCTTTGGCATCCTCCTGCTGTTTACACAGCAAACGGTGCCGGTTGTCCAGAGATTGCTGCCACGCAGGGGACACAGAATTTAATTACTTTCAGGACGGCTTTTCATTATGTGCATCAGAGCGGTTTAAAAGCATTTCACACACCAGGCAAGTCCTGGACAACTCCTGATGGCACCAAGAGAAAATAATATACTGCTTGCAAGTCTAGCCCAAGGATGCGGTATGACTTTCTGCCAGCAGAGGGCAGTGAAGACAATCTAAGACTGATGGTTAATAATCATTTTGGCCCGTCCCCAAATTGTGACCAGGTTCTGTTTAGACAGGGAGCACGTCAAAATGGACATATGGTCGGAATAAAATAAATGTCAGTGACTTTTAGCTGTGAGAATGTGTGGGGCTGGAATGCATACATCTACTTTTTTTTTTTGAAGCACGTGCGAGTTCTTATAAAAGTCAAACAGGTTGTAAATCGGGGACAGTCTGTAATTTAAAAAAAAGTCAGTAGCAGTATTTGCTCTCAAGGATTTTTTGGGATTTTGTTTTTTTTTTCTTTTAATAAACCAAAAAAATAAAATTCCAGATTTTTTTTCCCCCCAAATGATTTTCAGGACTATGGGGGAAAGAAACATTTTTAGAACGAATCCAATTAAAAAGCAAACAAATTTTATGCATATCATTTTTAGAAGGAATCCAACCAAAAAATAAATTTGCGCGTGTATATAAAAAGTAAAATATTGTGTTACTCACCTTCTCCTCCGCGTCGGCCTGCTCCCCAACGGCGCTCAGCGCGTTACGCACCCTGGCCAGACGCACCGACAGGCACAGCAGCAGGCTCACTACGCGCTCCAGGTCCCCCACGAACAGCGTGTAGCGCTCGTACTCGGCCGGCGGGCAGCTCTGCTGCACCAGGGTGTCGACAGCACCGCCCTGCAGGCCGTTAGCCTCCACCGCATCCTTTAGGGCCACTCGCTGCTTCTCCACCAGCTGCAGGCGCCCCTTGATGCACTCCATCAAAGCCCTCTGAATGGGAGGAAGAAGGCCTTGGAGTTATGAGAGGCCGGGAGACAGACGGGTGCAACATGGACCGAGTTAGCCTGCATGCGACTGTCTGCATGCTACACCAGAGGTATACACATCTGATACCCTTGGCCGGTCCACGTTTCTGCTACCGGAAGCTGGGAGGGAGCAAAAATGTGGACCAGCTGTGGGTCCCCGAGGACCGGATTGGGAAACATCGCTCTATAGCTACCCGAAAGCAAACCTGAGCGGTGATCACGGCGGTCCAGGGGACGGTGATCCCCGAATTTTCAACGATGTTTATTTGGTAAGAATCAATCCATCCATTCAACACTGCTTCTCTAGTACACACTATATGTCAAGTGCTGAAAATCCTATGCACTATATAGCTGATTATGGTCTGATCGCCCATCATACACTTTGCAAGGTAAATGAGTGTATCAGACATGTGTCTAATGTGTCAGTTTAGGGATCGTCACTAAAACGTCAAACAGAAACAGCAGTATCACTCTCACTCCAGTGCTTTGGTTTGGCTTGCGGCTCGTTTGCATAAATTTTTACTTTTGCTGACATGTACCTCAGCGTTCGCAGAGTTTCTGCTTCGTTTCCATTTTTACAAAACAAAATATGGTTTTATATTGATGATCAGCACCATGTTACTTATTAGGTTGCCATATGCAACCAAACTTCCCTTAATATAATGACTGTATTACTGCTGCTGTCCAATGAATCACTATTACAGCTAAACACAGTCCCCCCCCTTCACATCCGGGAGGGTTAGGGTTGGAAGATGTGAAAATGCGTGAATAATATTTGCCGCCCCTGACCTCAAGCCATAAGTCTGCTAGCCTGAACAGTAACATTAAAAAGTCTATTTATTACATAATTACATACATTTATTACATTTTTAAACAAACAGTACTGCACTGTACAATTTGCATGTCAAGTAACTGTCATTTCTTATCAAGACCTTTTCATATAATATGCAAACCATCTAAATTATGTTCGGGTATGAAGTTACTACAGTACGCACTGGGAGCACTAGGTTTTGAACCCATTGTTAAAAATGCAAAATTTACGTCACTGAAAAATTTATGATTTACTGTGAAGAACGCAAGATTCCAAGGTCACAAACACAGCTACCATGTGACCGAGCCTTACCGAGACAGATATGCAGAGTACCCAACCAACAATTTTTATATTAAAATTATACTATGCACTTAAACTAATATTATGTATCACTAATAAATATATTTAATATATGATCCAAATGATATTCAGTAATGATTTTAACTTATGCGTTGCCTGAGTTTGTGATATTTCTACAATCCCTGTTTAACACACACACACACACACACACACACACACACAAACACACAGAAACACACAGAAACACACAGAAACACACAGAAACACACAGAAACACAAACACACACAAATTAGGCACCTAACTGCATGCAGGACAGTTGAAGAATCCCCAGAGAGAACATACAAATTCCACAAACACAGAGCGCAAGTGGGATTCAAACCAACAACCTGCAGGTGTCAGGCAAGTTATATACTTAAATATAACCAAAAATGGCTAAACACGGGGCTGATGCTGAGCAGTTATTTGGTCAGTCTATAAAGATTCTTCAGGAATCAGGAATCCTCACTAAAATTTCCTTGAGGTCATTTCCCTAAATTCCCAACAGGCAAATCTGGGGACACCCATGTATGGCCTGTGTTGGATTTACCTTCTTTTCCGTGATGTCACTTCCTTTATTTACGTGGCCATCTTGCATCTGCCCATCGGGGTCTGGGTTCTCATTGCTTGGTGGCATCATGTTCTGCTCCTCTAAAATTTCAGAGCTTAAAAACAAACGAGGAAGTAAGAAAACCCTACTATACACATACATCCACAATCTGATCTTTTTAAACACACTGAGAGTCTTGTATTTTCTCTGTAACCAGAGGGAATATGGCTTTAATTCACATAAAATTTAATACGCATAATCACACATACAGTATCCTTTTGTGTTTACAGAAGCATAAGGTTACCTGTCGCCAGCTTGCTGTGTGTGTTTATGTCTGTAATGCTCCTCCATTAGCAGTGTGTCCTCAGACAACAGCTCCTCCATCAACATCACTGCAGTCTTGCGATTGGTCACCGGAAGCAGGACACGGGCCAGTGATTGGTCCTCCGCGACAACTTCCTCCACAAACACCTGCCACCGTGGCTTGGCTGGGCTGATAACATTTTCTGGAGCTCCGGTCTCGACCAGAGTATCACCTCCTTTCTCAGTCTCCTCTTTAGGCAGATCACCGTCTTTTCCCTCATTTTCCTCCAGGTCTGGACCTTCTGAGGTCGTCGCCACCGGTGGCTCGTGCGTCGTCGGATCTGGCAACGTGCTCGGAGATTCAGTCTCACCGGAGATGTGGCGAGATTCTTCCATAACCTCTTCGTTCTGCGCGACGAGCCACGAACTCGGATCGGTGGTGATGCCGCGGCCTAGAAACACCTCCTGGGAGGGATCAGGTCTCGGAACATCATCCTGGTCCGGTAACAGGGCGTGCACGGGAGGGGCCGCGCCGATTCTGCTGTGAGCACAAATCGCATGTCAATGATGCCAGTCTTTCTGTGTGAATGCGTGCGGCGTACGCCGCGAGCAGTCACTGTTACATACCTGGAACCGGTCGGACTAGATGGCGATACGGAACCGGTCTTGCTGGTCCGTCGTTCCTGGGAGGCTTGGCTACTGGGGAACGGCATCTCGGCGTCACTGACGTAGAAGACACTGTTGCCCACGACACTACTGGCTTCGGATGGAGAGGGGGGCCCCGTCGACGAGGGGGACCCACATTGTGGCCTGTCTGGGCCTTCGCCGAGGCCCCGGAGCCCTGCCTCGCTGCCCAGTTCGGGGGCGGTGTCCTGTCTCACAAAGGGCGTCCTACGCGGCCGCAGCTGGAGTTTCCTCGTCGCCTCCCAGAAGGACAGCCGCCGCTGCTCTCGGCCCGGAGGGGTCTGCCTGTCCTCCAGCTGGTCCAGCTGCTCAGAGCTCTTGCTTAGGGCCTGTACCGCGTCGATCCGGCCCGCTCCCAGCTCCTCCATGGACTTTCCCCTGAGGGCCACCGGTCGAGCTGGGATGTCCCCCGACACGGAGACCGCCCGGTTTGTAAGAGCCCGCACTGCCCTATCCGGTCTCTTCTGAGCACTGGCCGAGCAGGGAGAGGGACTCGTCAGCAAACATGTGCATGAAGACTCAATCTAGCCTCGAGTTCACCATCAACATGTTCAGGAGTAGGTCCCACCCTCGATTTTCATCCCGCAAGTGTTTGTTCGTTAACTGCCACATCCACAAATCCTGCATCTTTGCTAAATACAACGCAGATGGTTCACCACATCCAACTGAACATACAAAACCTTCTTCCGTGAGTAAAGGCGACTTACGTCACCAGCACAACCCAGAAGCTAAGGTAGCTAAGCTGCAGTTTCGACATCTGGAAGCTGGGAACAGGCAAAGACGTAGGCCTTCTTGGGGTCCTCAAGGACCGGTTTGATTTAAACATCTCATTCATACATCTATGACCAGCGCATCCTAGTTAGAGTGGGGGGGGGGCACTTTCATGCTCACACTCACACAAACATATTCTACGGGCAGTGTGGCCTAACTGCGTGCCTTTAGAATGTGGGAGGAAACCGGAGTAGAGAGACCTGGCAGCACACGGGGAGAACACGCAAAACTTCACATACACAGGGCGGAGGCGGGATTTACACCTCTTATTCATCACCGGTGAAACGTCTTACCAAGAATTCTGGGTGGAGGAAACCGGAGGTTTGTGGATGTCATCTTCAACCTGGCGGCACAGAAACAGGAAACGAGAGAACACAAAATACATGTAAACCCACTCATCGTTTGCGTGTATATTTAATTAGAGCTGTTAAAATTTTATAGAAGGTCCTGCTTAGACGGGTCTAAGGAATGTGCTTCCTAAATAAATTACTAGCCGTGAAGGAATTGGGTCTTCTGTGAAATTAACTTCAGTCTCACATCAAGATGATGCAACTTATTGGTTTAACTGCCAGCCAATCACAAGCCAGACTCAGAAGGCAGACCCCAAGTGAACGTCAGCCCGTGGGAGTTTTATTTATAGGAGGACAGAAGGAAAAATGATTGGTTCTCTCTCTGAATCAATCAGATTGTAGAGGAGGTGGGCTAAAGTAACTAGATGAGGTGGGATCAACCAATCAGATATCTTGGTCCCACCTCTTCTAGTTGTTTAGACTCACCTTCCTCTACAATCTGACTGATTTCTCATGTTTTCTTCTGCCCTCTGAACAGAAGTAAAACTCCCACAAGCCGAACGCCACAGCAGTCACAAGGACGAGACCCACCTGAAGGTTGTAGGGGGTGGAGGTGGAGCGGGTTTGGAAGAAGGTTCCCTGTTCGGGCTGATCCAATAGGGTCTCAGCGGAGGCAGACTTCCCGGTTGCGGAGCTGGTACATTCCCTCCAGTTGGTTTTACATGGGAGCACATCACTGTGGACAGAGCTGAACTGTGAAGACAGGAAGGGGCCACTGGAATCCAGTATGCGGCCTGCAGAAAGAGGCCTTAGGAGCTTCGGTCTTGGTGCCACATTCCCGGAAAGCGGCCTCAGGGCCAGGTCTGCAGGCCTCCCAGCTGTAGAGTGCCTCTGGGAGTGCAGAGGCTGCTGGGGCTCAGCTGTCTTCTGCCCGGTCTTCCTCTCCATATAGGCCACCAGGGCCTTCTGCTGGATCTGCTTCAGGGTGTTTTTGGGCAGGCCGGAGGTAGAGAAGGCACGGTCCCGGGTCTCGAACAACTTCTTCCTGGAGGCCACCAGCCCCTGCTCGCTGATGTCATCCCTAGACAGCAGGCCTTCCTCCTCATTGCCCAAGGAGTTACACACGGGATGCAGGGGTGCAGCCCCCACTTGATTCAGCTTCTCCGGCTCGGAGTAGCAGAGCTTCTTTTGCTCAGAAGTCAGCCTCCTTCTGCTCCCGATTCGTGCTACCAGAGGCTGAGGGACATTAGACAGCTTTGCCTTGTCTTTTCCTTGCTCTTCTGCCTCTTCCCAATTCCTGTTCTCTTTCCCTTGCAACTCTGTTTCCAGCTCAAAGCAGGGCGAGGGGCTTTCGGGTGTCACTGGAGACCCCTGGAGGGACACGGCAGAGTTCAGGAAAGATGGCCTCAGATCGAGCCGTGGTTTGATCCTGTGAGGCCATGAGAGCTGCAAGTCCCTCCTTTTGAAGGATGTTTCCCTTAAGACCTTCTTCTGAGCATCCTTTAGCTTTTCCCTGTAATACTTCTTGAAGGATTCATCCAGGGTTCCTACTGGGCTGGAGAGATGCTCTTGGTTTTGCCTGTCTACGCCACATGTGCTGTTCAGCAGGATACCACTTCTGCTGGAGGTGCTCCCTTCCTCTACACTCTGCTGCCTGAGGGGGGCGCTATACCGCCTGGACTCTCTCCACTTCCCACTGGTGTCACTCTTGGGCCTGTGCATCAGCACTCCCCTGTTCTCACCTGTGAGATGGTACAAGAGAGGAGTGGTCTCCTTGTTGATCTTATCACTGGCCAAGTCTCCCAAAGGCTGTCTCTTCCCTCTTACTGCAAGGTCTGCTTTCTTATCGATGCCTCCCTGGTCTGCGTTCAGTACAGCAGCAGTGTCCTTGTCATCTTTGTAAATTTGGGGACCAATGTCCTCTGGACCACAGTAGAAGATGGGATGTCTTTGGGAGCTACAGTTTCTCTCACTGGTTGTTTCTTCCGAACTCTCAAGACCATAGAAACCCTGGTTTGAGATATTACTCTGAGCACATGAGACTTTGCTCTGAGATTCCTCGTCTTTGATGCTGTTGTACACATCGTGACTCTTATGACAGGTTTCCGAGTCCTGCAAACCATCATGACTGTTCTCGTGTCCTTGTCGCACATTGTGGTCAACCGCAGGACTGAGTAACCTATCTTCCATCTCCACCAGCCTGTGGGTGTCTGCTGTAGATGAAGGACTGATCTCTCCCTCTGAAAGAGCATCTCTACAACTCGACTCTGAGGACTTGCACACGCCGGTTACGAAGTAGAAATTCCCTTTGTGCTGGATGTGGCCATTTGGCAGGTTCTGCATTGCATGCTGGGTATCCCCGGGTTGCAACTGCTCCGGGAGGTTGGCCCTTTGCTCAGAACGTGACCTCCTGCTTTGATTTTCAGACCAGTTACCAGCACCTACGACCTGCTGTTTCAGGAATTCTGGTTGAATAAAGGACGAAGACTGCTGGTTTAAAGAACTATGAATAGGCTTTTGTTTGGCAGTCTGATCCGAGTCTTCCAGACCTTCTGGACATTCCAGGTTAGACCGTGAGATCCTTCGGCCATAGGCCAACTTCTGTCTGGGATGAACAGCATCGGGATTAGCAGTCTCAGACCTCTGGTGTGATCTTTCAGCCCAAGGGCCATGAGAACTCAAGTTCTCTCTGTAATTTTCCAAGTTCTTGATGGTTATGAAACTGTCTAGACGAGCTGGTGGTGGTGGAGGCGGTTCCCGGTGGCAGTCTGCACCATGGCAGGAACTGTGGCAGTAGCACTCCTGGGAGTCACCCCCTACGGTCTCAAAAAGCTGGTCCACGCTTGCGGATCTGTTGATGTTGAGAATGTTGGGACTGTAGACACCCTTGACATACTTCAGATCTGCGTACTGAAGGCTTTGGTGGTGGATGTCTTCTGGCAGGAATGGGGAGGCGTAGTCTGGGGCATTGGAGCCCCCGGAGAAGGAGCTGTACGCAGAGTCCCCTTTCCCGTGGTGGTGGCTGAACTGGTCGATGCTGCTGGTGGACTTGGCTGGCGAGAGCCGGCTCCCTGGGCAGCTCAGCGGCTGCGCATCCAGGCTGCTGGTGCCCTCAAAACGAAAGTCGAAGGAGTCCATCGCGGTCTGCCGCGCAGAGACGAGAACGTGGGAGAGCGAGTCTGTCACCACGCCATTCCGCTGCAGTTTCTGCAGAAAATAGGTACATACAGAACAAGAAATTACAACCATCAAAATAAATTGCAAATGAGAGGACATTAAAAATATCAGCTTATAATACTGATTCATTGTGCTGCTCTGGGTATTACTCAAATTAGTGAAACTCACTGGGAAAAACCTCAACTGGAATGATTTTTGAATGAGAATTGAGACACCACTGCTTTAATGTTTTTTAATGTTTCTAGCAAAAGATCCACATACGCTGCAAATTCCATCGACCTGCTGAATGTCTTATTACAATCAGTAATTAGACTTGAAGAAAGGGCCTATTTTACAGTGGCTCTCTGCAGTGTTAATTCATTAAAGCATCACCAAAATATTGATTAAACTCAGGTACATTCTTGGGAGTAGACCAGCATGTTTAACATTTAAGAATATGGTTATTTTTTACGACAGGTCATCAATAGGTTATCAGTCAACTGAACAGCTTTTTGGGGTTTTTTTTCTCAACTGCTACAAACTTTCCCTAGATAATGTGCAGCAATAGATAGACTCCACTTCAACTTTAATCGCTTACCATGCCAGTTTAACTTGGTTTGTTAAAAACAGATAAGTTTTGAAGGACATCATCTTATGAAGTTCCTTTACTTAGGGTGTCCACCAGCTCACTTTCTATCCACAGCTTAGGTGACATTCTTGTGTCGTGAGGACTAATGCTTTCTCATTCGCTCAGTGGGCCGATTTAACCCATGAACAGGGCCGACATGCTGAACGTCCCGTGTGCTGATGGGGACCTGCAACCCCCCCCCCACCCCAACCAACCCCGACGCCATAACCCCACACCCACTACTAACAAACAAGAAGCACTCGAGTGGAAATGATGGTCTGGGAATGTCCGTGAAGGAACGCGCTTAGAGCAAAGGAACCCACACACGCACCGCTATCATCGCGGCGACTATCAACTTCTACTGACTCCCCTTCAGCATGCTGAATGACTCCTAACCACGCATCAACAGCTCCAAAACAAAGGACATGGATGAACAAAATTATGGAAATTACCCTGGGAAGTATCACACAGATTTCTGGGCTCTTTCCAAACAGTATGTGTGGCATACAGAGTATCACAACACGATGTATTTAACTTTCGGAGAAAATAGGACTACGAAAGACAACAGACGTCACATTCTCATCGCTTTCTGTATCACACAATTGCTGCAGTTTGCGTAATATCTGTAGTGATATTACTCTCCGTTTCTGTACTGTAGCATCACCAAGAGCGAAGCACACAGGAACAGACGCAAGGTGCCCGCAGATAGCAGATGCACGGCCAACCCCGTGATGTCCCTTCAGGACGGGAGTTTGTGTCAGTTCTCTCTGTTCATTTCCCGCTGACACTCTGGATCTTATTCAAGCACCATTCAACAAGAGACAATGCACACAAATCGCAGTGCTTTAAAAAAATCCAAGACATTTAAAACATCTAAAAATGTTGGTTTTACTTGTTTTAGGCAGAATAATCCTCTCGGTCCGAGAAGTTCAAGCAAATTAAGAGACACAAAACAAAAAAAGGGAAAAAAAAAAAAAGTTAAACGACCTGTAGTACAATTTCAAAATACTGAAAAACATTCATACATCACTTACCTGATATCCATCTTAAAAGATAATAAAAATAAAACAAGCTAGATATAAGATGTCTCCTCCTTAACTTCTTATGAATTAAACTGTTCAGGAAACCAGGCGCTTGACTTCACACTAATCCAAAACAAAACAAAAAAAGGACAGCAGAAAGGAGAGATTTCATTGACGTGGATGAATGAGAGAGAGAGAGAGAGAGAGAGAGAGGAGGCTAGCTGGCTGCAGAAACATGCGGAGAGCTTTGGGAGGAGAAGCTCTGGCCAGATGCTAACGCCGTGCACCAGTGACGTCCACCTCGCCGACGTACAACCAACGCGGGAGAAGGCATCTCTCTCTGCTGATAATGCAGCCTGGAAAAAAACGGATTGGGGGGGGGGGGGCGCGCTTGCATTCCTGCCTTCCTTCAATGAAAGACTGGCTGAGCAGTCGCCCCCCCCCCAAGGCAAGCGGGGGCATCTGCTCTCATCCCAGCCAAACAAAGGCCCAGGAGGAGCCCCCCTTTTCAAGGCCCAGAAGTATACCACCCCCCCTTCTGCTGGACCCCAACCAGCTTTCCCAGCACCCAGAGGAAAAAAAAAAAAAAAAAAGTCAGCCTTTAAGAACAGGGCGGTGACAGCGTGGGGCTGGGGGGGGGAGGACTCAGCCGCTGAAGATGCTCCATGCTCCTTGAAGTCCTGCAGTGAGGTCATCACCACCACCATCATCATCATCATCATCATCATCATCATCATCATCACCACTACCATCGTTACTGTTATTAGTGCTAACCAATTAATACTAATAAATAGAACTGGGATCCAGAAGCGCTGGTGCTTGGGCCCATAATATTTATTACTCTTCTTCCTTCCTTTTCCTCCTCATCATCATCACCACCACAATCACACGGTTTCTGCTAAGCCAAATACAGAGCATGACAGTAAAACAAAAACACACACTCCACATATACATGTGACACGCCGTCACCGTCTCGCACACAAAGAGCAGGGACCCTTTTCTGGAAGCATCTAATCGCCTGTGTGTGAAAACTGCCCCAGGATCTCGTGTTCCGAGGGCTTATCGACCCGTCAGGGCGAGAAGAAGCGACCCGGCATAGAATTATGCACATACTGAAGGACAATAAACGTTTGCAGATATCAGAAACATTTAAATATAATCTGCTTGTGTTCAGTAGTGTTTAGCCCTTGAGACAGAGTAGATCTTCACCAACAATACCGACGTTCCTCTCCAGCATATCAGTGTCTAACCTTGCCTCTCCAGCCACAGCGCCCTCCAAAGGAGCACCAGAATACTGTCGGTGCACCAAGAGACCCCCTCTCACCTTGACGCCCAATCAGGGGCCAGCTTCTTCGGGCAAAGGCCGGAATGCAATTGTGGGAAAAAGCTGGAGGTGTCCGGCTCAAAATCTCAGTAAGGAGATTGTATCACAAGGCTGGCAGGAATTTGGGACATTTCTCAAGCTCCAAAATTACCCTCATTTCTTTGTACCACAAGACTCCGACTGCTTAGGGACCCGGCCTGCGTTAAAAATCCTGCTGATGTCATCGGAGCAAGTAATCCCATTGGCTCCCGAGATGTTGGGATTTACAACATGTCAGACAGTCCTGGATCTTCTCCAAACAGTGCATCCAATCAGCATGTGAACAGGCTGAATTGTGGGCACCTTCTGGGTCAGAGTCCGGGTCTTTCCAGAACCCAGGGGAAAAAAAAAATATTACATAAAAACCATGACAGTGGACTAATAGAATGACCCTATATTAATTCAACTAAATGGACAAATAACACAGTAAAATGCACTGATCATCCTACCAGAACCTGGATTCTTCAAAGAAATGTTTAAAGACAACAGTTTGGATTGGTTTGACGGAAAATGCGAGTTACCATCATAGTGAAACAGAAAAACAGGAAAGTATAAAGGCTACTTTGCAATCCCATTCATAAAAAGCCTCCTTGAGGTTTAAACAGCAGCCCCTTCACAATTTAGCCAGGCCAGTCTGGCAGCTAAATGCCACCTAATTAATCACCATTACAGACGAAGTCGAGGTGACGGAGGCGTGCGAGACAGTCCCCACAGTCCCTCCAGCGCACACTAAACACGACCCAAAAGTACCGTTTGAAAAACACAAGACTGGGGCTGACACTCGACTGGTCCCAGAGCAGATTCACATGTGAGGGGCAGCGTTTGGGACTTAGCGACCCTTCTGGCCAATGAAGAAGGGACGGGGGGGGGGGGTAAGAGGTCATGTGTGCCTTTAATCAAATAAAGGAAGGATGTGTTTGTGTTTGCTGGTGCTGTATGGAATGTGGACTCTGGTATCAGTCCCACATTCCTCAGGAGCCAGATCAGCTTGCACTGAAACGCTGTCAGAAATGCCCTTCGCTTCTGGGGAAGGGAGAAGAAGAAAAAAAGGGAAAAACATTGAAAAGTGGGTGAAAAATCAGATATTACTCCATGGTTACCTGCTCCACATCTCCAAGACTCCAGGCTACGAAAGGCGAAAGCTACCCCTACCGGACTCTCGTTTGGAACAGTCCATCCGCTCTGCAGCACAGGACACAAGCAGAGGCTGGCCTGTTGCACACGCACTGAAAGGTGGAATTTGCGCAGGGCAATGTTTAACTTGGTCTGGTGTGACCGAAACACATTACACAGCATTATAAAATACTCCAGGTTAGCGGTTAGTCATCTGGCAACTCAGCGCCGGGTAAAAAATTAACCTTTTCAGTGCAGCCGTGGCAGACGTGACAGTCAAACAAACTTCCTCGCCTCACGGTGGACCAACCCCGCCCAATACGTACATCCAGCTGTGCTTGATACCATATTTAGTCAAATGGGGGCTGCACATTTAACAGCTGAAGGAAATTTCAGCGGGGGGGGGGCTTATTCAGTGGTGACTTATAATCAGAGGTAGATTAAATCATCACTCAAATATTTCAGTGCTGTAAGATTCAATCATAACCGATGTATGAATTGGTTTAATATATATTTTGATTGAAACGGCTATAATCAAAAGGCTAGCAAACATCTACAGTAAATGCTAAACTGATAAGAATACAAGTGCTAGGACTTAAAACTGTAAAAACACGACTAATGCCGTTTTGTCAGCCAAATCCGCTTCCACACACCAATAAGCCAGTAATAGCAAACAGTAGCTAGCATCCTGGATTCTCCCCCTCTCCTTTTTCCCCCAAAACTGACAGTGCAAACAGCAGTAATTTGTAAAATTTACAAAAAATATGTTTCACACGTTGGATAGAAGCACGATGAACCATTGTAAACCACCTCAAAAGAAAAACACCCGAGATCAGTGTTGTGCATTTCAGAAAGTACAAATCCAGACCAGGATTTCGTTCCTACCAACCAGTTGAGTATAACAAGTCACAGAGTACTCAATTGCTTGGTTGAAACAAAATCCTGGTCTGGATGTGCAGCATTTGGACCCGAAATGCCCAACACTGCCTGAGAGACCATGCAGAGTACGTTATCCTTTTAGGTTTTGTAACGTTATAGGACTATATATATATATCTTTTTTTTTTTAAAGGAGGGAATTAGTTTGGTTCAGTAACTTGCAATTAAATACCAACATCAAAAAAGAATCTCAATAAAATCATAATCATGATCCTACCTGAAAAATTTAAATGTAGTACGACATTTTTGCTGTTTTGCCCACCCCTGTTTAAGCCACACAAACGCAGACGGGTGCATGGTCATGCCCGGAGCCAGTGAGACGGGTGCATGGTCATGCCCGGAGCCAGTGAGACGGGTGCATGGTCATGCCCGGAGCCAATGAGACGAGTGCTGTTCTCCTCCTCTCCAAGGGGGCGCTTGGTGTCCCAAGACCTTGCCAGGAACAACCACTTCCTGCAATTGTTAACTAAACACAAAACTCATTCATTCCTTCCACTGAAAACCGGTCGTGTGTTAATCTCCCTGGTAGTTTATTAGAAATGTATCTTCTGCTTGGGCAGGATCTAGTATGGCATAACTAATAAGGAACACGCTGGGTTTAAATCAACTCCTAAGCCTTCACTCAATGCCCAGCCCTAATTTTGCAGCCTTAGTTCCGTTCCAGTATAGCTGATCTTTGTCCATTTTTTTTTTTTTGGAGTCGCACTGCATCATATTCAGTTTCCTGCAGTAGAGTCACGGAGATCAACCTGGGTGTCGAATTGAGGTGCCGCCCAGAACTGGTATGACAGAGTAGAGCACATCAAACACCGGGGAGGGGGACGTGTCTGCTTGCCGTCTGCCAGCGTTTGCTTAGCAACGGGGCGACAGACGAGCTAGCGCTCCGCGGCGAGGTCGGCTCAGGTAAGCGGGAGGCGGTCAGGCCCTTTCCATCGCGGTCACCCTCAGGTCAGATCGCCAGGAATGGAGGCACTGCCTTAAGATGCATTAAATGTTATTCAGAACGACTGCAAGGAATGAAAGAAGGGAAAGAAAAAAAAAGAAACAAACAAGCCAACTAGGCCAAACAGTGACACACCACACCCGCGAAAATCTCCAGAGGAGACATGACGATATCATTTCTTAAAGGGAGGGGTGCAGTGCAACAGGTGGGTGTGTGAAGTCCAAGCACCTTCCGGCAAACAAAACAAAACAAAACACAAAACAAAACAAAACAAGACTCCAAACCTAACCAGGCCAGTCATAGGATTCCAAATCAGGTTTAAGACCTGGGGTTTCACCTCCATCGCATGGAGAAATCTGCTGAGAATCATCAAGCGGCACGACATCTCAAGGTCAGCTGGTGCCAACCTGCGCTCCGGCAGCCGGAATGCTTACCTAGGACTCTTCTCAGATTTACGATGACGATCTCTCAGAAAGGCGTGAAGATAAGCGCGAAGGGGGGGGGGGGGGGGCTCTTTAAAAACGCTGGGCCGGGGCTGGGAAAGGACAAGGGAGTGAGGAGGGTTATTTTCACCCGCTTTCAGCATGGGGCCCCCTGAAGGGCTGGTTGCCTCGACTGGGGCCTAACGACGGATAATGCGCCGCTTGGGGCGCCCCGGCCGTTTCCACGGCGACTGACATCATTTCCTTGCAGCGATGCGAGCTCATTGTGGCTGCCGAACCAGTCTCTCCATCCTGGTGATTATAGACAGGGAGGAATGCAAGGTACAGGCTCTCTTGGGCTAAAGCAAACAGGCCTGGAACAGACTGTGTTACATCACAGCTTTGCCAGCACACTTATCTGTGCTTGGAGATTAGAAACCAAATATTAGCTCAGGCCATAAAATGTTCACTTTTCTGCACTTGGGCAGTAAATATGCTTGAGGCACAGAGGCAGGATGACTGGTTATAATACTTATTGCATTTAATGCAGTGAATCATGTAGGAGTTTCAAATTAAGCTGACATTGGCTAAAAATAAACACGCACAGCCACGGCCGCGACTACACACACACGCAGACGCATGGAGATGGCCTGCAGAACATCTTGAGATGAAGCAGACGGCCCTTGTTTAGTCTCTCGAAGCTCTCTCCTTGATTACCCTCCTGTCCTTAGACCGGATAACCTTGACTGCAGCCATTTCCAAATCCTACAAGCGGAATCTCCGCCCCCACATTCCTACAGACCTCCTCATTAATCC
Source organism: Cryptomyrus ogoouensis (assembly GCA_025773925.1). Classification (NCBI taxonomy): domain Eukaryota; kingdom Metazoa; phylum Chordata; class Actinopteri; order Osteoglossiformes; family Mormyridae; genus Cryptomyrus; species Cryptomyrus ogoouensis. The sequence goes on from JAOYFF010000049.1 coordinate 4,407,710, forward strand.
CTAAAGTCCAGCCTTTTCTCATCTATCTGTCCCCCCCCCCCCCCCCCCCCCCCCCCCCCCCCCCCCCCCCCCCCCCGCCCACCACTCCACCCCCCCTCTCGATTTTTTT
>JAOYFF010000049.1:4407828-4420851 GCA_025773925.1 Cryptomyrus ogoouensis
CCAAAACCCACAAGGCGGATCTCCCCCCCCCCATTCCCCCCAGCCCCCCCATTATTCCCCTAAGGCCCGCCCTTTCTCATCCTCTTTTCCCCCCCCCCCCCCCCCAATCAGCGTCCCAGCCGCATCGTGATATTTTATTTTCCAGGATGTTCCGCTTCGTTTACTCTGAGACTTGTCAGGATACCAGTTGGCTCTTATCTAACTGCTTTACCTACAGAGTCCAGGTGGAAAGTTTTTTCTCTTGTTGGTAGGTGACACAGAGTCACTTTACCCATAATCCAGCAGGGCACACGGTGTCACAGGCCTGGTATTCGGGGTATCTTTTGCACTGGTGCCACTCAGGTGTCAATGCCTCTGGGTATCAGGTGACGTCCCCCCCCTCCCCAAATCCACCATGCATGCCTCGGCTCCTCAGCTCGGACCACAGCTCCCCTCCCCCCTCCCCAGTCACGCATCGACGACGACCCCCACCACACTCTGCTGCACGCGTGACAGCCGACACCACCTTCACGTTCTCTAAAGTGCCAAAACGAGAAAAAGCATAATTAAGCGGTTAATGAATCAGCGTCACCTTTTTAAGCTACGTTCATGCAGTGTCACGCTTCACATCTGCTATTAAAAAAAAAGAAAACATATCACTGAACTGTTTGGAAGAGAGAAAATCCAAGATCAGGATTAAGAGTTCCAGAGTCAAAATTCCAAATGGTCCAAGATAACTGACAGTGCAATAAGGTGAGAGGGAGAACAGGGACCTTATTCCACATCAAAGCTAGTGAAAATAACAGAGGAGAAGAAAAAGAGAGGCAAGGTCTAAACAAGGCAGAGTGCAGCAGGAAAGGATTATAGAGATTTGTATTCTGTTTAAAACTTTTCATTTGCACTATTCACTTCAGTGTATGACCCAAGTGTGAAGATGACAAAATAAGATACATTGACTTCATTGTTCTTAGGGATTCATTTGAGATTAAAAAAAAGGAGAAACATCACAACATGTAGTTAATATACATACAAACACTGGAGATGTGGCCACGTATATTTACAAAGCTATTCCTGGCAAAGCCTACTACGTAAAATATACATAAACGTGTTGAATGAATAAATGTTACATTGACACAGAACTTTTCCAGACACCCAAAGCGTTTTACAGAACCAATGGGGAGACACTACAAGGTTGGGCCTTGGGTTGGTATTGCGACTCCCGAAGACAGAACAGAAGCCCAAATGTCAGCACCTGGAATGAAAACAAATGTCACAAAGTCTTAATAACATTGACGGTTTACGGTAAGAGAGAATCAGCATAATCGAGGCTTTATAAAAAGCAACAGAGGGACGAAAATAGAAATGTACACAGGAACCGTGCTTTGCCAGACAAGCACCCGTCCGTGACCAAATAAATTAAATGCATGAATGAAACGGGCAACCTTTGCGTGGAGTTTCACGTCTACTAAATGCGTCCATCGTCAACAAAAACAGCTAGGCAACAAGTCAATAGGAAATGTAGAGACTCTGGTTTCTTCCTCGATTACGTTAATAATCCACAGGCCAGAAGATTAAAAATTTATCCTCCTGCAGTGAAAATTGGTAACCTGTGTCAGTGTCGGCTTACTTTTATTGCGCCCAAATGACAACAGCGGGGAGAATAGTTTTAAACTCACAACAACCTCAAGATCGTTTTATGAGCACATTTCCAAAACTCACTCAATCCAAGCGATATGCTTCCAAGGAAATTTCTCTGGACTTGTAGAGTTTTAGTCATTTGGTTCCTCCTAAGATTACACGAGGACTGAGCTTAATTTGGTTCTCAGCACTACAACACAGGATGAGGAAGCCTGACTTTAGATCATTGGCGATCTTACCTTAAAAACAAAAGGACTAAGTTTTGGGAATTTGCATTCCTTACTCATCCAACACACTCATGCTGTAAAGGCTGGCATGAAAACCAAATTCTGCTCCTAACATACCTCCACATCATAACTGCAGATTACGTCACCCATACCAATAAGGAAGCAATGTCACGGCCGTAGCGTTTGTGTGATTTATAGACCGGCATGCTTGCTAGTCCCACTTTAGCTTGAACGCGTGTTATTAAACATATAGAGACGCCACAGCGGGAAGAGCATCTGTGAAGCGGGAGAAACACCCTCCGCTTCTGGGAAGCGCGTCATGGCCGGCCGGCAACATGCGCGCGCGGTGCCGCCAACGTGTCGGATTGCACCGCAGAGGTGCGATCGGTGCATTAAGAAAAAGGAGAGACGTGCGTTTAAAAAAAGAACGGAATCCGCCAGAACAAGGGAAACATTATTCACCCCCCCGAAAGCAGCGAACACTAGAAGGGTGCACGTCCGGCTACGATATTTCGTCGTCTGTCGAACTGCGTCGGTGAAGTGCAGGTGAAAAGTGACGTTAGGGGTTAAGGCACAAATCAAACGATTTCGAGAAACGTTACTCTGTCGGGGGATATTTTCTTTGCATAAATAAGACATTTAAAATTATGCTTAAATTAAAATCAAACCGTTCTGATGCAGGAAAAAAAAGTCTCCTGACAGTCACAGACATGCAAACGTGGATATATTTGCGTATTTTGATTGGATTTGCCTTGCAAAGTTTGCCCCTCCCTGGAAGATCGAGGTAGCCAAGCCATTCTTTTCACTGGGGGCCTTCTAATCGGTCAAACGCTAACAAACACTCACACGGTGTCTTCTCACACTCCCCAAGCATTAATTCTCTCAAAAGCTCCAAACCAGGCATTTCATTTAGGGCTATAATTTTCTGTCAGCTGCCCCCCCTTGATTTTACCATAACACAATGGCTGTTTTAACCCCCAGTGACTACTATTATTATGACGATCACTCACGCTTAGAACCGCTGCCTATTGTGGGCAGACTGGGGGTCTCACTTCAGCTGGTTACAAAAGGACACCCCCACTGAAATGAATTTTCAAAAGGGACCTAAATCAGGGGGTGACACCGCGAATGAACTCATACTGCAAAGATGCAGTCGACCTTACTCTGCTGCACTGCCAAAGTAAAACTACCCTCCATACTCAGAGATATGGAATTAGAGCAACACAGAAAGAATATAATCGATGGGAAAGAAGAGAAGAAAGGAGAAAATCCCTCTGTTTTCCCAGTTATGAAAAAATATGAGCACTGAGACCGGAACAGAAGCCATAATGCGAGACAGAAAAGCGATTTGTTGAAATGTTTGGTTGATCTACGAGCAGAAGAGATGTAAGTTTTGCCGATCCTATATCGTGCGAGGTTGGGGAGGGTGCGGTTAATCATAACGTGTTGATAACTCTTGGCTCTTCGCGTCGATACTCCGTAAATACCACTGTTATGAGGTTTAATAAGGGCGCGGATCCCAGCGCGACCCGCCGGAGTCCTGTTTGGTGGCAGTCCGTCACAGACACCTCTTCATTACGGCCCGTGAAACTTTACCCTCCGCCGTCATTCGACGGGGCATTCCACAGGAGCCGGAGCGCCTCACGGCTGCTGCGGAAGCCACGCGGACACGGCCACGGACAAAAATAAAAGCCTCCGGCAGCTGACTCACTCCGCTGATGCTTTTCATACAAAGTAGGTAATGAGCGCTTGAGGTATTATTAGCAAGATCCAGGTACAGTGTAGTGCAGTTCCTTCTGAGACTAGAACCAACAGCATTTTGCACACTGAGCCAAAGTCCTTAACCACTACGTGTTCCTCCCAAAAATAACCCAAAAGGCCAGGAAGGATTCCAAGAAATTAAAACCCATAGAATGCACTTCCTAGTGACATTTTCTAGTGCATCCTCCACCAGTTTCCAAATAGTATTCAATTCCGTGTATTTTTATATAGTGCCTTTCACAGCGGTGTCGCCCCAAGGCGCTCAACATGGGTGTGTGTTAATGTACTACTACATCATTTACACATAATACAAAAAAAAAAAATAATACAAAAACAGGGAAAGGAAAAGACAAAGAAAGAAAGAAGGAAAGCTAGATGACAATGGAAGAGAAGAACCAAAAACTCGAATGGCTGCTCGACCGTTTCCCTCCCACCCCCGGGCACGCTGACCTTATAGAGACAGAAAGAGTGGGCCTTCTTACTAAACGCAAGGTGTTAACTGTGGCCAAGGTCAAAGCCAACATCCATCGATGAGTCGGGTCTCCATGCCGACCCGAGCTGGCAGACTGAACGCCGCACCCATGATGTCATCATTTGTAAGCCGCATCCACAATGTCAGGCTTACAAAGGACGGAACCCACCTGGGGCACCTCCCAGACACATGGGACGGAAAGCATGCTGAACAGGACATACAGAGCAGTTTTTTACAGCTACATGCGACACACTGAACCTATTGAAGCAGTATCCAATACAACAGGGGCGGGACTACAGGGGTACTGGACTCAGCTAAAAGCCGATTGGCCCCTGGAGTTCCCACTCCCCTGTCAGTCACTCATTCAAAAGATATTATTGGCCAATGATAAGGTTGCCCCCTCTATATGAATGATGGCCCCTCTTGTGCCCTCATCAAAAAAAAAAAAATCCTACAATCACCTCTGCAATATGAGCATAGGGTTATTCGTCCAATTAAGATACCAGTCTTTAACAAACCAACCTTAGCATTACTCCCAGTTAATTCCACAAGTATTGCTGTTAGTCACGCTAACTGTGCATAGAGACCGGGGGCCCGGCCACTCGGGGGCGCTGGGTAGCCAGAACACACGTGATGGGATTCTGACCCCAACTGAAGAGCCGCCAACTGCAGTCTCGGGGCAGGTGTGCACGCGTGATGCGGACTACCCAGGTTTGAAGAGATGAGGAACCATGTGAGAAAACTCAAAACTCACAGAAACCAGAATTAATGGGGCTATCCCCCCCCCCCCCCCCAACACCCAAGCAGGTCCCATAATCACATCAGGGAGCAGAAAGGAACAAGGCCGCAATGTCCAGCTACCAAGGGACGACCAGGGTCCGGCTATGTAGCACATTTCAAGCTGTGTACAGGTGTTGCTGTACACAGCTTGCCCCCCGAGAGATGGAAGGGCTATGACTCCCTGTAGAGAAATAGGCTGCAATGAACACGGTTTAATAATAAACTCAGACAAACAAAGAAATGGTAACTCGGTGCTCCTAAACTAGGAGTGCGGAAGAGATCCGATTGCAGGCAGATTTAAAACAAAGCCAAATATTTCCTACTGTGGGCAGAGTCGTACTCAGCACAAGGATGCGGGTACAGCAAACGGATACAGTGCGATTGGCTCAAAAGATATCAAATCTCCTGTTTGGTCCATGACACTATTAACAGAAGAATATACCGTTTTTATGCAAAAGAACAATATGACAGTTGAATGCTTTTAATAATCTTCATTTGGGGCTGTTTTACGATGCAAACAAGGAATGGGTTTAGTATATTTACATCATAAGTCACCCCTCACATTTACAATCCACGGACAACGATAATAAACAGTGCCAAAGTTCTACTGATGGAAATATCCGTCATCACGCTAGAAAAAAAATCAGCTCAACACGATATGCATGGTGAGAGTTCATGTTTGCCTCTCGGCTAGATGCGGCGCTGTGAAGGAGGTTAGCCTACAAAATCATAACACAGCTCGCAAAAAATGTCACTAAACCAACATTACCAGATCAGACACGCCAAGGCAAAACCAAGCCCAGTGTCTAAACATAAATGTTCAACAATTAAAACCGCACGCCAAATGGCCATGGTATTTACCCATTTATCACATTTTACGTATAGAGATTCCAAGAAAAAAAATATTCAGTACGTTTTAGTTTATCAAAACACTTGAGAATATGAAAACATCTAAATGGATGTTTGCTAGCCAGCTACCCGAGACTCCGGCAGAGGAGAGACTCGGGAAAACTTTCACTGACAGCTCGGAGCACAAAATACAGGAGCCGGGCGAAACGCGATGAGGGGACACAGAAATTAATTATTCATCCGGGCCGAAGTATAGAGGCATAAATTGGCTACCAAGCGAGAATTATGGTCAGAACTCGCAGTTCTGCAGCCTTAGGGGAAAAGTAGCCCCACATTTCCTGCCGGTGATCCTCATAGCTGGGAGGGCAGAGCAATTAAAAGCCCAGGTGTGGTCTGAGTGAATAAAGCGAAAGGTAGGCTGTGTTCTGGTATGAGTACAATCCCAGGTATGGTGTGGTAGAAGCAGGACAAACCTAAAAATCAGCTACATCAAAAGCGTTGTGAAGTTGCAAACCCTACAGGCAGTTTACAAGGTAATAAAACTTTCACATGCGATTGCAGACTTGTCTCGAATAGAAAATCTCACTCCAGCCAGCTGACCAAAAGTTGGCAACCCTGCGTACAGCATCACTGCATTTTCAGGCTAAAGCACCGTTTCACATACGGCTTATATGTGCCGTGAACGGAGCCGGACATCGTGTCCAGTGCGACCGGATGGCGTGCGGACCCATTTACTGCAGTTAACAGGCTGGTACTCGGTGTGTGGAGGAGACCTTGACCCGCTGCAAAACCACCGTGTTTCTCCCGTGTGCCAGGGGAGACACAGAGGGACAGTGTTCACGCTGCGTGGCCGATTCGGTTACAGCCTCAGGACAAAACCCCAGTGTCTAGTTTCCGCCAAACGGCTCCGGACAATGCTGCCATTTTTTTTGTTCCCACTTTAAATTAAACATATAAAAGTCATCAGGCTGAAAGGGGAATTGTGCATTATTTAGTCAAAATTTGCCACGACTTCATTCTCTTAAAATTTGGTCACAGGAAATGAGTAATGCACCCACTATCTTACTCTTTACCCCCAGATATTTTTAGATTTTACCTCCCAACAAAACTTTGTACATTACACAGGGAGAACAAATTCTAAATGTTAATAGCGTTTAACTCGTGCAAGTGGGGTTGAAACATGTCTGTAAATAAAGATACGTAAAGCAATTTGAACCACTGGATGAGAGCAGACAATAAAAGTGTCAGAATTTGTCCAGGGCATCCCATGCAAAGCCATCTTCGGCGTGCTTACCGTCCTTTCGTTGTAGGCCTACTACTCCGCAGCTTTGACAATAATACCGAAAATGTCCAAAATACAGGATTACAACCTGCCAGGCCTAAAACTTTTACCTACATATTTCAATGCCCGTATCAAACTGCATAGGACATCAATACGCACAACGTTATGTTAACCAGTCAGGTCCATTATACGAACAGATCAAAGATCACTATCTATATCGGCAGTGTTTCTTATTTAAAAACCATAACAAAAATGGTGATTATAAAAATAACAAAGCGGAGATCACCCCCAACAAAAAGTTGCTTTCTTGTTGGGCGGCTGGACACATTTTGTAGCACTGCATCACCAGCCCTAACTCTTGTTGAACCGCTGAGATCGAAACCAACCCACGTTGCCGAAAAGGGGAGCGATACCAAAAGCACCTGCCGGTCAGCGTGGACACATACCTGGCGATGCCCCCCGAAAACCTCCCCAAGGCTTTCCTGTGCCCTCCGAAAAGTCTCCTCCTGGGGGAGACCCGTCCTTCCACCGGCAGCAAAACTGACTGAAACTTTTCCTCCGCTTAATGCTCCCAGAAAACAGCGTGTCCACCGCTTCCATATACCTGCGCCCTCAGTAGGTTTCACAATGGGCTGAAAGGAAAGGGAGCCTTTCTGAGGAGGAGGAGTAAAGCTGAGCCAATGGAGGCGGCTTTGCCAAATAAACACGCCGAGCATTACAGTATCATCATATTCAATATCATATAATGTTTGATACACTCTCATAATAGATTTTATTTTCAATAAAAAACAAAAATAATGCACGTTACGTGCGCTTGCTTTTTTATTTTCTGATCGACGGCGAGAAACTGTCCGACGGTCCCTAAGTCAGGTATTTCTGCTCCACAGAAAACTCAGTTTCGAGTCCCGGGCACTTCCTAAATTCTGATTATAGTTGTTACCTATGTTGCTCAGGATCGGTTCCAGCTTCCATGTGTTCTGGCAGCGGCTGGAAAATGATGGATGTTTTACCGATCTGTGAAATTTTTATACAACGTAAACCGGTCCGTGGAAATCAAAAGGTTGGGAACTCATAACCCGAATTCCCTTTGTAAATATGTGTAATTATAATTCCAAATTAGAGTGCTCGCTTCTATCATTGTGATAATCATATATCCTCCTTGTGTGACTAGCATAGCTTACAATAATAAACGAGTACGTTAAAGTTTCGTTCATCTCCAATTCATGAATAAAGCAAAGGCAGTTCATCATTATTCTGTTTGGGGAGATAGAAATACTAAACGTATATAGGTCATAGTTTGAGCTGCACACCTTGTTTCTCATATGTTGGCCTGTAGCTCACTAAACCTGTTTGACCCAGCAGACTACATGAGGAACTAAAGAGTAATGTCCAGCTGAAACGGTAATGTTTGGAATGTCTGGCGTTCATGTTCATTTTTGTTCACGTGTATGTCACAATAGTTCAATAACTAAAATTAGCATTAGCACACATAGGTGTGTACATTAACCCACCCATCATACTATATTATCATCATCTTGTGGTAATTTGGGATCGTTACTAAATAAAACGATTACACAGGGTAAAACTAAATAAACCCGTAAGAAAACTGGTTCTATCAGTATCATTGCTCACGAAATCTGTATTTTTGTAACGTAAGAGCTTGCATTTTGCAATGCCTTTTTAAAATCCGAAATTATTTAACCCCATATCCGGCAGATTGGCACTTTTTTTTTAAATATGCCAGGAAACTAACACAAGGGATGCAATTCTAAATTCCTACCAGTAGGGGAAAACTAGACAACTCCGCATGTTGCTGGTTAGCAGTAATGCAGTAGAAATATCCATTTTGATTATAGGTCTGTTGCTGTAGCTAAGAAAAAAAACCTGAGAAACTCAACCATATGCAGAAACCTTTTAAACATACCATTATTTGACACAATGCAGTGGAAAAATGTACCAAAAGATGACACAAGCAATGTAAAACTTTACCATAGAGTTTATTCTCAATACAACAAAATACCAATATTTAAGAGACTCAGAAACCCCTTGATTACAAGTTAATACTCACTTAACAAGAATATGTAAATTACATGTTATTCCAAGACTGGAAAACTAAAAATGGACTCTAAAGTACCTTTATTTCATAATATTGCCTCCATCATATATATCTTTAAATTTGAAAAGCATAAACTGACAAAGAGCACAATGTATCAAACCACCTAGTTCTATTTAAAACATTGAAATAACACCGTCTAGTTAACATGACCTTCTGATTTAATTTTAGCGATATTGAACTTTTCTACATTATATCCCAGATAGACTCTGTGGAGCGATTCTTCTCGCCTGTTAATAACAGTTACGAAAAGTCTATATTCCTCCAGCTTTCATTGTATGCACTGAATAGAGAGTCAACTCTGTACCATATATACAAAATAGGACATTTACAGTTCAAGGTACATCAGGGATAAAAGGTGACAGACAGCACAGAGGCTTGTACAAACACCGCAAAAATGTGCTGGAAACACATTAATTTCTAATGTGTTGATATATACAGACTTCTAAGACTAAAATAGCCCATTATGGGGGTGGAGCCTGAAATATGGGGTTACATTGTCGTTTCACCAGCAATATTTACAATTGGAATTTATAAACACAACGGCAACAAAATAACAAGGCATGCAGAGACAAAACATTAATATACATTTTTACAGAAGTGTAATTAAATTAAAAACATGCAAGTGTTTTTTAGGTGGTACATCAGACTTTGATTGATGATTTCTTTAACAAACTTTAATTAAATCTAGGTCAAGAACTATCAACAAAGGCTATACAAATAGTACTAATTTAACATTGTTACTATTACAAAGCAGGAAAATAATAACAGTACATAAACGTGTCAAAGCTTATTAAATATAATTAAATATTCAATTACCTTCCTGCTTTTGGCCATAGTGACAATAATGAAGGATCCTTGCATTTGTATATTAATAAATAATCTGAAAGCTAGGACAATAAAGTACTAGAAAGAGAGGTTTCAATGTACAATTTTAGATGGTTACAGTATTTTAACCAGTCCTGAAGAATACTGTTATTCACAGACAGAATGATCAGATCACAAATGCAATGTCCAGTTTTAACTGCAAATTGATTCAGTGACAGGTCATCACACCGCATAAACAAACAGCGAACGGACCCAGTGTCCTACAGGGCCAATTCTGACTAGGCCCAGCTAAATTTTGGTCTGACATATAAAGACTAGAGAGGAGCCAAATGCCATTCTGGAAATTTATCCGTGTGTCCAAACCCTGTAACCAACCCCCCCCCCCTCCCCAATTTTTCTTAGTTATGATTTCTAATCCTGTAATTAAAGTTAGTTGGAAAATAAAACTGCATAGATTTTTGTTCTGATGCTGTTACTAGCGTAAGAACAGTTAACAGTTTTCCCAAACAATAAGCAGGGAGCCAATGTTAAAACTGTAGTGCAAAATGATACATTTCCAACACAGTGGTCCACTCAGTACACACACACATATGTATACAGCCTTTCTGTCATCATACGTGTTGTGAAACCATTTCATTGCTTACAAACCCCACTTCTCTTCATGATCTGCATCAGCCTTCTGGATGCAAATCACAGACCTCCACGTCTGTTTCTATTCGTCTAACGGAGCATCTTCAACCAGAAAACCAACATGCACTTGATCACATCTTGGAGCAAAACAAAAAGTGACTTAGAGGATAATTTAAAAACTGTTTCTATCTTTAATAAACTTCTTTATCGTAAAACCTGTACACACAGGTTTTGTAGACGCCTTTGAAAGGAATCTTCTCGCACTTTCATTATAATATAAATTATATGCAAAATGTATTTTATTAAGCCACTGCAGGAGACCCTTAATACACCTAAATTTAAATATTAAATTTTAATATACAAATTTAGTCACAGCACTTATATCAACCCTGTTAAGTCTTCATTTCTTGAAGTGAAATTACATCTGATCTAGAACAAGGCAATTGATCATAATAGAAATACTTTTATAGGGGTATTTAATTTGTACCTGGAAGAAAAACTAGCCCTGCACTCTGAACAGTGATTAAAAAAAACACACAAGCATTTCTTATATGCTAGGTCAAATCTCATATTTCTTCTTTAAAATGGCTGGTCTTACGACACTCTTCCCAGACTAATATTTTTTTTTTTTTGGGGGGGGGGGGATTGGGGGAAGATACAATAAAATATTCTCAGGTGCAGCTTTTATAAAAGAAGAAAATCCTACTGATAAAAATCATATTGCAAGGCCACAGACTCAAAATGAAGTTTTTTTTTTGTTTGTTTTTTTTTTTTTTTAAAGGTAAAATGTCCTGTTTTAGCGAGCACTAAAGAGGCAGAGAGCCTCGCAGCGTTTAGCAGGTTTTTTTTTTGCAAAAAATAAATACAGTAGGTGGGTGTACGTGGCTCCAGTTTTTAGTGTCCCTGTGAGGTACAATGATCTCGGAGATTCAGGCAGGTAAATTGTGTGCAGGTATCTCCTCTCCCCACACGGGGGCGCTCTCACGCGGCTGCCATCCGCCCGGAAGACCAGTCGCTCAGGTAATTCTGCTTCTACGGCGAACCTCAGCGGGGAGCCGCTGCTGGTCCATCACCCGTGTGCCACCTGATGCTCCAGTAGCCGCGGGGACCCCGTGACCTCCGGTGCCGCCCCGTTTGCATGCGCGGTCATTTGTGCTACTCGCATATATAGAAAAATAGTACAGAACTGCGGTGGAACTTTCTTGTGTATCAAATACAAGGCACAAAAAACAATGATATAAAAAAAAAAGAAGAAAGAACTGATCTTAGTTTTTAAAAAAGCACCTTTGGTTAAAAAGGAGGTACACCAGTTTAAAGACAACGGTAGAAAAAAACCAAGATAAATAGCATTTGCTCTTCGTATAGCAAATAGATTCTTTCAGAGTGCTTTAGTGAAAAAGAAAGCAGTGGCTTCATTCATTCATCCTTACAAACACAGATGGCTTAAAAACAATAAAAAGACCCAAAACATCCCTCAGTATGTACAGTGCACACTTAGAAATTCTCAGATAATCTTTGTAGATGCAGAACCACCAATACGAGGATGTTGTCATTTTTACAGATGTATAGTATTTTCTGGTTCTGGTTTTTGGAAAACTCATAAAGGATTGAGCACAGTGCTATGGGTGTATTTGAGGCAGACGAGCCCATGTTGAGGTGTGTGGGTGGGGTGCAGGGGCCGGCCACTAGGGGGTGAGCTTGGCGTCCAGCCGAAGCCAGTGCAGACCCTGCCGCGCGTAGCGTACTAGCTCTGTCATGGTGCTGGTGTTGAAGATCAGGGGCGTCATCACCTTGTCCAGCTCAGCAAAGAATTCTGGGAAAGACAGCACACAACAGTGGTACCACATGTCCTCGCATAACCCTGTGGTCCTCTGCTGTGCTAATGTCAACTCTAGCTGGTTCAGAATCTTCTGTGAACCATAATCCATGTTAAAAAATAAACCTTTAATGAAGGTATTCACTGAATAAAGCAGAACACTGGTGAGAAAGGGTACAGTACGGTCCCTTCAAGGATGACAAATTGTGATCAGTGTTTCCTAACCTGGTCCTCATGGACTCCCAGACAGTCCATGATTTTGCTACTGGGGGGGGGGGGGGCGGACACAAAAATGTAACATTGTTCTAGATCATGGCAGTTCTAATCCAACTCCAGGAACACATTTTATGTGTTTATTATTATTACTTATATAAAGGTTACGTTTTTGCATTTTTTTTTTTTATTTCTGCGTCAGATTTGTTTATGGTGCCATGTTATGTCTTTTCCCTTTTCTATTAGAGGGGTCATTGTATTTGTCATTGTACAGCACTTTGATCTGTTGGGTCTGTTTTTAAATGTGCTTTATCCTCCTGAGATCCCACCCATTCATTTATGTCCATTGCAGTGGACGTTTTGTTTTTGCATCTATATTTTCACTGATGTAAGGAAACGTATTTATTCCTGTTGTACACTAAAGAGGACATGCTG
>JAOYFF010000049.1:4427542-4452957 GCA_025773925.1 Cryptomyrus ogoouensis
ACAGAGGACGGCCATGGTCGTTCTATGCTAACGCCATGCTAATACCTGGCAGGTGTACTTCCCGACAGAGGACGGCCTTGGTCGTTCTATGCTAACGCCAAGCTAATACCTGGCAGGTGCATTTTCTGAAGGATTCTTGGCAGAATTCTGTTCTGTGTCACTCTCCTCATCACTGCTCAGTTTCAAATCCTCTATCAGCGAGCTGCGTAACAAAAAAATAAATGGCTTACACACTCCTAGTAACTGTATGCACATTACATACCAAATACGGATTTTATTTACAAGGTGTGTGAGAGAAGACACAAATTTCCGTCTCTGATGTCGGAGAGAGGTGGACACTTACTTGGTTTGGTCCCCATCACACGCTTTAGGCTGGTGGCTGGTCACTGAGGATGTCTTTGTTAAACTGTACCTCTCTGAAAATAATAAAGGGGGGGGGGGGAGAGAGACAGAGACTAAGCACAGACTAAAAAAGACTCCCTAGGTGGAAGGTTTGCTTAAGTAGGACTGTAGTTTGTCCTTTTCAGTATTCTGAAGTAGCTGTTCCCAAACAATTTCAAAAAATTTTAGGGAGATGAAAAAATATGGTGGGAGGGGGTTTAAATAAATAAAAAAATACAAATAGGTTAACTCATGCAAATAGTCCTTAAATGATAAACCTACTGTTACTGTGTCCTCCACTGGGGAAACTCGCTGGGTGCTGGGCATCCTATAAGGGGAGGGCTATATTTTAAAAACACGCATTTTAATCGTACAGTTTTTAAAATTTATTATTCATACGCGAGGTGCAGTTCTGAACCCTGTCTTAGCCAAGCTCTGGCCTCTCCCGCTGACCTTGGAGGGGAATGGAAACTTGGAAGGCTCCGTTTTACAGGGGGTGTGAATGGCAGTCAGTGGAGGCGGCCATGACTGAGTCATTTCCTGCGCAGGAAAGGGGGGGGCAGAACATTAATCGCAGGAGACCAGCATTCAAAAATCTCAACTCTGTTATGGATTTATTCTAGTCTGGAAGCAATCTCCAAAAAAAAAAAAAAAACTGCCCAGTGCACAAAACATTACATCCGAAATGTGTTTCACAACCCAGTTAAGACACAATTTTACAAATTAAAGAACGGACTTGTAAATTCAAATAAACCACTCTTACTGCAGCCGTCTTACCTTTAAGATTTCATCTACACAGTTAGGATCTCCTGTCATGGATGCCTGAAAAAAAAAAAAGAAAAAAAAAATTGTATACACTACACTTTATTTAATCCAACACAATGTACAACCGAGAAAGCAGGGTCAGATAATCCCTGGGGAGGGCAGCGGTGACATCAATCTGCCAACCCTGGATTTTAAACCAGCGACCTTCCGATCACAGGCCCGGGGTCTTAACCCGCTGAGCCACTCGCTATCCCAATACTGTGTAATACCACTCAGAATGAAAGAGTGATGCATTGACATCACCACTTTCACCGCGGACGAGATTTACCTCCAGCGGTTGTGAGGGAATCTTCAGCTTGGACAGGGAGGCCTTGCTACTACATTTCACCTCCCCGGTGGCCCCACCGCTGTTGCGCGACTGGCCGCCGTAAGCCTCCGTCTTTGGCTCCTGGGTCTCCTGGCCGTCCATGGGCCGCACGTAGGCGGTGGGCTTCTGGGGCATGGAGCTGGGCTTGGATATGAGCGAAGGAGGGAAGGACTGGCCGGTGTGCTGGCTCCCACCGGAGAAGGAGGTGTGCACGCGCGACGGAGAGTCCCAGTTGGCGTCGTGCTCACGCGGCGACTTGGAGCGGTAGCACTCCTTGCCGTGGTGCTCGGCCGCGTGCGCCCGCGAGTGCCCGGAGCCCTTGGTCGGGCTGGATGCACGTGACCTCGGGTGCTCCGAGCTGTGCTTGCTGGGCCGCTTGCTACTACCATGGTCGCGCTCGTGCCGCTGGGCGCCGCTGCCGCCGGCGAGCCGTGGACCGCCGCTGTGGCCGGCCTGGGAGCTGGACCGCTTCTGCGACTGCGACGAGGTGCTGGGTGCGGGGCCCACGGGGGTCCATTTGCTACTTGGGCCGCCCCCTCCGGCGCGCTGCAGCGGAAGATCCCCGAAGGGCGGCGCGCCGGGCTCCTCGGACGAGGGCGCTCCCCCGGGGGGTTTGGGCACGACGCTGAGCTTTTGGCGTGGGTGCTCTCCATCCTCTTTCATCTCGTCGTAGTTCCCGAGCATGCTCTGAATGCGGCTGGAAAGCTTGTCCTCTTTGCTTGACTGCGGAAAGGGAGAGATGGTGCAAAAAAGGGACGTGGACGATTAACCAGAGAGGCCAAGAAATAATCCGTAAAGGCACAACCTCGCCTGTGCGCAATACAACTCAGTCTTTAATGCTATTTTTGTGCTATACAGGCCGTTTCTCGTGGTGTCCCCAGAGAACAGCCAACGTAAACACAGCACCAAGGAATAAGCACAATATGGACAGAATATCTCCCAGGCAACTGGCGTGGTTAATTAAACCAAAGTGGCTGCCGCCTGTAACGTCAATCAGGGCACCGCTGCCCTTTTCCTTCACAAAACCTGTATAACCAAACAGCAAAACCAGCTGCAAGGCATCAGGTGAAAAAATGGCGACTGGAAAAAAAACAAAAAACACGGCTTTGAAATCCAGTGCGCTGCCAAGAGTTACACTCGTTAAATGGTACTTAAACTACAATGTACACAGTGCTCGATCCTAGTCGAAAGCCCCTGTTGTTGAGGCAATGTCTCCCTGAAGAGTCAGTGGCTCAGGAAAATCCAGCACAAACACATTCCCTCAATCGTCACATCAAGCCGCACAAACACAAACAAACAGAAGATGTGGATCAGCGGGACTATTGACAGCTCTGAATTGCAAACGCTGGCCTTTCTTCTTTAAAAACATGTTAGCAAGGCTTTTTAAAGCATTCACCTTTCTCAGTAGATACCATGCACAATAAACTGTCCGCAAAGGACTTAATTTTCAGGAATGAATATAAATGCATCCAGGAGAATAATAAAACTAGTTAAAAATATCAGTTAAAACACCAAGACCTGCTTGAGTTAGATCAGCCCTTGAACCCTAGCAAAGCAATATGTTTACTCCAGTTAAAAACTGTGACCAAGCATTTTTCTCTACGTATGAACCCACATGAACCCGTATGAACATGAGCTCATATGTAGTATCGCTTATTTCCCGGGAATTCGAAACAATGTGCTGCTCCCCCCCCCGCCCCCCCACAAAATGCACACTGGGAGGCATTAACCATCACAAAAATTGAGATTCAATCACTGCTGTTTATTGCGGATTTTTTTTTGCTCGACTGCCTTAATTTTCCATGGCTGCTTTCCGACCACCCTGCAGCTGTAAATCTTAATTTGACCCTACACACTTAGTATCTGTCCCCAAAAGCACCCTAATTCCCAGCATTGGCTGTCTGGGCTAGGACGGAACGCACTCGACCTGTCAAGACTCATTCCTATTGAGGCTTCTCGATGACAACTAAATTCTCCTCGGAATTACATTTAATGGAGGGTGAGGCCACCTGCCTGACTGTTCTTAGTAATTTTATCAAGCAGATGGGTGTGTACTTCAGGAGCCGGGGGGGGCACCAATCTAAGGCGAGATGTTCAAAAGCTAGGCACTTGCCGCACACTTCTAAGGAGTGAAGGAACGCACTTTGGGATTCAGAAGAAATATCTCAAACTTTTTAAAAGTACCAATCTGGGACATGATTAGTAAAAAGGTTTAATCTTTGTGTTGTTCCAGTCCAACCTGTAGAAGGCCATATGCAACCTTCTCCTATCTGAAGCGACCTGACCTTCTTACACTGATCCCAAAATTGCACTTACCTCAACCGCCACCGAAACTGTCGAATACAAATGCGCATGAGGCGTGAGGGTATCAGTCAACCAGAATGATGCAAGAATTGAAGGCTAAATCTAAAACCAAAACCAAGAGATAAGAAAAAATTATACAAATGGAAAAACAAAACTTACAACTTTATAAGGTTCTGGAAAGAGAGGAGAGCTGGTTGGGAAGGCCTCTCCTCCCGGCTGGATTTCTTGATTTCGCCTTTCGCTTTCTTTCAAACGGAGCACATTCCGGTCTTCACGGTTCATGTTGCTAACAACAGAGACACACATCACTAAGTGTGGAGAAATTGGGAAAACTAGCAGCTCTACAGCAAACACTACAAAGGCAACAAAAATGATAAAATCATTCATAAAGGCCCACAAAAGTGGGACTTTGGTGAGTAAACAGCAACCCCAGGTGCTCAAACCCCAGGTTCTATGCGCTGCCTCTCAAACTGCACCAATACTGCCCCAGAAAACAAAGCCTGAATATAAAAGACCATTAACTAAAAGCGTGTTATTTAATGAACTATGCATTAACTACATAGGACTGGAGAATCTTTTTCTATTACCTCCTCTCTAATTCATTTTAGCTTTCATCATGGTTTAATGCATCACAACCACGGGAATTCATACACACACTGCAGTTCGCCTAACATCAGGATACCTGCAGATATGCACGTCCTCAAACTTGGACAAAAACGATTTTCTCAACTCACTTTATGATTTAGTGTTCTTAGGAAAAAAAAAGGGAAGTGCTTTAAAAAATAAGTTAAAGGAAATGCAGAGAGAGCAGATGTACCTCTCCCTGAAATAGGCTTGGAAACACTCATGAGGTATTGCCAATATTCACCCATGCCTCCTGGGAAGTTAATTCAAATCCCCACCCCCTCTGTGAAATGATCTCTCAAGTTAAACGCAGGCCAAAGGAAAAAAACAAAAAAAAAAAAAACTGGAAACAATGATTCTTTGATATTAAAAAATGAGACACTATCATCATCATCTAGCAATGTGCTTTGCAAGGCTGTCTACATGGCTCCAAATTAGCCAATACAACAAATGACTCATTCCATCAAATCAGACTGGTAAGACATTCGGAGCCAGGACTAGACCTGGCAACACAGATGCATAGAAAATGTATTATACCACTGTATTATAACACCAGTGTTATCCAGATAAAGCATTA
This sequence comes from Cryptomyrus ogoouensis, assembly GCA_025773925.1. NCBI lineage: Eukaryota > Metazoa > Chordata > Actinopteri > Osteoglossiformes > Mormyridae > Cryptomyrus > Cryptomyrus ogoouensis. The sequence goes on from JAOYFF010000049.1 coordinate 4,432,561, forward strand.
CATACAATCAGAACAATGCTACCACTCCTGCAAATTCTGGGCTTCTCAATGTGTAATCAAGGGAGGAATGGCACAAGTTATGCATAATCAGCTATTTCAAAGAATGTTGATACTCCCACAGACAGCAGAGGGAGCCCTAGAGCTCATGCGACAAATTAAGCATAATACCTGAAAACTGCTTGTCACCATAAGGTTTAGCATGTTCTAAGAGATTATGCCCCCTGGCCTAACTACACTTGGCTTTACCCTGCCCCCACAGTACTGATTTTGAATCAACATACACAGCCCAAGGGACTAAACTGTGCAAACATCTTCTGGAAATAACGGCTGATAACCACTCAAACCTGTGACGTGCTTCATGCATCTGGATAAAACCAGGGCCAAACTGAACTCACCCCACCATATTAGTGACCCTCATGATGATGCAAGAGAAGCAGTCACTTGTTTACACAGAAAAAACAGCTATCAGAGATTTACACCATGAAAAGTACATGCAGCACGCAGTATGCTTGTATAATTCAATGTTAAATATGGGCATGCAATCCATAGAAGTGTATAAAAAGACGGTCTATCAAACTGAGCGCTGATGAGAAACTCCAGAAAAGGTGGACTGAGTATATAAGACCATTAAATAACAATCCATTAACTCAATAAATGTGGGGTATAATTGGTAAACTTTTAGCCAACAATTACAAGTGAATCACATATTTATACAGTTATCACTGACAGATATCCATACATCCCTCAACCCCTACATATACAAACGAAGACAAGCTTTTTGTAACGAATCTTCTGTCGTATAGTATTTTAGATTCGATTTCTTCACAGAATGCTGTCCCACTTGAGATTTTCACATGCTGCGGAACAAGTGCAGGGGTTATGGGAGCCGTCCCTCTGCCTGAAGCTTGCGCCTGACAAGAGGCAGGTGTAGAAGAGCATAAGCCTGAACTCAGTGGTGGATTAGAGCAGGGAGTGGCTTCTGGTTTCGGATTCGCAGTCAAGAACATGGCCGTAGTCATCCGACTTCCAGCACTGCGTTGCTCCCCCCCCCCCCACCACCAACACCCCCGCCATTTAAAATGTCAGAGCTCTTTCAGTGGTATAAAGTGAAATAGTCCTCGCTTCTAAAAAAACCTTTTCTAGTATTTCTAGTAATACAAATAAGGCCACTGAGAGGTGACTTCAGGTGAGCACCTTGCTTCAGGGTACACATTAGCTGTTGTACCAGTTTCTCATACCTTGTGACCACACCACTACTTGAACACTAGATTAAACAAAAAAAAAAAAAACTTCCATGAATTGGTGACCATCCATTTTCCAGTTGTTTACCTTTCTGATGTCTTGCGCCGCATAAAAAAAAAAAAAAAAACAGAATGACATGACTTCGTATGGAATCCTGACTTGCGGGTTCCTCGTGGACAGATAAGTTGGGCGAGGAAAGACCAAGGTGAGCGCACTTCAAACAGTGCTGGGATTTAAAGGCAAATGTAAGGTTGCTTTAAGCATGGTGCACACTCAGTCTCTGCTATTTAACACAGTCAGTGGAGATTGCTGTACAGAGAAATGAACACACAGCACTCACAGAAAGTCTTGCGATGCTTAATTCTGTAAAAATGTTGCAAATGTATTGGTTTCATAACAGTCCACTGACAGGCAATGTTTAACATATCTGCATATACCTTCTGCAAAGATATTTTCTTAAGTGCCAGTTTTTTTTTTGACTGACTCATTCAGTTCTGTTCCTGCCACTTTGCTGTTATTTGCAATTGCAGTCACTGGCTTCCAGAGAGATAAACACAAATGTTTGGTGTTTGTTTTGTATTATATTGCAAACATGCTACTAATTAAAAAACACCCAATGAGACTGCTTGTCAATGAACTTTTTAACTCAGAACAGCTCTTTTATAACTATGATTTGGGTTTCAATTTATTACTAATTCAAACAAATGGTTTACTTAAAATTACTGGTTGTTGCAATATGATATATGTTTGTAAATAAATGAATTAAGCAATGATTTTGATATAAAACCAATACATTTGCAATATTTTTACTAAATTAAGTAAGCGTCCCAACACTTTCTGTGAGCACTGTACATAACAGCAGCACCAATGAAGCTACAAAAAGCTTAAAACACAGAGTTTACATACAGTAGCTTAGGTGCTTAACTGCTGTTGTCTGACTTATCATACTAACTCATTCTGAAGCAATTAAAGGATTAAAAAAAGGTAAACCTTCAAGACAATGAGCTTACAACTTGTGGACCTGTGGTCCAGCATTTTGCCCAGTCATGACATCTCTCATTACAGCCACCAAATAATTAGGGCTGGGAAGGGGGTGACGACATGATTAGAGGGAGGTAAAATGCACGACAATTTCCAGCACGTTTAGCTACAGCCATAACCTCAATTTAACGCAACTTAATAAAACGTATCCTTGACATACTTCCATTACGAATCGGCCACTGAGGCGAACTGAGGATTTGTTCTTGCGCCGAGACCAAAACAGGGCCACAAGGGACCCGGACTGATTGATATCAGGACGCCAAAAGCATAAACAAACCACGGCTGGGGTGATTTTTACAGCAAAACGGCCCAGATGCCAAAACCAAATTCATACATATTACAGGAATCATAAACAAAATCAATTAAACAAACCTCATGAAGACTCAAAATTGATGCTTTTTGAGCCTACTCTCTCTTTTATCTAATTTCCCCAGCAACCTAATAAAATTCTTTAGAAGTGTAGCACATATGCAACTATTTATTAAACACCAAAGGGTATCAAAACAAATATATTAAGAACATATTTACAACTCCCTATCACTGAAATGCCTCATGTCAAGATCAAACAAGATAAGCATACAAGTTGTGACACATAGCGAGGCCATCAATCGGATTCAAGCAGCTGTTACATGCTATCTCAAAATGCTTCATGTGTTATACTTGAATGTTCAAGAAAACCACAAAATGGAGAAACACGCTTTGTGGATGGTTATCTAGTAACATCCAATACCTGAAAATGCCACCTGAGTCAAATAAGAAAAAAACATAGCCTGCACATAACAAAGTTAACACAAAAAATTGCTATAAATATACATTAAAAAATGCACCTTAATGCTTACAAAACAAGCAGTAACATTTGCCTAACTTTTTAGTTTACGATAAGTAGACACAAATGTGCTCATAGTCCACAACAGCTGGGAACAACCTGTACACAAGACACTTTCCGGTAACATTGTGGTCTAGAAAAATAAATAAATAAAATTATTTTTTTTTAAAACTCAAAAAACATTTCTGGCTTACCCTATCTGAGAGGCCATTTCTCTAAGCAGGAAAGCATCACACTATGAAATGCCAAAGGTTTTGCACAGTGTAGTTTCACAAACACAAAGTGTTACTTCTCATTCCAAAATGTCCACAAGACAGTCTTTTTAGAAAAATCAACATTTTCTGAGCGTTCAGATAAAACTGACTTAGGGAAGGGAGGTTACAGCTCGGTAACAGGAGAGACCAACTGGCCAGGGCGCGCAGGGGTGTTGTGAAAAGGGACAAAAGGTTAGATTGGGAGCTGACTTAAAGGTGGATTGGGGCAGGGCTATGTCAGCTGAGCAAGTGGCTAAACAGCCTCGGAAACATATGGAATACAGCATAAAAACAGAATGAAAAATGTCCATTGAGTCCACATTACCCTTCCAGAAAACAGAGGAGTTATTGTTCATTTATGACTTCAAGAAAATTCATTACATGACTGTACACTGAAACGGTCTACTCCACAAGAAAGGTACAGGAGCAGAACCTTTTAAATAGTTAAATATGCAAAAAAAGAAAAGAAAAATGGATACACCAGACCCCAGCAGCCCTGTACAAAGCTGTGATTACCTTCTAACATACTACTGAAATGTAAAAATAAAGTTACACAGTGCTGCCAAAGAACTTTCATAAATGCTGACCCCTCTGCTATAATAGAACAGTCCATGTTGTTCCATAAAAGGAGATGTTATTTTATCCCGCTGAGCCGCTCCTCCATGTGATGTCACTGCTCAGAAGACAGCCTACCCAACCAGAAACTCCCACCCTTCCTCCCTCACCAGTACACTCACACCATGAGAAACTTATTTAAAGGGAAAGCTGCTGTTTAAGGAGGAATCTGCTCCTCTGTATTATGATGGCTTAATTTCAGCCATCATGTCACCCTTTATGCTTATTAACATTATTATTCATTTATTTTAATAATTGAAGTTTTGAACAGCTGATACATATTGTCCATCTATTCGTCCATCGTTCAAGCACTTATCCTGAAGCCCACAGCAGGACCCAGACACAAGGTTGGGGTAACTCCCTAGATGAATTAGCATGCCATCATGGGGCCTTCACCACTGAGAGACACAGGTTAGTCTGTAGGTCCTTGTGGCATGGGTGACTGGAATACCCAGGGGAAACCCACGAGTCACAGGAAGAACACCCCCCTCCACACACACACACACACACACACGTTTGGAACAGCACACGACATTCTGTAATCATCACCTCCATTGTGCTGCACATGTAAGTCAGCTAATTAGTGCCTTTGTTGGATGAGCCTCATTAGACCCCTGACTTGCATCTAATATTTAATCTTCCACATATTCTACCAAACTTATTCATCCAAATGACGTTTCCACGGAGGCCACAGCCTGAGATCCTACAGCCAATGGCATCACTTCTCTCGACTCCAAGGAATACATGAATCATGCCTAACAGCAATTTCACGAGAGGTGGAGCGGTAACTAACATTGAGACACAATAGGTGGCATCTCACACTACCTTTAAGGTGTATACTAAAACCTGATGTAACAGTACGAATTGCTACCATTTACTGTAAAGTTCACAGTGTTCTACTGCGTGATAAGGTAAAGAAAAAAATGCCTTATGAGGACTGAGCTAAACATTTAATGAGCGCAGGTTAAATGCTGAGCACTGCAAACAGCTACGTACCTTTTATTCCCGCATAAAGCGTCGTAAAACGATGCGAGTTTGGAGTCCTGGACTGCAGGGAGCAGTGCCTCGCTACAGATGGGCCGGCTCGAGAGCACCAGGAAGCCAGCATATTTACTGCATTTGTTATCTTTTACAATCACTTTCTTCTCTCTGATGGACTTATTGCATCACGTTTTACACGCAACTAAGCTGAAATGCCACTTCCCCTTAACGGATGTCTTTTAAAAGCGCACTTTGGAGACACAAAGAATCAGGGGGTCTGTGCATCCAACCTTAAATGTGGCACATAACAGTAAAAGAAGAGAAGTAAAAAAATGTTTTATAAAAAAAGGAAGGTGAGGGGGCAGCGCACCAACTGAAGGCTCCTCATGATGATGTTCAGTGCGAGTCAAACATTGTTCCTTTTACCTAAACTTCCACAACTACAAATCTCACTAAACAGGTGGGCAGGCTGTATTTGGAACACTTACAAATCTCCTAGACATCAGTGCTAAAATAGCAACAAAACCAGCCCACCCCCATTACGGTGAGGAGCAATCCCAAACCTACGGGACAAGCACAGTGAACATGCATGTTGCTCACAAGCGCCAGTCGCCTTATCATAAATTAACACCAAATATTATTCTGTTCGTACATGACTGCTAATTTAATTTTCACAAATTACAGCCTCTCCCCAGGTTACGATAGGGTTACGTCCCAATAAACCTATCGCAAGGTGAAAATATTGCAAGGCAAAAATGCATTTTAATACAGTACACCTAACCTTAGAAACATCATAGCCTAGCCTAGTCTACCTTAAACATTCTTGGAACACTTGCATTAGCCTACAGTTGGGCAACATTAACACAAAGCCTATTTTATAATAAAGTGTTAAATCTCTCATGTAATTTATTGAACAATGCACTGAAAGTGAAAAATATTTACCTATCGTAAAGTCGAAATATCGTAACACAGACCACCGTAACCCGGGGAGCGTCAGTAATTAATTCAAGGTGAGGTATTGAGCAGAATGAGATGCACCCTCCTTGCTCCCCGAATGCCAAGCATTCAGTTTCCTCACTGAGGGCAGTTTTCTTGAAGCGAAGGGACAGACAGTGGCCTGATCACGGCCTGAATGTGTGGACATGAGCCGTTCTACTTAGAGCAACCTAAGCTCAATTTATGTGCAGTTACATTCCATCGTGTTGTCTCATCAGGATCGAGTGAAGAGATGCAGGCCAAACACGCTCTGGTGGCACCAGTACCTGCCAACACCTCGTCAATTAGAGAATCCATGTTCATATTATCCTCAAACTGCATTCGTTTGCAAAATGCGACATCTTGATAATGTGACCCTATGGTCTAATTCAGCAGAAACTAGAGAAGCAGTCACTGTCTTCCTAAAATAAAGAACTTATGATACTGTCACTTTAACAACAAATTATTCAAATACACACTTCCTTTGCAGAATTGAAACTTCAGTATTAGTGGTATACTCTGATACTCTCCAGTATCTAGTGATCAACTGCAGGGTTACAGCCCTACCATCTATAGAGATGATCCTGTGGAGTAGATGCTTTCAGCTGCCAAAAAACCCCTGCACTAGTTAATACTCTCACTTAATGACAAGCGAGAGCAAGGCCCAAATGTCTGCCTTAAACTCCTGATAAAGCATTATGGGTGAGCACTGTATTGCACAGTTTCTCTGGTGAGACACATCTCACCTCAACCACTACTTCTAGACACTGCTAGCCTCAGACCAAGCAGCAATACCAGAGTAAACTATAGCCCTATAAAGTTCTCAGAGTCTCCTACAATTCAAGGGACATGTGGGACTACCTGTCCAATGCTACTTTCCACATCAGTTGGTTCCTTCATTGGAGAGGTAGTGGTTTATTTTTAGCAGAGAGCCTTAATGGGGACAGAAACTGCCCGGCCATTAATGCCCGTGACATTATCCTACTAACGCAGGTGATGTTTGACACACAAGATGCCTGCTCCGCTTGTACTTTGTATGACTGGCCAGGCTCCAAAGCACAAACACGGGCACAGCAGTTGCTCAGTACCCGCACGGTTGCAGTTTCCCATGGGGATATAATGACAGCCAGCATTCAATTTACAGGGTGGGGGGGAGCCTGCTTTGCATGCTGGGGAATCTAACGGCTGTCGAGGTCCACGATAAGCCAACTATAATGGACACCCGTTATTACTGCAGTGACCAGGCAGATGCTGATCCATCCCATAATGGATCCTCCACTACAGTACTCTAGGGTGGACGAAATAATAGATGACATTTATATAGTGTTTTACACAAACCCAAGGTTGCTTTTTACAAGGAGGAGAGGGGGGGGGGAAATGGATAGACATTTAGAAGATGCCAAATCTCATTAGTCAGCTGCTTTGCCTACGGAAACAGATATGGTCATAATCTAGCCAAAAAAAAAAAAAAAAAAACATAAATCTTCACAGTTTGGAAATGTGTATCAATGTTTCATGCCTTTTCTCACCTCTGCACCTTTTGTTGGTGAAAGCCAAGATAAGTTACTTATTCGTTTAATTCTAGGCTTCGCTATTACCAGAGTCTACTGCATGTATTTGCCATAAAGCTTTTAATTTTAAATAAAAATATTCCACTGTTGAAAATATCTAACAGCTATTCATCACACAGAAGACTTTTCTGCTAAATGAAAGCTACTCCATTTTCTGTATCATGGGGAGATGCCTGGCCTCTGATAAGCTAAAACAGAAACAAAAGTAAACCCACAGAGAAAACAAGCAGACGAAAATATAAGCAAGAAGGCAGCCGAAATACACAGAGAAACTCTCCCGGCCAGAGGATCCACTGAAACCCACTGAAAGTAATCCCTTGAGTGTCAGGTATCATTTGTCCCACAATCCCCTTCAGTAACACAGCATCGTGGATTTCAGAGCACATTACTGTTTTCCAAATGTGATGTTCCTTTTGTGTATATGAAATAAGACCAGCACAACTTTCAAGTTGACCAGGTTACAAACCAGGGAGGTTTATTGTTACAACTACAGTCACCTCCCAATTTAGAGGCAAATAAAATTAACATACTTCTCCCTACAGGGAGTTAAGACTTCACAGCCTTATTAAATTACTGCCAGCTTCCTACATTTAAAACATGAAAAACACATTAGGAAAAAAGAAGAATGTTCTCAATAATAGAATGACTATACAAATATTAATGCACCTTAAACCTTTTCTGAGATTTTGGGTTCATATTACTTTTCGCACTGATGTTTTATAGCAAAATTTCATGATCTTCCTAAATCAACCCTTCAAGAAGACTCAGTCGACTCAAACCATTGTACTAAGGTGAAGGCGAAGAGCAAATATGAATGCAATGATTTACACATTGATGGAAACAAATCCACATACTACCAGTAATTACACTAGAGATCAAAACCAAGTAAGTAATACAAGAATCAAAAATAATTCGGGTTTTTTTTAATGCGATGTTATTTGATGTCACTGACGCACAATATATTGCATTGCGCCAAATCCAGGTCATCTGAAACAGTAAGTTAATTGTAAACAAGAGGCAAATTGTTCATGCGTTACATTTAAGCTCCAAACACATTTTCTATAGTTATCTAACATCAGTATTCAAGGCCAATATACACCGTTTCACCTCATTTTTACGTAAAGCCTTTTAATCGAGTTTTTATATAATCCAGCAGCACAGCGACGCGAACAAAGCATTGACGTCACTAATAAGACAAAACTCATACAGTACTAACTTCAAATTTCAAGGTACTTGGCAGTTCGAGGTAACATTAAATTTCCATACGACAATCATATTATTATACAGAATTACACAAAGCCATTGTTGGTAATCGGTTAGCAGAGCTCATACGTATCACACTTGAGTGGCTTCCTGGATATCAGGTCAAGCCTATCTTTCAGGAAAGTGAAGTTTCTTTATAACAAAGTTTCACTGCGTTTTTGCAACGTTAAATCCACAGCATCAATAAAACAATGAAACGTCCACTTCAAACTCACAATATTAGTATAGGCGTATGTTGAACTCCCACTGCCTCCCCAACCCTAATCATTTACTATTTACAACCAATAAACGTGACAATTTGACTCATTCTCAGTGAATCGCCGTGTTTATTCTATTGCACAATCTGCAATTTACTGTCAGTATTTCCACCCAGTAAAACACCAGCAAAGTGTTAAGCATATGCTGGAACCAAACTAACGATTCACTTAACGCCTGCCTCTAAAGTGGATAGTTAGTGGTTATTGCTTTATCCAGTAACAGGAATAAGCTACCCACTAGGCACGGGAAGCCAACCATTTTAATGCTATGTTATACATTTAAATCTAATCTGAAATCCCTAAATCGTCATTGTAATGGCAGCTCACTAAAATGGTAGTGTCTACATCAGAAAGTTAATCCGCTTACCTCTGCGGTCTTCTTTTAGGCCCGGAACATCTCTAGCTAGCTAAAGGAAAGCCTTTCTCCTTTGTCTTTTTTGCACTTTTCAGCTTATAAAAACACGTTTTTTGAAAAAATGTACCCGCGGGCCGCGACGATTAATTAGATAAACGGGCCTATTTTCCAAATAAAATGCGTAAAACCCGACTCTCCCCCTGGCTACTGCAGACTCCGTCGCCGGCATGAAAAGTGTCGTCTACATCTTTCTCAATCCGTTTTTTTTCCTTTCCACCCATCCATCCATCCGTCTTCTCTCGGATCGAGGGGGCTGATCGTTAAGCACATCCTAAGCGGGGGACACCAGCCAGGCGCACCGACCTCGGCTCCTAAACCGCGTCATGTGACGGTGACGCCGGCCAGGCGAAAATGGCTCGCTGGCGCAGGTTAGAGCGGAACGGCGTCGCCGCGACCTCGCGCGGCGCTGGAACGGGGACGCGCGGCGTGTGGCCAGGCGGCGAGGCAGCCAGTAAATGCCGGTTTTATTTATGTTTTGAGTATTTTGTGGCGATCCTCCATCCATTTCTCGGCTGAGCTAACGATGGTGCGTCTCAGGTTTTTATTCCTTGCAAAGCGTTGCATTGGGGTGGCTTAGAATGACGAGGCATTAGTTAGTAACCATTGGAACAAAGTGACTAAAATGGCAACATGGGTAAGAAGAGACAGCCATTTAGAAAGATTTAAAAACAGACACATGTGTCAGTTAGGGAAAACGACCTGTGGTTTTGCACTAAGATGGAGAGTGGGGGGCTTATTTTACAGACTGCTTCGCAGTCGTGAAATGGATTAATTGCCAGAAACTAGAGAAACAATATTACAATTGTATAAGCAAAGAGTGCCGCAAGCTAAGAATTTGCAGATTAGGCGTACTAGTGAGTTCCGGGTTAAACCCATACTGTAAACAAGGAATTCCTTGTGCTTTGTTTTAAGTTATTTTTACATTTTATTTTTCCATTTAATTCTATTGGCGTACGTTTAACTGCAGTTTTTGAAACTGCATGGCATGTTTTTTTAAGTAATGATGAATGTGAATTCAGGCCAAAGTATTTTTCCCCAACAATTTGAATTTAAAGTGGGCAAAACTTTTTTGCATAGGCAAAATAAAAGGAAATAATGTTTTTCCATATTCCCAAATCGTGGCAGGCGGCTGGCACGAATTGAGCTGTAACAGGAGTAATCTGAAATATACTTACAGAAATGGAAAAAAGTACAATGCCCAGTTAGTCCGAACTGACTCACTACAGAAGTAATTTAATTAGTGTAATTTTACATTTGTTTCCCATTCTCTCAATAAGCGATTCTTGATTTTGGTAAAGCATGATCTTGGGATTTTGTACATCTAAATATTTAAAGTATATGTAAAATTCCACCACAATTGTGAAATACATAATCTGAAGGGTCAGTTTTCTTAACACTAGTACCCACGGTCTGGAAATCTCGGATAGAAACTGTTATCGAATAAACATATTTTTATATAATTCATTTAGATATGTGTCAAATATAACGACATGCCCATTTTTAAATATTTAAGTATTCTGTTTTTGGTTTTACTCATCGTGACAGGTAAAAAAAAATCTGTCAACTTCACTTTGAGGAAAAATTGGTCACCTCATTGTTGCCTTTCTGTTTTCTCACATAAACAACTTCCTTGTGTCACGCTATCTAATTTTCCTGTCATTTTACATTCGTGAAAATATACATAAAAGACACGTCATTAGCTTAATTTTTTATGTTTTCGGATGACTGAATTAATCTACACCGGCAACGTTGTGAGCCTCCAAGGTTGCGCGCGCTCACAAGCACGTCATTCACCGCGCGACGCGCTCCTCGAGATGCCGAAAATTCAACATGGCGACGCCCATGCATAGGATCATCGCGCGGAGACAGGCGTAGGTTTTGGCGATTATTCGTATTTTACCATTAAAAATTAATTAAGCTCTTTCCTTTATATCTTAATTTGAAAACCAAATGCATACATTTGCGATGTGTGTCTGTATATAACTGTAAACAGGAACGTCATCAATTCGTGGGATGAATAGTTGTGAACGTAGCTTGGTTTCGGTCTTGTAACTTACTCGCCCAATTGCTACCAGGATAATAGGCTATGTTAGATTTTTCACGAAAAACTGTCCGCTGATTAAATGTTTATCTTCAGATTTAACTACCAACAATATAATAATTGTTCTTTTTCAATAGGGAGGCAAACAAACAACATGTTCGATGTCAAAAGTGCTTGGAATTCGGCCACTGGACATACGAATGCACTGGGAAAAGGAAGTACCTCCATAGACCTACAAGGACTACAGAGATGAAGAAGAAACTGAAAGAGAGCGAGAAAATGCTTCCCATCACGGCAGGGTAAGTGTTTATCCACTATTGTTTAAGGAACGACAGATGTGTCATCAGATTAATCTATTTTTGTGAAGGTGTGAACTCATTTTAAGTGACAGAAATACCATATTATGACCCCTGGTCACGTGTCTATTTGAAAACATGTTAACTTGGAATTTTGACGTGTTGCTTCTTTGTGTTTCCATGAACTATACTACAAACATGGAAAAATATGCTATATTATATGAAGGATAGATATTTTATACAAGACACATTTGCTGTGTTGTGTATTCAGATTTTATGTGTTTGATTTGCTTAAAGTTCAGTAACACTTTGTATTTATAGACCAGGAACAGAAGGCTCAAATGAGAAAGTGAAAAAGAAAAGGTAATGACCAGCCCCTACCTTGCTATAAATTTCCTTCCTGCATGGTTCTATGTGGTTGAATGCAGCGTGGTGTACACGCTCTGCTTATTTCAGGTCAAAGGAGTCGAGCGGCTCCAGCAGCGGGGACTCTGGCAGCTCCTCCGGCGACGACTCTGACAGCAGCAACTCCAGCTCGTCGTCGGACAGCAGCAGCGACAGCAGCAGCGACAGCAGCAGTGATAGTGAGGACAGCACCAGCTCTTCCTCTTCCAGCAGTTCCAGCTCTGACTCAGAATCATCCTCCAGCAGCAGTAGTTCTGACGAAAGCCCACCCAAGAAGAGGAAGAAGAAGAAGTAGGAGGAATGGGCTGCATTGTGATCCTGGAGTAGAATTTCAGGCTTTCCGTGACACTACACCAGGACCAAGACCTACCACTCTCCCCATAAAAAACATGTAGGAAGGCCTTGTGGGATATTGGTGTTCTGTGGGCAAAAATTCAGTTTTCTGTTAAAATATCATAGGGATGCAAGTTGTAATCTCTAAAAAATCAATCACAATGCAGTCTTTCTCTTATTGTCCATGCAAACTTTGGATTTCAGGTCTAAATATTAAGTCACACATAAACATTCAGTTGAATAGTCAAAACATTTGCATGAATCTTCTCTGAAAGATATGAAACTTTTCTGAAAGATAACATGTAAAATATTGTAAGGACTTTTAGTATTACTGGAAAAAGAAAGCGGGGATTTGGATTTGTACATTTTACATTGCAACAAGTCATCGATACTGAGAACTGAAATTGTCTTTTAAGTATAACATTGTAGAGGCAATTATGATGTGGCAAACCCTCTTAGTTATGTTAAGATAGCAGGTTCAGCATCCAGAATTTGTCTTTGTGGACAGTTATATATATATAGATTGTTCAGATCTGTGGACATCCTTGGTAATGAAAGATATTAAATTACATCGTGGCTTCATTTGGTGGAATGAAAATCTGTGTATAGGCTGTCCCATTTTCCTGGGACCCTGGCTTGACGTGACCTTAACAAATATGTTTCATGATACCTCTTGCCCTTCGTAAACTGGTTATGAAAAATATGCTTTAAACAGTATCATAGTGGAGTTTTTTCTTCATGCATATTGAATCCATCATTATCTCTTGTATAGTAATCCTCACCAGTTTTGGGTACGTGTTTTTTGAAGAACGGTATTGTTTTTATTTTTATAATGCAAAAATAAAAAGTACAGGACAACTGTGTAATGGTATTTCTGTAGTGTTTGAAGAGTTGAACCCAATACTTAAGAAAAAAAACAAAGCAAAAAAAAAAAACATTAAACAGTTGTACCATTACAAATAATTAATGGCATAAAATTGCTTGGAGCGTTTTTGGAGTTATGCCAAATTTGGCATTAAAATTAGTTCATCTGAGAAAAGACAATTTGGTAGTTCTTGGCTGTATTGTATTAACGCGGCATTTTAACAGAATGGATAACACACACATTTGTAATACCCGTGTGTATTTGGCATACGTGCGCATTTCTCCTGTTAGCGCACTTTCCCCCAGCTGACGTCAGCTCTGCGGAAATTTCCTAAGGATTGCTGCTGGCGTACTTGCCTAACACCTACCACAACATACACACTCATAAAATTATGTTTTTACGCCAATGTTGTCCTGTAATGTGGGGTATTTGGCCGAAGGACGATTTACGGACTGCCGTGACCAAATTTATGCAATCATGTGCTACAGCCTCATGTATGATTTTTAAAAATGACCACCTTTCAAAAAGTTGTTCATGTGATGCTTTGTAACAATTGACTGCTCGTGTTGGTTGGGCATGCATGGGTTGTTGAGACTTCATGTGTGTGCCATGACACTAACTTATGCGCTTCCGTGAAAATAAGACAATGCACAACTACGAGTTGCAGACAGTTCAATGTGCACCTTGCCCACTGCCCATCGCAGCACGAGACACGCCCCTACCGGCGTTGCGTCACAGCACGAGCGGACATTACTCCGCGCAAAATAATGCATAGGCTAGCATATAGACTTCCTTATTTCCCCTAAGTTATATCCAGCTGTACTTCGCTGCTTGTCTTGTAGTTTATACTACAGAAATCCTTGCCAGAACCAAACTACATGCAGAATATTAAAAAGGCCTATTAAAAATTAAACCACGCCGCGTTCCGCACAATAGCCGATTTGTCTCATTCTTAAGTGCTGGCCTTTTAATGTAACATGTTATTCCAAATGTGAGATATATATATACTTTATAGTGTAATGTGTTAAAAATATCACATATTATGAATACCCAAACTCCAAGAGGCACGGTGTGTCCAGCAAAGCCTTCAGATTAGTCACACGCCCTTTAAACGGCTGTGGAAAAGTCGAGAGCAATCTAGAACAGATGAGATCTCGCGAGAGCGGGGTTTTTACATTGTGCACCCGTGCTGGTTAGCTCGCTCATTTCTAGCCGGTTCACACTTCCATACCAGGCAGAAAGCCGAGTGGATGATGATTTGAAACATTTTTTTTATTTATATATCTCGTTGGGGTTTCCTTAATTTATACACTCAGTCCTTCGTCATTTTATATCACAGAACGATATTTTCTTCTCCATCGAGACAATCCACAGTGGAAGATGTCAGTGGTAGGATTTGATGTCGGATTTCAGAGCTGCTATGTTGCTGTAGCCCGTGCCGGGGGAATAGAAACCATTGCAAACGAGTACAGCGACCGGTCCACACCGTAAGTACAAAGAAATCGTCTCCTCAGTGTCATTTTGACTTTCGGATTTTTCAGCAGTCGGATTTGTCTTTGTAACATGTAACATCAGTGGCTATGATGAAGTGATATTTCGCGGGTTTATTAGTCCGGTAAACAATATCTTACGACGAGCACATGTGGACGGACTACAGAGTCGGTATGAGCCGACATTACTTTGCGACATTCCGCCGCACGTCGAGACGCGGCCGTTAAATAGTGTTCTCTGGTCCAAAGTAAAAAATGGAGTGGAGGGGCCATCTAACTTGTGTGCGGGTGTGTTTTTTTTTTTGCCGATTAGACGGCTGCTTATTATTGTACAGTGATGCAGTTAGCAGGAGAGCTAGTTGTCAGAGTGACGGGCGGTGACGTCAGAGCGGCGTGCCGCGCGGCGGCCCGCAGATGGAATGTTCTAGCAACGTGCACCGGAAGAGCCGCACTCTGAACGGGCCCCCCAGATTCAGGGGGTACCCCCCTAGCCGTGCGCACGCGGGCTCGTACCCCTGGCCACCGCTATGATGGCTGGATAGTGTATAGTGGTCTCGTCATTCACGTCTCCTGTTAGCATGTTGAGCAATAGATCAGTCATTTTATTGGCTTTGCTGACATTCACGGCTAGCGGGGGCGGCGGGGGGTGGGGGGGATTCTACGTACTACATTCAACGAAATTCAAGGGAGATTCACATTTTCTACGAATTGTAATTCATCAATAACTATATTGCAATAATGATCGCACGCGACTGAATGGGGAAAAAATGGACCCGAAGCAAAGAATGGCTTTTGCTTTAATATTGTTTCAGTGTGCGAAATTTCAAATAAATGTGACTGCAGCTTATTGACCAGATACCACTTAAAAATCTTTCAGAGAATAACAATTGCAGTAATCTTGTCTTTCAACTGTCATTTTTTTTTCTTCCGATTTTTAAATTCTGGATAAATGGCTTCTATGAAGTAGAAAAGTACTAAAAGTAGTTGGAGAACTATAAGCTGCTATTGCTTTCTACACTGAAATGATTGCAGCCAGGATTCACGTTCGACATGTTGTAAATGGAATTTTACATGCCCTTATGTGAATTGTACTGATTTGCGCATTTGCTGCATATACCAGGTTGCAAACCCTTTACTGTCAGTGTTTTAAAGGGTTTTATTTTTTTTTTAATAGAAACCAATAATTCACATTTATTCTTAAATCTTTATCAGGTCATGTGTGTCCTTTGGATCCCGGAATCGCTCTATAGGAGCTGCTGCCAAAAGCCAGGTACCCTCATAGTTTCCTGATAATATCTTCTGCTGGTAGTAATCTGTCATAATACAGTCCTGTACGGCAGTGTTTCCTAATCCAGTCCTCAGGGATTTTCAGACGGTCCGCATTTTTGCTCCCTCCCAGCTCCCTTCCATGCAATCTGTGAGTCCCCGCGGACCGGATAGGGAAACACTAATCTAAGCAAGCAAAAGGGGTCCCTGATTCTAGTACCTCATAGGCCTGTCCCTATGCAGGCCTATGAGGCCTAGCTGTTTGTGAGTGGTTTAAATTTGAACACAGCAGGACACCAATTTGAGTTAAATTACAAGAATGATTATCGATAATTATGAAATAAAAGGTTTAATTGCTTAAGTAGAATAAAAACCAGCATGAACATCAGCCGGGTTCATAACTTGCCTTGATTAAAAGTAGTCTGCAGAATCTCCGTTTCATGTACATAATTTTAGTGTATAACCTCTAAAATGTATTTATTTACCTCTTCACTCACCAGATTGTCACAAATTATAAGAACACGGTCCAAGGTTTCAAGAAATTCCATGGCAGGGCGTATTCTGACCCGTACATACAGTCCTGCAAATCCAGCCTTGTCTATGATCTTGTCCAGATGCCGACGGGGACAACTGGCATTAAGGTAATTAGTAAAACAGTTGGATTGAATCTGCGCAAATTTAAGCACTGCAGTGGCAGTGCCTTGATTTGTTTTGCTTTTGTGTTTTTCATTTTTTTGTTCATATTGTGCACGCCGTGCAAAACGAGAGCGTAAATGACCTGACTTGTTCTGCCCTGAAGGTTATGTACATGGAGGAGGAGAAAGTTTTCAGTATTGAGCAAGTCAGTGCCATGTTGCTGACCAAACTGAAGGAGACGGCTGAGAGCGCACTGAAGAAGCCTGTGGCTGACTGCGTCATTTCTGTAGGTTTTGATAATGTTTTATACATTATCATTGTTTTCTAGCTCGGGTAATGGATTAGTGCAGTGTTTCCCAACCCAATCCTCGGGGAACACTGGACAGTCCATGTTTTTGCTTCCTCTCAGCTCCCAGGGCACCTGTACCAGGTATTCGGTGTTCCTGATTGGATGGGAGCTGGGAGGGAGCAAAAACGTGGACAGGCCGGGGTTCCCCGAGGACTGGATTGGGAAACACTGGTTTAGTGGCTTTTAACATCAGTTTTTTGGTTAAGAGAAGTGAATAGCCCTCCTTTGTCATTACTGTGTGATTTATGATTCCAGTAACTTTAATCTTGTTTTTAAAAAATAACAGTGCATTATGGGTATTATGTGTCCTGACATTTTGTGCTATATTTTTAACCTTCATCTGGGGTACCCCTGTAGTAAATTAAAGCTCTGGGACCTAAACCCGCTAGTGATGAATCTTAAGGTATTTGGGGACTGGACACTAGTGCCATGTTGCATGATACGTCATTCAGGGGCGTCAGAACTGATGTGTCGCTGTGCCCCGTGCCCAGGTTCCATGCTACTACACCGACGCTGAACGGAGATCCGTGGTGGATGCTGCACAGATCGCTGGACTCAACTGCCTACGACTTATGAATGAGACCACAGCAGGTAACCGGACCTGGTGCCGTGGTGGATTTAAAGGGACGGTTCACCCCAAAATTATATTAAAAAATAAAACGTTTTTCAGATCACTTGTAGTTCTATTTATCCACCTACATTGTTGTGGTGTGGGTTGCTTAGTTTCGCAGATATCGTAGAAATGTCTGCCTTCTCTGGAATATATTGGGGCTGAATGACGTTCTTTCCGTGGTGATCAAGGTGGCAAAAACATACGTTAGTAAAATTCAACAGCAACGTCTCTTACGAGAAATCATGACCCGGGCACTCAAGAAAATTCAGACCTCGTAGTGAGCAGTTTCATGCAGGAACTATTTACTTTATGCCAAACTCCTCACTGCAACCGTATCGCCCGTGACAACGTGACACATGAATGTTGTGCTCCTTGGCTGAGCTCTAACTTTAGCTGGCTCAGTGGTGCTAGGTGAGCGGTATCAGTTATCAATGTCGGATTACGAGTTACACAGTGAGAACTGTCTCGCTCAAATGTATTTACTTGAACCAGAGTACACAGACTAAAATTAGAGCTCAGCCAGCGAGCAGGCCATTGACGTTTATATCCAGTCACGTCGTCAGTGCCGGATCTTGATGAATACCTAGGCTTTCTGAAAAAACTGTCCCATTAAAGTGGAACGGAGTCTTTATCCCCACAGTCCTTTGGAATCTGGGCCTGGGGTGGGGGTGTATCACGAAGCAGGATATCTCAGTTAGTTGGGTTTAACTTAGATTAAAGTCACGATTGTCCAATAGAAATGCTCCTTACCTAAACTCTTATTGGACAATCATGTGTTCTAGCTAAGTTAAACCCAGCTCAGTGAGAAATCCTGCTTCGTGGAATACCCCCCTGGTCTGCTTGTGGAGATGAAAGGCTATCCTTAGTCATGGCGTTTATGTGGAAGTTTCTGCATTTCTCCCACAGTGGCTCTGGCTTATGGGATTTATAAGCAGGATCTTCCTGCTCCGGAAGAAAAACCAAGGACAGTGGTGTTTGTGGACCTCGGCCACTCCGGGTACCAAGTGTCGGCATGCGCGTTCAATAAGGGAAAGCTCAAGGTAGGCCGGTTCGTGGCTCGTCCGTGGTGTTGCCGGAGAATAGCGATTCATCGCGGCAAGTGTCCCTGGACGCCTCGTTTGTGTGTTCCAGGTGCTCGCTACGGCGTTTGACCCGCAACTGGGTGGGAAGGATTTTGACGAGATGCTGGTGAATCACTTCTGTGAAGAGTTTGCTAAGAAGTATAAGCTTGATGTCAAGTCCAAGCCCAGGGCGTTGGTCCGGCTTTATCAGGAGTGTGAGAAGCTCAAAAAGCTGATGAGTGCCAATTCCTCCGACCTGCCTCTCAACATCGAGTGCTTCATGAATGACATAGACGTCTCTGGGGTTCTTAATAGGTAAGCAGATTGCGTTAAGGTTGCGTAACGTGAAATTAATATTGCTTGGTATCGGAATCTCTGTTTGGAAAGCATGGTACCTTTCGGCCGTTAACGCTCTGCTTTGTTTCGACAGAGGCCAGTTTGAGGATATGTGTGCGGATATTTTGTCCAGAGTTGAGGCTCCCCTGCGGAGCATCTTGGAGCAAGCGAGTAAGTATTCGGTGGTTCCTAGTGTGTCTCATCGACGTTTTAATGTTCCTTGAGTAGGACAAATACTTGGCAGATGTAGCGAGTATTGATCTGCCTTTCTGGATTCATCAGAGCTGAAGAAGGAAGACATTTATGCGGTCGAGATTGTGGGCGGAGCCTCGAGGACCCCCGCTGTCAAAGAGAGGGTCAGCAAATTCTTCGGGAAAGAGCTGAGTACCACCCTGAATGCGGACGAGGCTGTGGCCAGAGGCTGCGCCCTTCAGGTGGGTCTTTGCTTTAAACCGTACCCTAAGGGGTCTGCACCCAGGTCCTACCTGCCGGTTCCTGAAGAAATAGCTTTCTTGAAGTTTATTGGGTAAAAGTTCATATTTTTGATTAGTCCGGGAGCCATATTTTACTACGATGCATAGCTGGTTAATCAGATTTGGTTTTTTAGAAGGTTTATTTTATTCTCCAGTGTGCCATCCTGTCCCCTGCATTCAAAGTGCGCGAGTTCTCCATCACAGATGTGGTTCCTTACTCTATTTCCCTGAAGTGGAACTCTGCAGCAGAGGAGGGCTTGAGGTACGACCGTTGTTTCTGCTGGTAACGTCTCTCCACGGTGGCCCACCACCAGTCCAACTGATCAGTCATCTAATCCAAGCACAGTCTCCGTCCCCTGTCCCCCATTATTCAGTTGGTTTAGGCTAGTAATAGGCTGTATTATGTTATTTAGCTGTCACTCTTATAAGGCTCTAGTAAAATCTGGAAAAGTATTTTCCAAGGAGATGGTAAACGGAACAGGTGACGACGCATCTCTCTCCTCACTCTTTTCCGCTCTAACTACTAAAAATAACAGAAAAATAACTAGACTTTTTCAATTCATATTAAGTGTTTACCTCTATTGACGGAGGGGGAACATGGATTAGGGACGGAAGATTGAGCTTAGATAGGGAGAGGAGAGGAACATATGCAGGCAGAGGGAGCAGGAGAGGAGAGGAACATATGCAGGCAGAGGGAGCAGGAGAGGAGAGGAACGTATGCAGGCAGAGGGAGCAGGAGAGGAGAGGAACGTATGCAGGCAGAGGGAGCAGGAGAGGAGAGGAACGTATGCAG
>JAOYFF010000049.1:4453057-4464549 GCA_025773925.1 Cryptomyrus ogoouensis
GTATGCAGGCAGGGGGAGCGGAACAGGAGAGGAGAGGAACGTATGCAGGCAGGGGGAGCGGAACAGGAGAGGAGAGGAACGTATGCAGGCAGGGGGAGCGGAACAGGAGAGGAGAGGAACGTATGCAGGCAGGGGGAGCGGAACAGGAGAGGAGAGGAACGTATGCAGGCAGGGGGAGCGGAACAGGAGAGGAGAGGGCAGAGGAAAGGATGTATGACCGTGCTGGCCTGCTATGATCTCTCCTTCACCAGCACGTCCTTCCTGCTGAATCCGTAGACGCCCATTTTTTGACCTGTGCCTCTTTCAGTGATTGCGAGGTGTTCCCGAAGAACCACGCGGCACCGTTCTCCAAAGTGCTGACGTTTTACCGCAAGGAGCCTTTCACTTTGGAGGCCTACTACAGCTCCCCGAAGGAGCTCCCCTACCCAGATCCCACCATAGGTACGGAAAGGCCCATTTGTATTCCCGTGTGTGTTTAAGTGCTTGTCTGTTTGCTCATCAGTGGTGTGGTGGACTGAATGGAGACTGGAAGGTGTTCTCACCTTATGTGGCTGTGATGGTCTTATGCAGAAATGACAGTTTCTTAGTTGTTCCCTGATTGAACCACTTAAGTTTGATTTAGGTGTTGCCTAACTGGGCCCCAGGGCAGGTCTTGGTGGTAGAAAGGCAAGAATGTTCAGATCATTCGGTTTCAGGGCGCATCTTCTCAGCTGGTCAGAAGTGATGGCAAGTAATGACAGCCAGGGTGTAATGGAAATCAGGTCCTGGAGCTGTACCAGGCCGTTGTGGTTTGTGATTAGGGCGCTGGTGTACCTTTTAAACTGTTTCTGTCGTCTGGCACAACCATTTGGTATGGAAGAGTTAGCTGCTATCGCTCTTGTCACGTCTCTGACTATGGGGGGATAATCGATTTTTTATTTTTTTTTTCTCCTCCGTGATGCGTAGGTCAGTTTATGATCCAGAAAGTGGTGCCTCAGGCTTCCGGCGAGAGCTCCAAGGTGAAGGTGAAGGTTCGGGTCAACATCCACGGGGTCTTCAGCGTGTCCAGCGCCTCCCTGGTAGAGGTCCAGAAGTCGACTGAGGTGGAGGAGCCCATGGAGACAGAGCAGGCTGTGAAAGAAGACGAGGTTCGGACATTTTTTCGATGCATCCTTAAAGCGCACAATAGCACAGCTCTCGTGAAATTTTGCTGTCCAGCATAAAAATAGAACAGGCCAGTGATTCAGGAAGCCGGTTTTGGAAGTGTTGTCCAAGAAAATAATTTGGCCTTTTGTGAGGTTTATGTACACTACTCTAGATGACCAGTCAAGGAGACATTTTGTAAAATAAGTGTTATTCATCTGGGAGTCTGAAATGAAGTGTTTGGACCCTGTTCGCCATGAGCATCTTTTATGAAACAATCTGCCCCTTTCTTTAGAGCAAGATGCAAGTTGACCAAGACGAACACAAAGCTGAAGGCGACGGTCAGAAAGAAAACACAGAGAAAAAGTCCGAATCAGAGGAAATGGAGGTTTAGGAATCATTCAGTTTGTTTCTAAACTTTTGTGCAGTTTGTGCCTGGGGAAGCGTTCTGTAATGTAAATGCAGGGTTAAAGAAAAAGACTACTCGTACTTACAAACGGACTGCCATGTAGTCTGTTGTATTAAATTTGGGTTAAATCCAGTGGTTCGTAATAATGAACGTGCGCTACTTTGTGACGCTCATGAAAACATCGCATGGCTTCAGCAACTTATTGGCAGGATTCCATGAAGTATTGAACAGAACACTTTGCTAAATTAACATCATGCACACAACGCACCTGTCAGGATTTACAAATGTTAGACTTGTCGCAATAGGCGTGAGATATAGTACTTTTACAGTACTGTGTTATGTACTGTACTAGCTTTCTGATGTTTTAGTGCATTTGGAAGTGTTTAAAAGTTTTATGTCCATAGAAAGATAAAATACACTCTATATAGAAAGACAAACATTTCACTGACGCTAAATGTAACCATATGTCCCTGTTCTGGCTTACCTACAAACTCGACTTCAGACAGACTTGGGGAATGGATCTCATTTGTAACCTGGGGACTGCCTATATGCCTCTTGGAATATGATGGAAACCTTGATGTGTGTTTATTTGACCTTTATTACTCCTTAGGTTTCATAAAATTGGATCAGTAGTGGATTATGACTTGATACATCCATCCATCCATCCATTGGCCTGTTGGCTTATCCCAGTCTTGGAGCAGCATAGGGCATAAGTCGATTATTCTGATTGTGTGTGTTTTTTTGTTTTTAATCAGACTTCCACTGAAGACAGCAAACAGGAAAAAAAGAATGATCAGCCTCCGCAGGCAAAGAAACCTAAAGTTAAAACAAAGACAGTTGATCTTCCCATTGAGAACAGTCTTCAGTGGCAGCTTGCAAATGACATGCTGAATCTCTTCGTGGAGAATGAGGTAATGCAAGTGTGTACTGTAACTCGTCCATGTATATTTCTTGGTTTGTCAGTAGTGGTGGGATGTGTGCTCACTTGAAATCAGAGGTGGAAAGTTCAGGTCCAGAAAGTAAAAATCCAGACCTAGATTTTGTTTCAGCCAACTAGTTGAGTACTCTGTGACTGTGACTCTTTGCACTGAAGTGGTCGGTTGAAACAAAGCTTCAGTCTGGATTTGTACTTTCTGAACCTGAACTTTCCACCTCTGCTTGAAATTACCCAAAATGTAGACGTGTTAAGGTAATGTTTGGGCTTTTGTAAATTTTGGTTGCATAAGTATTGTTGAAGCGTTACTGTGTTTATCACTTGGAACGAGATTTCTTTCTTCACAAAACTGCGATGAGTAAGTCCAGGGAGGTTTAAATATAGTGTGCTTTTTTATGTATCTGCAGGGCAAAATGATAATGCAGGACAAGCTGGAGAAGGAGAGGAACGACGCAAAGAACTGCGTGGAGGAGTATGTGTACGAGATGAGGGACAAGCTCCATGGAGCGCTGGAGAAGTTCGTCAGCGAGGAGGTGAGAGTCCTGCTCCATTGGTGACTTAAGGGTAGCACATCGGCAGTCTGTGTCACACGCCTTCACGCAACGCTGTGTGTGCTGCTGATCTGACCCAATGCAGGAACGGGATGCATTCTCCTTAAAGCTTGAGGATACGGAGAACTGGTTATATGAAGACGGAGAAGACCAGCAGAAACAAGTGTACATTGATAAACTAGGCGAATTGAAGGTAGAGTCTCAAAGTCCTGTTGCTTTTCAATGTGGTTTCCATGTGATGGTACCTCGGCTAAGTTCGGGAAGTGACTAGGGGCTATACGGTTGGCCAGAGGTATGGCTGTGTAGCTTTATTAGTAGGGAGAACAGAGTCATCTTCATACCGGTCAACCGAGCAACGTTGACCTGTTCAGCAGTTATGGGGAAATACCGTTGATGAGTGTCACTGACATTGAGCAAGAAAATGTCCTTTTGTGCAGAAACTTGGCCAGCCAATCCAAGAGAGGTTCTTGGAATCCGAGGAGAGACCAAAAGCCTTTGAGGAGCTCGGGAAACAAATCCAGCAATACATGAAATTCGTGGAAGCTTTCAAAACTAAGGTGAATAGCCTTTGTCTTCTTTTAAAATTTGGTGTTCCTGAGGTCTACAGCCGTTGACTGAGCTCTCGTTCAGCAGGATGAGCAGTACGACCACCTGGACGAGGAGGAAGTCGGTAAAGTTGACAAGTTGGTGAACGAGGCCATGATCTGGATGAACAACAAAATGAACGAGCAGAACAAACAGTCCCTGATGGTCGACCCTGTAATAAAGTACAAGGATATCCAGGCAAAAACAAAGGTATTGTGCTCATTCCTCCCAAGCAAGGAGAAAGGGGACACTTCATAAATAACAAACTCTGTGAAATTACCTCTGTTACAAATGGTGCAACAGTCAGTTTTGAGAACCGGTGGGACCAGGTCATTTATACAAGGTCGTACTGGGCCGACCTGCATGTTTTTACTGACAGGTGAAACTCTACCTGCATGTCCTGCATGTAACACTCCTTTGACTATTAAACACGTTTTTTTTTTTGTCCTCCCTTTTAAGTGCCTTTAGCATATTTACCGTTTTCCTGAAAGGTTTTTAGTAAAGTCAAGCCATAAGGTTCATATTTTATTATTATTATTTTTTTTTAATTAAAGCAATTTTATTCTTTAATTGTTCGGTCCGTTTTCTCACCATGAATGTAACCTCGGCTGGGGTTAAAGTAAACTTCCCTTCATCCCTAACATAACTCATTGAAGACTCATGATGGTTTGACAACATAGCAGAGTTAAACTTACAAGCCAAACAACTTCAAATGGTCGGCAGTTGATGAGATTTGACTTTGTCTTCTAGATTCTTAATTACCCCCTGTATCATGATACGTTATAGTATCGTCAGATTCTTACCAATACAGGCAGTCCCCATGCTACAAACGATATCCATTTTCGAAGTTGGTCTTTAAGTTGAAACTGTAGATAAGTCGGAAAAATTGTACAGTTCTTAACAATGATACAGTAAAGTAACTGTATAAAGGACTGTACTGTACCTTGAGAGAACGAACCATTGAAGCAGAGCAATATTTTCACGAATGTTACAAAGTACCGTGTGTGTCCATTATTACGAACTATTGCGTTTAACCCAATTTTTAATGTAATAGGCTTTATGGCAGTTCGTTTGTAAGTACGAATTGTCCATAAGTTAGACGTTCTTAATCCGGGGACTGCCTCTTCACAACCCTTTAATGGCTGCTTTTTTTTTGCTAACAAAGGGCTTATCGTTGACACAGTGAAGCCTCCCCGTCTGTGACCATGTGCTCCCTCCCACCAACAGGAGTTAGTTTCCGCCTGCAACCCCATCGTAACAAAACCCAAGCCCAAAGTGGAGCCGCCCAAAGAGGAGAAGGCGCCGGAGCAGAATGGGCCGGTGAACGGACAGGACAAGCCTCAGGGGGAGGCCGACGCCACTAGCCCCGAGACGGGCACGACAGAGAGCGCCGGCCAGCCCGCCGCCGACTCCACAGACGGCAAGCTGCCCGAGATGGATATCGACTAACCGCTGCTCGGGCTTGCGGACCCTCTCCTGTACGCTGACGTGTTAAGATGATCGCCCTCTGACCATTACAGGCTGTTTGACATGTCCCAAAAAGTGCTCGGTCTGCCTTTGACACCTGTTTGAATGAACTGAACGCGTATCGTTCGACCTGTTGCGATGGTAAGGTCCTAGGTAAGAATAAAAAAAAATTAAAAATAAAAATTGCTCGCTGTGTCAATGGCACATCTCGGTCTTAGGAACCTGTCTGTAGCTCAGTTACTTCATTTCCACTAAGAATGTCAGCCCTAAATGTAAAGAGTAAAATATACTCGGGGGGTCTTTTTTTTCCCCAAATGTGTTGTGTGGATGGAAATAATGTTCCCGGTTGTCTTTCTTGAAAGATTGTTTATTACAGCGTTTCCCTTTCCCAAGACACGACTGGTATTTCTGTTGTATTTGCAGAACAAATATATAAAAATTGTTCTCTGCCTTTCAGTCAAGTGTTTTTTTTTTTTATTTTTAAGCACTGAAGATGACGAGCATGATAATTTTGAAAGAGCAGGATTATTTTTGGAACATTATTCAGAATTCAAGTTTTAATAAAGAATCCACTCGAACACTTAAATCAGGAGGACATGGTCAGTGGCGTTCCAAGTTATTATAGAGCAGTGTTTTCCAGCCGGGTTCTCAGGGACCCCTGGACAGTCCATATTTTTGCTCCTTCCCAGCTCCATGCCATATAGTCCATTCTTGCCACCTAAGTGGGAGCTGGGAGGGAGCAAAAATGTGGACTGTCTGGGGGTCCCTGAGGACTGGACTGGAGGAACACTGCTGTAGGGGCATAGTGCAGTTTGACTCTGCCATTGCTACAAGTCACCTATTAATGATCCAGCGGCACTAACCTGTTCACTTACTTGGTGGGTCTTTCTATCTTTACTGCACTCTGACAGAGTATGTAGGCTATTAAATGCAGGAAAGCAGCGAATGGATTGTTGCCTATTAAAACGACACACTTTTATCCATATGTGTAGATGGTTGTTTCTTTGGAGTGATTGGAGTTTTAAGTACAACCGCAGAGTACAACCTGATTTGCTTGTTTGATTGTGTGACATGAATAATAAAATACTCCATTTGTATAATGAGTCCTTTCCCAGTGGAGCTGTATCTGTGGGTAGCCTTTTATTGAGAATACATTAGTGATGTTTCTACTTACTGCGAATCACATTATGTACTATTGTGGTGAATTGTGTTCTGTGGAGGTGCATTTCTATTGTGTGTGTTATTGTGTGTGTGTGTGTGTGTGTGTGTGTGTGTACATGTGCATGTATCTTAATGGCTTTTTGGAACAATACACTGCACTTTCCACCACTGGAAAAGGCACTGGAGTAGAGTTTTAAGGTAAGCTGGGAACTGCATGCTTTAAACTGCACCTTCCACACCAAGATGACCAGCATTTAGTACTTATTTTTCAAATGGTTGTGTGTGGTCTGTGGTGCTACACCTTGGGTCCAAAAAAGTTATTCAACTTAAATAATAGTGTGTGTATTTTGTGACTGAGTTTTAAAACTGCTGGGCAAAACATTGCAACACCTGGAGTGTGTTTTATTACAAATTTGAGGACTGAGTGCTAGATACAAAAGAAATATTGGAAATCACTGAAGGGAAATTATTAAATGAAAAGCATGGGCTATGTAGTGTTGTAAAACAGCCTTAATTTCATAGCAAAGTTTAGAGGGTTTTTTTCTGTTAAGTTAATTCCAATACTGATAGAGAAGTGGTCTAAGGAGGATAAGCACCAGGTGACTGTAGCTTTGATTTCTCTACCATTTCATCACAAATCACTTAACTGGGGGTAAGACAGGTGTCATGTTATGTTTGCTTCTACGTCATCTTCAGTCTTCTGCAGCAGGTTCTAAATATGTTTAGCCTGAAGTTTAATCAAAGTAAATATACACAGAAATACATATAGATGCAGGTAAAAGACATATGACTATATATAGAAATACTATAGACTGCATGGTTATAGGCCAAGCTATCGTCACAAATAATAATGAATATAATGTATACTTTTTGCATTTATAAACATATAAATATTTGTTTGTAGAGTGCCACTTAAGCACTACTAATGTATAGCACCTCCCTGTGTGAAACTTGGCAGCCATTTTGCGCAAGAAGAACAAAAATGGTAACGCTTATTAGGATTAAAAAAAAATGTGGAGCTGCGTAAAATTTAGGGTATTTCACTGAACAAGAGCCAGGTATTTACAGCTGGGTCAATCCATCTAAGAAGTTATTTTGCTCATAAGAAGTCGAATGAAAGAGTTATCCAGAATGAGCCGTAATTGTATTGGGGAGCGCCATGAAATATGATTCTTATGTTTGCTATAGCCAGGGCGGCTAGTAATCCTGCTCAATCCGACCCGTCAAATATACAATCTCTTCCGGCATGAATCTTTCACGGTTTCCACGTGCGCTCCGTACGTATTACCACCCTAACAAATACATGCAGAGCAGCACAGCAGACCAAAGAAAGACAAATTCAGGCAGTGTTACTCAGTTTTACTTTTAAGCTGCCATTTAGCAATCACATCTAGAGAGACCATAAAATATTCAAGTTACTATTTCGTACGAACTCAGGGCACCTGTTATGATCACTAATTAAGCCCAGTGACCAGTAATTTACTGCCCTTGATTGAATATCTGAAACGGGGCCCAATTGGTCTCCAGAAAACAATCATTGGATATTTCGTGCACTTGTGAAGTAGCACCAGCTTACTTTAACCTTTAAATATGGCATTGATACAGGGCCCTTCTTGGCTGTTTTGTCAACTAAAATTCGTTTTAGACAATGCCATCTTGTGGTCATATGATGTGACTTACAGCCACGGGATCGGGAAAAAGGGGGGGGGGCTAATTTAGCAGGATTGAACTCCGACCTGCAGAGGGCGCCGCTCCTTTTCGCCAACACCACTTCCGGTGGATTGCGTAGTCTGATCTTCCTGTCGGTGCGAACTCGCAAGGTAATGCAATACCTCTGTAATTAAACATTTGTTTTATGTCAGAAGCAGTACTTCTGGTGATGTTATAGATGTTATATTCATCCCTATGCTTTTTACATTGCATACTGAATCGGGCCTTCCTGTGCTATGATAGAAGATGTAGCTATTATATAAAGCAGCTAGAAAGCTGTGCTGTTCGCGCTAGGGTTCATTTGTTAACTAGTTAGGTGAGAGCAAAGTCTTTTGTCTGTAGACTTCGTTTTAAATATTTACTGGGGAGCTAATGACTTTAGCCCTTCTGTAATAATCATTTTAATAACCCAGGAGCGTATCGGCCATTGACTGAACATGTCGCCAGTGATAGTTGATTTGTTTTGGAAACCTTAATGTAGGTTCCCGGGACAACGCAGTTTTGCGTGGGCGTGGCAGCGGATAAATTGCTAAATGTCACAAAAGAAAAACAGCTGCTGGCCGACGTTAGATGATGTGGCGCCCTCGGCGAGCATTATCGCCGGCGCTCATGCCCGAGGCAAATTGAAATTGAATTGGAAGTCGGCGCCCTAGGCGGCTGCTTATGCTGCCCGTAGGATAGAACGGCTCTGCTCACAGACGTTACCGTTTGTCCATTCATCGTTCGCATGTTCTGGTGGTTGTAGAGATGTAAATGTCTGAGGATCAGGAAGCACAGGAGGATGAGTTGCTGGCCCTAGCGAGCATCTACAATGAGGAAGAATTCCGGAGATCAGAGTCCACTCAGGGGGGCGAGATCCAGCTCTGCCTGGAGCTCGCTAAGGATTTCAAAATATACTTGAAAGGTGAGGGCAGGTATGACTCCTGTACTTTTGATAGGGTTCACTCATCGCATGAAGCTTTGGATGAATTCAGACATGGTGTGCAAAGCCTGTTTTTATAGGAAACCATGTCCTTGCTTATCACCAGGGGGAAAACAAACAGAATATGCTGTGTCTTTTCTACCTCCTCTGGTCCTGAACTTTGAACTTCCCCTGGATTACCCATCAACCTCTGCGCCTGCCTTTACCCTGAGCTCCAAATGGCTGTCAAGGGCACAGGTAGGTCAGATTGGAAACACAGTTATACCATTCAGACTTTACACTGTGGTGTACGGTATTTTAAGTGTATTCTCAAAAGCTGCGCTATTCTTAACGATAAAATTTGCTGAAGGAAAGTGCTGCAGAATACATAAATCCCCTCCCCAATGCCCACTTATAATATGAAACACTGAATTCTCAAATCAACACAGCGTAACAGGAATATGTTTTTTTTTTTTTCTTTTCTTTTCTTACTGGGAGTTAGTTGAGATTCCATGAATCAGCTATTTCATATGAATGAATACAAAACAACCTCTCAAGTTCATGTTTCGCAAATCCCTTAAATTTTAATGACATCCTGTCTATCGTAAAGGAGAGGAAAGAAAGTAGATGGAGTATGTTTTTTTTTTTTTTTTCCCTCTTCGTCATGGGAGAGTCCTGCATAAACTTATCTTTGCACTAAAATAACCCCCTTCCGTGCCGCCAAGCTGTCAGCAGTGTGCCGGCGCCTGGACGAGTTGTGGGAGGACAGTCGGGGCACCGTGGTCCTCTTCTCCTGGATCCAGTTCCTCAAAGAGGACCTGCTCAGCTTTCTGTCCATCGAGTCCCCGCTGGAGATCAGCAGCCCTGCCAGGGCCCCCCCGGAGCGGACGAAGGGCGAGGCGGACGCCGAGAAGGGCCCCGGGAAGGACCCGCCGGACCCGCGGG
Organism: Cryptomyrus ogoouensis; assembly: GCA_025773925.1. Classification (NCBI taxonomy): domain Eukaryota; kingdom Metazoa; phylum Chordata; class Actinopteri; order Osteoglossiformes; family Mormyridae; genus Cryptomyrus; species Cryptomyrus ogoouensis. The sequence continues at coordinate 4,462,843 of JAOYFF010000049.1, forward strand.
CCGTGGTGGATGTGGACCCGCGCGAAGACATCCTGACGCGGCTGCTGGACTTTGATGAGGCACAGCGGCAGAGGGTCTTCGACAGCAGGGTGTACAGCTGCGGCATCTGCTTCGCCGAGAAGCTGGGGTCCGGCTGCCTCAACTTCAAGGAGTGCGCTCACGTGTACTGCCGGGCCTGCCTTGGCGAGTACTTTCAGATCCAGATCCGGGACGGCAACGTCCAGTGCCTTAACTGCCCCGAACCCGAGTGCAGCTCTGTGGCCACGCCCTCACAGGTGTGCATTTCTCTTTCCAGAAGGGGGGATAGATTCACTGTTAACTTGTATGAATTAACACATTTTACTTACTGGGGGTGGCATTGACTCAGTGGCTCAGGATGCTGTGGCGGTGATTGGAAGGTTGTCAGTTTGAATCCCAAGGTTGGTAGAGTGATTTCCCCATTAGGCCCTTAAGCAAGGCCCTTAACCCACATTTGCTTCTAGACCTTGACGCAGCCAAAATTACGGCACGATCATCAGCACCTGGGCATCAAGCATATACTGCGTGGATTCCAAAAATATAAAATCCATTAACGAATGATCATAACGTCGTCCTTAAAACTGGTCGCTTTCTGAATTTCTCATCGCTTCGGGAAAAAAACGTCTGCTGAAATAAAATGTGAACGTCCTGTGAATGGACTGTTGCAGGTGAAGCTTCTCGTTGGGGAGGAGCTCTTTGCCCGCTACGACCGTCTCCTGCTCCAGTCCAGCCTGGATCTCATGGCGGACGTGGTCTACTGTCCACGCAAGATGTGCCACTCAGCCGTGATGACGGAGCCCAACGCTACCATGGGGATCTGCCCTTCCTGTCAGTTTGCTTTTTGCGTGCTCTGTAAAAGGGCCTACCACGGGGTGTCTGAGTGTCAGACCACGGCAGGTACGCAGAGACCCTTCGACCGTCCAACCATATGCCTGTCCATCTGCCAATCCATGCTTAGCCAGCAGAGGGCCACGGTGAGCCGGGAAGCATAGGGTGCAAGGCAGGAGACACCCAGCAGGGGGCACTAGTCTATCACAGGGTGCACACACATATATACGTATGATTAAACACCACAGGAAATCTAAAGAGACCCCTAAGAATTCCAATGCAACCACTCTAGAGAAACTGGTGTGTCATCACTGTCCTACAGAAGGGTTCTTGGCGATGCTTCCTACCTTCGAATGTTCGGCATGTTCTGCAGAGGAGCTGCAGAGCCTGAGGGAAGACTACCTGTCTGCCAGCGACGAGGGGAAGAGGTTCCTGGAGCAGCGTTATGGGAAGATGGTGATCCAGAGGGCCATCGAAGAGTCCTTCAGCAGAGAGTGGCTGGATCAGAATTGCAAGGGCTGCCCCCGCTGTGGTACCAACATACAGGTGGGGGGGCTGCTGATATGGCACTGTGGCCCGTACTTGAGGTCCCAGGAGTTTTGGAGGCGGGACTAAGCTTTGGGGCTGGTTTTGAGTTTTGGAGGCGGGACTAAGCTTTGAGGCTGGATATGAGTTTTGGAGGCGGGACTAAGCTTTGAGGCTGGATATGAGTTTTGGAGGCGGGACTAAGCTTTGAGACTGGATATGAGGTTTGGAGGCGGGACTAAGCTTTGGGGCTGGGGTCTGAGGTTTGGAGGCGGGACTAAGCTTTGGGGCTGGGGTCTGAGGTTTGGAGGCGGGACTAAGCTTTGGGGCTGGGGT
>JAOYFF010000049.1:4508223-4520745 GCA_025773925.1 Cryptomyrus ogoouensis
GGGGAACGGCTCTGCAGCGGGGGTCGAGGTGTTGAACGTCAGACAGCTTTGAAGACACAAAAAAAGACACCAAACACTCAACTTGTGCCAAAATCCACCTCTGCCTTCCACCAGTCCATCTGCGAGGTGTGGCACGTTGCCACAGTAACGAGGCGATCGCAAATTAACCCTTTGTAAGTACCATGTTTTTTTGAAAGTCCACCAGCACAGCACAGTTCCTCTCGGGTCTTTAGGGGGTGACCACAGATGTGCCTGATTCGGGGGGTGGGGGAGGGGGCATCAAGAGGCCTGTATCCCCAGCACCCCAGCCTTCCCCTCCCCAGCCTTTCGGACCTGGTTGGCCTTGCAGCGGCACCCAGGACGCCGGGCCCCGTCGTAGCACCTCTGGGACATTTTGATGCAGCCCAGGGCCGGCAGATAACAGAGCAAGCAGGGCAGCACCAGTGAGACGCAGCCCATGAAGGACCAGCGGCCGCAGCAGTTCGAGGGGCTGCAGGAGCAGGGCCGCTCGGCGCAGGAGCCTTCCTCGTCCTCGTCGTCGGTGCAGTGGTAGAAGACGCCCTTGACGAGGCACATGCAGGTGGCACAGTCTACCAGGCTCTGCGCCGAGCAGAGGCACTCCTGGTTGCAAACCCAGCAGGATGGCAGCGTCCGGGGAAGTGTGCACTCTGTGCACCGGCACTTACCGCACGACTCGCACAGTAGCAAGTGTCGCCGCCCTTCTGGCGGGACTGACAGGCCCTTTGAGTCCACGGGCTTGGAGCAGACTGCATTGGGCTGGATGCCAGGGGTCCTGAGCATGCCCGGGCTTGCCTCCAACACGGGGGTGGGTGCGGTGTGGTCCAGTAGCCGCTGGTCCGAGGACGCGCTACTGCTGCTGCTGATGGAGCTGGGCCGGCCGCCGACAGTGATCCAGGGGTGCGTGACGTCCTGCGACTGACTCCTGGAGAGCTGGGAGCCCCCGACGGGGGCTTCGTGGAGCCCCCTGGTGGCCTTCTGGCTGGCCGGAGGCTGCAGCACCACGGCGGGGCTATCGATGTAGTCGTTCTCCACGTGGGAGGACTTCATCTGGTCGATGGGGAAGACGACCAGAGACGGCTGCATCCGCCCGTAGGGGACGTGAGCGTCCAGGAAGGGCTGCACCATGATGGAGGAGGAGACCCCTGGAATGTGGTGGGAGAGTCTAGACTCCATTGGTACGCCTTTGTCCTTCAGGCACCGGGGGGGGGTGGGGGGGATTCACATCTAGCGGTTCTGCAGATAAATAACGCACGCGGTCATGCTCAGCGCTGTAACTCCAAACACTACTACATATGCCATCCGGGACAAAGCAGCAGAAAGCGTGTTTGCGAGCGATACTGCTGTGAACAGCACTAAATGCATAGTTACATATTACAGCTACGTTTATTCATCTGGCAGAAGCTCTTAGCCTAAGAGACATCACACGTCAAAACAAAAATCACATTCTAAGCTATTTCATTCCACGTTACATGCCAAACAAAGCCAGTGTAGCCATTCTAGGCTACTTAATACTTTCAAAAATTAACAATATATCACACTTAAAAATGTATATGTAGTTCTAAAATCAAATCTCAGCTCAGGCTTTAACCAGAAGTAGAAAATTTAACGCTTCCTTAACTGTGGGATTGATTTATCCCATAAATAATTGATTGCATACTTAGAAAATAACAAAAACGTAAGACTTCTACATTTTGTTTTATATCGTACACGCAGACGTGCTGTAGTATATATCCTGCATTAAATTGTCATTTTTCAGGTGGAATATTTCCTTCCCAAAGCATTTTTCATCTTGACTTCACAGCACGCATATCTATACTGTATATAGTCAGTATTTGGCCCCGATTAGACTTCAAAAGTATTTGCACTCCCGTTGAATATTAAATTCTCCGTAAAAGACTGTTTAAACACTATGTAAGAACATATAAGCTATATATATACGCGGTAAAGACTAAAGCAAAGTGACATACTGCACGTATTTCATCAGACATGGTACAGGCTACGTTACTTTCATCGGGTACGATTCAACTGCGCACGTTTTCAGATTATAGGATTACTGGATCAGATCTCTTATTAGTCACACTGTTACGAGTTCATGAGCATTTAAAAAAATAATTTATTATGTCCGCTCATGACTGTACGGATCGCCGACGACGGCAGCTCAGCGTGCCGGGTGCGTTTCAATCGAAGCCACTGAATTAAGGAAAATCGCATATATTACATCGTGTATGTAAAAGCTGAAGTATTCATACAGCCGGGAAAACGCCACTTGACCCTTGGAAATCAGAAAACCAAGGCAAACGCTGCAGAGGCTGTCTTCGATAAATACAAGCACATCGGTTTATCTAGCGAATTCTGAATATAATATAATCTTCCTCGTGCCTTCGGTAATTTCACTAGTGAAATGTACAAGCTGTACCATACGAAACGGCACCCCAGTGTAGAAATGTCACGGCTTTATTCAGCCGTATTTATTCAGTTCACTCAGACAACCTCGTTACGGTACAATCTACGGATAAATTTGGATCAAAAAATGTGCAAGGACAGGAACAGCACGCTGGAAAAAATACTGGCTTTGGGCATTTAAATGTACACACGCTCTTATACATGAAATAAACATTTAGGATAGCATTTTGTTGAATAAATATGATAAATCCCAGTTAAGCGTAATACTGCAAATCTCTAATTGTGTATTTACAAGGGAAACCACTTACTTGTACTGAAAAACAGCCCATGTCCTTATCTTATGCGTACGGTTGCCAGTATATTCCAGATTACATTTCCACTTAAAGCCAAACGCAAACCCGCGAGCTGCACTGCAGTCAGAACACAGGCGTTTTGATGCGATGTTGCAACTGCTTGGGAAAATGGCTTTTTTATGAATGGGAGGGTGAGAGACGTACTGCGCAGATGCTCTGACAGTTTTTTTTCCTCTTTCCCTCTCTTCTCTTTTTTTGTGAATGGGAGGGCATAGCTGTTTCAGCGCGCAAGTGCGGGGGCTGCACTTTATGAATGGGAGGACGCCTAATTGCATTGCGCAAGCATGATACCCGGATCCCGTGAATGGAGGAACTGGGAGCTTTCTGTCACTGGGGCGATATCAGAGAGGATTACATGAAAGGGGCGGCAATGCACTCCACGCCACGCTATTTATTTATTTATGTATTCACTCATTCATTTATCCCGAGTGGGGCCGTTTGGCCTGGGCTTCTGTGCTAATTTTCGGGTATGTAATGCCATGTTAGCGTTCTTATACACAGTATAAAAACCTGCAATAAAAATACGTTTTAACCAGAACTTAAGGAGAAAAACACACGGGCGTTCTTTTGTGTCATTGTTGCGTTTCATTGTTACATGTCATTGTTGCTAAACGATTATATATATTTTTTTTCGAATACCCATTGTCCTTTTTGACAAAAGCAACACATTCGCGTCCTGCCTTTATTATAAATCTGTGTATATATGCTTATATGTATTATATTTAAAATACAGTTACGTTAGATGTGATATATCATATATAATAGTGTACAATAAGTTGATTAAATTGCTGCTTATAGATGCATGCGTGTTATGTTCGCTTGCGACGCGTTATGCAGAGCAGACAGAAATGTGGGAAAGACGCAGTGCAGAGTTGAGTTTCTGTTACATAAGGGCGACGGGCAAAGCGGCGCTGGGTGTCTCACCACGACAGCAAAAACGCCGCAATTATCGATTACCTTTCAGCTTTTGGGCACGCGATTGCGTAACTGGTGCCATTTCCACGAATGGAAAATATTTCTGCTGTATTGTTTAATCGCATAAGACACACAATATGCACGTAAAACACTGATGCATTTTTAATTATGTTCCATATATCAAACGTTGCATTTCACAGTACAACTTGTGTCATTCCAGGGTTTTCATACTTCTCTTTCATATTCAGTCCATGAAATGACAGTATGAAATGCCCCCGCATGCGCGTGTGAGCTGGCTTTCTTTTTATGTTAGACATTGTATTTGCACATACCTGGCAATGCATCGGGTCTATTTAATAGAACTGGCTTTTATCCGCCTCTGACCTTAAATCTCATTTATAGCGCGGCAGAAAAAAAGGCAGAGTTTGGCCGTACAAAAGGACAGGATGTCGTAACGGTCTGTAACAAAACCACGAGAGGAAATGACTGTAAATTTCCCTTTTACCTTCCGAATACCTGCCCTCCCCCCATTTGCTGCTCCCAGCCCGACCGTCTGTCAAAGGTTAGCCGTCGTTATATGAAGGCAGCCGCATGCTTATTTTAAAACGTTTTCCTGAGTAGAAATAAACATTAGAATGTGACATAAGCAGTGAACTTCCTTAGCCTTTAGCGTCGACAACGTGATAAACCTGTACAGCTCGCTTTAAACAGGCTTCGCTATTTATCTCTGCGCCGTGTGAATACAGAGCTTTTAAGTAAAAAAAAATCTAAAAGCTTTATACCTGTCTTCATATAGAAAATTCACCTGATAGGCCTATGCAAGTGTCATAATTCTCTTTGTTATTAAAAAGGCTTTGTATTTATTTATTTCCAAATTCGGTTCGATAAAATACATATTTTTTTTCCTTTTCGCAATATTTGATATCTGTAATACATAGGCCTACACGTCCTGCCAAAAATTAGTTTATTTCATATGATTTTGAACATGAGGTCCATATATCTATACAAACATCTTTTTCCGGGCCTAAATGAAGCGATTAATAATCTAAAAACCGCAATGCTAACGATTCATGCGGTTATAAAGGGCTAAATCTAATTTGTCTGTGATCCTGAACTGGATAAGATGGATGCATGGAGATATGCAGGAATCTTAAATCAATATCAAAATGTCGATGACCTGATAAGAAAAGAAAAAGTGTTCTTCCTGTGCAAAGTACATTATCGAGGTTTTTGCATGGCTTGGAACCTGGAAATGGGATTAGCACTTGGCAAAACACGGGATCACGTGGCAGGAAGCATCACGCAAGATGAGCGAAGCAGCTTCAGCTATATCTGTTTGGTTTTACAGTCCCGATGATATTTCTGGCTCCCCTGGGCGCCTTTTCTACTCCGACTTTTCACAGCGGTGACGGGGGGGTCGGTCGCCACACACCAGCCGTCATCTCCATACTCACCTTTGCGCATCCGTGCAGCGGCGCGATGGATGAGCTGAACTGCCTTATTATAAGTCTGAAAGCTATGCGGGTGAAAGTACAGGTTTGGAGGTTTGGCAGTCGCGTACGTGTTATTGGGGGTAAACTTTGAACAGCAATATACAGCAACAGCACACTGATAAGAAGGCGAGGGTCAGAAATCTCCGTTTTTTTTTGAAGAACAAAAAAAGCATCTATAACAGGGAGCAGAGTAGCTCCAACTCTTCAAATATTGACTTCCTGGTTGTGTAGAAAGAGGGGAGGGGGGATTGAAAGTTTGTCAGAAGGTGTGTTTGTGTGCTTTCTGAGCTGGGAGGGGAGTCAGCGGTGAGGAAAGGTGAAGGAGAAGTGTACGTGTCTCTGTGTGTAGCCAGGAACTCTCTACGTGCACCGTAACCTGTCCCACATATGGGCCAGATTCGTGCTGAGGGGAAACGTGTGATTTGACATAAAAATGCAGATCTGCTCAATGTATGTCACTGGTGTATCCAACACGGTGGTCAGAGAATCTTTTTTTTTTTTAATGTTCCTAGATGTGGGCTGGGTAGTAGGAAATTGATAATAAAGGTTTTACCCTTCATTTGAGGTTCATGTAAAAGGAGACTGTTGCAGATTGTTTTCTTAAATTCAGAAAAGAATAAGATAACATCTTCCAGAAGCCGACGGTAATTTAATATTGATTATCAGGAAGTGAGTGAAGTTGGGCCATTTTCATTCCTGAGTATTATGGTCCTTAAGTTAAACAATCACACAGTTATTTCATTGTATCTCTTCCACTTTCTGAAAACATATTCATTCTCTCCCTCCAGGAGTAATTAGCCAAAGCAAACACTGGGAGCGATTATTTCCAATTCAAATACTCCTGTAGATCAATGTTTAATCAGCTATGTTTAGAAACGTTGAATTTCCTTTCGTAAAAACCTCTTTCCTTAATATATATTTCAGGCCCGGTTTGAAAACAGATTTTATCTCTTAACAAATTACAGGTTAAACTGTAAACTGTAACTAGTGGGGCCTTTTTTTCCAGCTTGATATCAGATTTCATTTTCTTGACATTTTCATGTTGTTTTTCATTTAAAATTATGCTTTTGCTTCCGTACAACATATGACTGTATTTATTATGCAGTTTAAAAGGCGGGACCTGGATATTAGCATGTATGTATAGAGTCCCCTCTTACGTGATGCCACATGTTTCCGTGATGGGGGGGCTCTTGGGGAATACTGGAGGCGGCCACCCCCTTGATGGACGTTTCCGGATCAGCTCCCACAAGGAAGCGGGAAAGTCGAGACTCTGGAGAGAGCGTGACCCCCCCGACCCCTCTTGAGGAGGAGGAGGGACCCCGGGTGAACTTTGACCCCACGCGGAAAAGGCCGTGGGGTGTTCTGTCTCCACGGGCTCCTGCGCAGGTGTCTGACGATGCCCCCCCCCCCCAGGGGTCCCAGAGAGGGGCGAGACCCTGCACACTTATCACGCGCAAAAAAACAAGCCGGATCAATGAGGGAATAGTTCATCCAGCTCTGCAGGTGAGGGGGGGGTTCGATCATACACTTTCTCTGTGGTCCAAATGGCCCGGTTTCTGGAAGCGCCGTGTTCTCCCTGTGGCTGTCTGGACTGGGTCGGCAGCCTGGGAGCGCAGCTGGGTTTATGTTTATCTTCCCCGGGCCGGTTCCGCCCACTGGAAATGGGATAGCTTTGCCCACCTCCTATCCTGTGTCGCCGTGCCGGCTGGTACTGATCCAAAGCTGCTCTACAATTACGCGGCCAAAATTACACACAGAGCGAAGCGGTCGAGGCCACCGAACGCACACCGCACAGCCGACGCAGTTACTTCCCATCCTTGTGGCAAACGGGCCACATTTCCTGCGCAAACCAGCCGCGCATCAGCATCTTGTTATCTTGGAATCCGTGGGCGGATTATAATTTCCGCTCTCGGTCAAGAAACATGAAATTTAGGTCAACTAGTGTCTCTAAATTGCCTGTGTGTGAGTCTGTGACTGGTATCCCATCTAGAGTGTTGTTGGTCTTCTGCACTGTGCTTCCTCAGATGGGCTCCAGGTTTATCACGACGGATGGATGGATGGAAACTTCTTTATTTTTTAAGAAATATTAATATAATAAACACACTTCATCATGGCTGTTGCCTTGAATGGTTATATTAAGGACATATTAATTATTTCTGCGATAAATCGTCTATAATGATGAACTTAGATTTTGACCTCATTGCCAGGATATTCAGCAATCGGTCACGGGCTTTGGCCCGGTCAGTGCAGACCCGGTACCCTCCGAGAACCTGGTCCGCTTTGGGCACCGATCATCTTTCTGTGCGACGGAGGTTTACAACAGCAGATGAGGGAGATAAATCAGTCTGTGTGTGGCTGGGACGCCTTACCGCACCCAGTGCTCAGTGTCACGTGACCCGTTGAGACAGAGCCGCGAGGACGCAAGACCTTTGATCCAGGATAATGAGCAGAGCCAGCAGGAAGCCTGTGAGTTTGTTCACCTGAAAAAACATGCAGCGGCTGCTGTCTTTGTGTCCCATCAAAAAGCACCCCCCCCCCCGCATGCCAAAACTACAAAGTCTTTATCAACCTGTGACACTCCTTTCTCCTTACAGGACCTGGCCCGTCTGAAGGTGTGCCTGTTCCCATCAGGCTGATTTTGTCCTCACTTCTCCGGGGTGGATGTGAATGGGCTCGGTGCGACTTCCTCCCCAGTCATGCCAGACCGCAAAATGCACCAGAAGAGTATTATATTACTAACAGAAATGAAAGTCTCCCTGATCAATGGCCGCTGTCTTTCAGGTCCTAGCAGGTAGCTAAAAAGTTAAAGCAAGTGAATATATAATTTTTTTTTTAATTTTTAAATTTTTTTGTGTGTGTGTGTGTGAATATATCATTTTAACCATTGCCTTAATTACTTTCTGAGTGTTAAATATAAACAGAAATTATAAAAAATCAAGTTAGACACAGATGTATGGTTTGTGATAATAAAAATTATGTGTGGGGCCCCTAGAGATGGGGGACACGCTCAAGGGCCCACAGTCATGTGACTGTTCACTCAAGGCCTAAGCTTGAACGGGTGATTTTCTGACCTGTTACCTTCTTTTCCAGCTCTGCCTGGTATCTGCTTTAAATAAAATAGCAGGAACCAGGAACGATTGTAGGATTTAACCCCCAGTGGGGCTCGATAAGTCGTACATCCACGAAACAGGTCAGCTCTGTTGAGAAACATGCTAGAAATGCAGCCCTGTTCAGGCACCCATGAGGACAGCTTTTCTGGGTGCGCCGCTCAGTATTATGGGAAGGAGGCATTTGGTGGGGGAACCCAGCACCGCGACAGAGATGTAGATGGACGATAAATACCACTTCAGGTTTCCAGTTGCATAGCTGGGCTTCTGCTGCTATCTGCAGCGTGTCCAGCATTCTTGGAATTCCAATGGCTGATTTTTTTTCCTTCCTCCTCTCCTGTAGAAATCAAGTGATTTATTTGTCATACCACAGAGGATAGAAGAACTACTGGTAAGATGATGCTGATGGTGATTCTGAGAGGGGGGATATCGTTAATCATGGAGTCTGAGAAGAAGGTCCCTGTAACAATACTGTCACGAGGAGCGGCCTGCTTTCGGGACGCATGAGGAACGTCGCGCCAGTCTGGGCTGGCACGTGCCGAGCGACGGCCCGTTCGAGACGTGGGGGATGAATAAAAGGGTCCTTTACGACTTCCCTTCAAAGAGCCGTTGCGGAGTTCAAAGCCGTGGAGAGGATGGAAAGTTCAGTCCTACAGAGGGAGGGGGGGAGAAGGCGAGATGAAACGGGAGGAAAAAGCAGTCAAAGAGCGATTTGATAGCTCTCATGAAAAGCTGCATCCGCGCGCGGCTCTGCCGTGGAGCTCCCAGACGAGCACGTCGCCTGCCTACGGAAACTCCCGTTAACGTTTCTCACGTACTGTAACGCGGCAACAACGCAAAAGTCGCTCTGGGCCGACTGCATACAGACGATGGTGTTTTTGAAAGAAATCAAGGAGTTCTGCTCTCACTCAGAAGCTGGCATGGTGCAAGGAGGCCAGTGCAGCAATTAAATGACTTGTCTTGGGAAACATGTGTTTTATGTATGGTATAAAGGTCCTGTTCAATTCTATTCCTAAAATACACCCCAGAACCATAAACCCAGAAGTGTTGCTGGAGCAGCTTTGGAGGGGGACAGTGGCAGTTGCTACCTAAAATGTCCTTTAGCCCCTCAAAATAAATATACACTAATTAGTTCTCATTCATTTTCATTAAAATCAACCCCCCCACCCAGTACAAGCGTAGTCCATTTTCCATAAGTCTAGTGAGGCACCTGTATAACCCTCAGAATGAACAGCAATCTTGGCGACCAAACTGGCGCTCTTTCTGTTTTCACAGACAGGTGGTTCCTCATGTAGAAGTTCACCCTAGTCTGAGGAACAACGGTCCCCTGACGGTTGATACGTCTTCACCATCTTCCCCATTTCGTGATCTTCTCCCAGATTTCCACGTTCCCTGGCCAGATGGAGAAGGCGTCGATGTTTATGTCATTCCGCGGACAATGTATCAACGGTTTCCTGGCGATGATTCGGATATATCGAGATCCCATACTTGAGAAGGGCAGCATCGTCCAAGGAATACATTTTCATTCCGTTGTTACTTAAAATTGTGAAGGTGATGTTGGTTTTTCATTACTATCTGTGTTTTACATTCATGCCCTTTATGTGATATTACAATTACCGTAATTCTGAGATTGTTTGCTCAGTAATTTTTTTGAATCTGCTAAGCTGTTCTGTTAAAAACATCCCTTTCCATAATTACTAATATTAAATATTACCATGATTACAAATCTGCTCCCCCCCCACATCGTACGACACAGCAGATTATATCCGATTACCCTCAGCGCCAGGAATTACGGCCGCAGTAACCAAATCACCTTGGGGAAAATGCACGCGCCCCTTGTCGGCTCCCCGATTGGCCGTTTAAAACAGCCAAACGAGCCGTGGCCGAGTTCTGGCTCTCTGTGTCGCTGGGTTCCTTCATGCCGCAGTGACACGGTATCCCGTTACCCCGATTGCATAAATGCTACGAGGCCATTTCCGCCTGTAGGTATGTAATGCAGGTATCTCTTTACAAAGCCCCCCACTCCGGGCTGGCTGGGTGCCCCTGCAGTGCCTCAGAAAATCCCTCAGCTCTTAATCCTTTTAGCAACAAGGGTCTGCTTCTCTGCTTACCATGAAGCAGACCACTGAGGCCGGGTGTATGCCTTGGCCTGTAAACCAAATGCCTCTTGTTTACAATTTCCCTATTCCTGTTTTTAATGGTGCTCCAAGAGCGGCCACAAAGGGCTAGTTTTGTCCAGCAGGAACAAGGGAGCTATTAGCGGAGAGACGGAGGAAGGAAGGAAGGGAGATTTCGGGGGGGTGCAGCCCGGGGGATGGGAGTGGGGGTGGAGGATTACTTGCCCCATCTGTTCCCTCGGGGATGGGACTTAAGAGGCGTTTCTCTACAGAGAGGAATGGCTTTGAAGGGCATGTAGAATGAACTGCTTTTTTTGTCGCTTCTTCTCCAGCACGTTGTATCACCGCTCCCTCTGTCGGCATCCCTCATGCTCCCCACGAACCCCTTCAACCTCGGAGCCCATAATTCAGATCGGTTATCGCTTATGACCCGGCCTGCTACAGACCGACGGTATCACATGGTCCGCTGGGAGAACCTCGCCGTCCCCCGATATGTTGTGCGTCTTCGCTTGATGAGATGGTCTCGTCTGTGAGCAAACGCTAATGTACTCCTTCCAGACTAAGTAGCCCATTTCCAGCTATTTCTCAGTAGGTCCCAGAAGTCCCAAGCTAACTCATTGTGGCTAGTTCCCCGTTTCTAGCTACCTCACTGTAGCTCCTAGCTATGTTACAGTAGATCCTAGATAGCTCACAGTAGTTCCTAGGTAACTCACAGTAGTTCCTAGCTATCTTGCAGTAGTTCCTAGCTACCTCACAGTAGTTCCTTGATATCTCATAGCAGTTCCTAGATATCTCACAATAGTTCCTAGCTATCTCACGATAGTTTGTAGATATCTCACAGTAGTTCCTAGCTATCTTGCAGTTGTTCCTAGCTACCTCACAGTAGTTCCTAGCTATCTCATAGTAGTTCCTAGATATCTCGTAGCAGTTCCTAGATATCTCACAATAGTTCCTAGGTAACTCACAGTAGTTCCTAGCTATCTTGCAGTAGTTCCTAGCTACCTCACAGTAGGTCCTTGATATCTCATAGCAGTTCCTAGATATCTCACAATAGTTCCTAGCATCCCACAGTAGTTCCTAGCTATCTTGCAGTAGTTCCTAACATCGCACCCTAGTTCCTAGTATCTCACAGTAGTTCCTAGCTATGTCATGGTACTTCCTAGCTATCTGACAGTAGTTCCCATCCATTTCACAATAGTTCCAAGCATCTGACAGTAATTCATAACTAGTTTGCAGCTTTCCATTACTGTACTGCTCTTGCATCGCAAATATCCGCAGTCATCACAACTTCTGCTAAGCGTCCAACAGCCAGTCATGCAACGGCGTTTCCTTCCAAGGCTCGCGTGCACTTGCAGAGGAGCCCCGACCCTTTCTAAGCTCATTAGCATCTGGCAGCCCGAGCACACACACACACATACACACACACACACACACACACAGCATAAATCAGTTCCTCATGGGCTAGGACAGGATGCAATTTAAAAACCTGCATGCGCTGGTGGGATGAGACAGGGGACGTCAGGTCAGGGTTGGGTCAGGCCTGGAAGTGGGGGGGGAGGGGAATTCCGGCCACCGCGGGTCAGTGACGCACGGCTGCACCTGCAGTTCTCTCCCCGGCCCAACCCAGGTCTCTGCACGCATTTCTTGCGATGTCCCCGAGCACGAGGGGGGGCTGCTGTAGAGAAACAGCTGCAGTGCCCCAAATACGAAAGGTCCAAATGGCTTACGGGACCAGCTGAAGCTATACAGACGGCCTTCAAACAAGGACACCATGCATAAATCAACCCCCCCCCCCCACCCCCGATTGCAAGCGGGTCACCTGTCTTCTTAATGGGAAGCAGTTTCGAAAAGATGAGGTTAATGTGCTTGGAGGGCATGCTTAAAAACGACCCGAATGAAAAAATCGATATGCAAAGGAATCAAAAGACACGCGCCCTCCCCCATATCCCCATATGGCAAACATTTGTCTCAAGAAGGTCATCCAGACATAAATAATATTTTGGGGGGGGGGGGAGAATTCCTTCCTTCCTCAGAGGCTAGACCTCTGGGGGCCCGATCTCCTTCACGTCGGAGAGCAAAGAGCTCGACTGCTCATCGGCAGGGTGGGGGCCAG
>JAOYFF010000049.1:4522196-4533335 GCA_025773925.1 Cryptomyrus ogoouensis
AGTACAAATCCAGACCAAGATTTTGTTTCAACCAACCAGTTCAGTATAAAGAGTTACAGTCACAGAGTACTCAACTGGTTGGTTGAAACAAAATCTTGGTCTGGATTTGTACTTTCGGCACCTGAACTTTCCACCTCCAGAAGCTTGTAAATTGCTCACAGCCTCTTCTTTCCCCATTTCTGCCGGAAAATCTGGGCTAACGGGAGGCATTAAGAGAAAATATATGAGTGCAATAGACACTTAAACCCTTTAGGAAACACTGAGGCCCCCTTCCCTGGTAGAGACCCAGGCGTGGAAAGCAGCTCGAGGCCCATATGGACGGGGAAATCCGCCTCCAGTGACCTTGTTGTTCTTATCCGGAAAAAAAGGATTGCTGGGAATTCTGCACCATAATGAAAACCCGGAGTTCAGTACCCTAATCTCGTCCCCCAGGGGAGGGTCCCAAAGGAGACCTAGCCGGAAGCGGGATCCGTTCCCAGCGTGTGGAGGAGCCCGACGGGCTGATGCCGGAGGTCCGTCAGCCGGTTTGGTCGGACCTGCCTTTCAGTCCCCCCCCCCCCACCCTCTGGACTTGTGCACAGGGCAGAAAGCTGTTGTGAAATGTTACTACGGTTGGATGGGCGCTTCCATTCAAGTGCAATCGTGAGGTGCATTTTCAGCCCGTGTCTACGCCCTCCTGGCTCTCCCCCCACACTGATGCAGGACCCACTCGGGGAACAGCTGGCATCACCGCAGTCAGCTGCAGAATGAATCCCGCAGCCGGGTACTGCATGACTGGGTTCTACACGGTTGGTTTCTGCATGGCCCAGTTATGCATGAAACTGTTCTGCATGGCCCGGTTCTGCACAGGCTGGGTTCTGCATGGCCCAGTTCTGCACAGCCTGGTTCTGCTTGGCCTGGTTCTGCACGGCTGGGTTCTGCATGGTCCAGTTCTGTATGGCTGGGGCCTGCATGGCCGGGTTCTACATGGCCCGGTTCTGCACAGCTAGGCCCGGCTGCCCTTCTCCAAAGGATGACCCAGAAGACTCTAATTGCTTTCTCGGTTGAATGGAGAAACATTGACATTTTGCTTGCAGTGCAAACCAAAAGAGGGACGACTTTGTCTCACCGATTTTGAGGACCCAGTTTTTAAGCCTAAATGTTTTAAACCTGTTTCAATGGTGACCACATCCACATACGAGCTGTTGTGAAAATGCACACAGTGCACACTGCACAGGGTAAAAAGCAGATCAGGATGCATGGACAAAGCTGGTGCCCATTTGGACAGGGTCTGGTCCGGCTGGTGGAGGGGGGGGGGCTTTCTCTGGCTTAGCTTCCAAACCCTAGTGGGAGGAGGGGGCATATAATTCTGGTCTTCGGGTGGATGCAAGGGGTAATGCTTCACACATGTATGGGGAGGCCAAAGCCATCTCACTCCTCCTGCAGTGTTGCATGTCCGGGTGGCCTGCCCACCCACCCCAAAGTGTTCAGAAAATAAATCCCACCCTATTCCCCCCTAACAAATGAGGCCAGTTGACTGTGACATTTGAAGCACCATCCTCTGCTGTGTAATTTATATTTATTTTTTGAGAAAGCAAGGTCAGACACTATGTGGACCAATCAGGGGTCATAGTCTTTGCTCAAGGGCCCAATAGTGAAATTACTCTGTTGACCCTGGGATTTGAACCAGTAATGTTCTGGTCATGGGTACAGCATCTTAATATGTTGAGCCACACACTACCCGATGTAATCGGAAACTAGTGACTGTTGTGGCCAATGCATCATGATGTCTTTGACTCTGTGCTGCTTGAATAGAAGATGACTTTATCTGATACTTTAATCCAAAGCGACTTACAATAGTTACTGTCAATACAGTGCTCACAGAAAGTCTTGGAATACTTGATAAATGTTGTAAAAATGTTGCAGATTTATTGGTTTCTTAACAAAAGTCCATTGACAAGAAACGTTTAGCATACCTGCACATATCTTCCGCACAGACACTTCCATTTTATTAAATGTCATTAATTTTTGACTCATTCAGTTCTTCTCTTGCCATTTTATTATTAATTGCAGTTGTAGTCACTGGCTCGCAAAGGGATACTAAACATAAATGTTTGGTGTTTTATGTTATGTGTGTGTGTGTGTGTGTTTGTAAACAAATGAATAAAGTAATGATTTTTGTTATAGCGATTGTTATAAAAACAATAAATCTGCAATATTTTTACTGGATTAAGTAAGCATCCCAACATTTTGTGAACAGTGTATATGCTCACTGGGATTTGAACCCATGACTATTGTATTGACATAACAAGCACTGGGGCCGAACAGGTAAACTTTGTAAAAATGTTGTAGATCATAGAATTAGAGCGAGAGCTGTGGGCAGCACAGAACATCCGGCTGGAACCCGCCACGGCCGGGATGCCAGCCCCTCGTAAGACGTGCCACTGCGCCTGTGTCAGCTGAGGCTAGGGTTGGGTTGCGTGAAATTTCCTCCGACAACATCTGCAGTGTCTGTAAAGAGGACGCCGAGGGTTTGGGGGCGGCAGACATCTGGTTAAGCTGGTCCCACAGCCCTGTGTCATGCGAGAAGGTGGCAAAAAAAAGTCTCTGGGAGGTTCGTAGCTCGCCGCTGAGCAGCACCAGTACGGACGGCGAGCGCCGTTTGCGATGCTGAAACGACCTTCAGTCCTACTGTCTCGTCTCCCATTCCAGGGCGTTCGCCTTTGTCGTTTCGTTCTCTGTGCCGTCTCTGCAGCTGTCACGTCAGCTGGTGCCTCATCCAGACGGGACCACAAATCATATCCCCCAAGGTCCAGATGAAAACCCACAGACACAAACCCAAAAAACCAAGCACCTTTAATGCAATGGAAGGTTCAATGGGTTAAGTCTCTGTACCTGATATCAGAAGGTTGCCAGTTTGAATCCCAGCCTTGGCTGGATAGTCACATCTCCATTGGGCCCTTTAGCTCCAGGAATGCTAGGTAAATGGTCTAACCTATGCATGGGCCCCAAGCTTCTCTCTCAATAGTATGTGTGTGTTTCAAAGGAGTGCATGATGGGATACGTGTAAATAAAACAATCCAACGTCCCTGTATGTATGCAAATGGTAAACAGAGAATCGTTTCTTAATCTTTCTTTGAAAAAAGACTGCTGTGCTCCAAAAAGCAACGTCAATGCTGCACGGAATGATTTATATACTAGGTCAATCAATCAGTCATACGACGATAATGTCTGATGTATATTATCAAATATTCTGAGAGAACATTCGTGGGCGGCCTTTAAATGTCATGTGACCACACACGATAGTGTGTCAGATGCTTTGGAGGGACAGAAACGCAAGATGGTAAACAATTCTCGATGTCGGTTTGATTCATCGCAACCACCGGAAACAAAACATCACCAAACGGCGCCTCCACAGTCACTCTGCCTCGCTATGAATAGCTGCTAGTCACAGCCACCGCACTGATATTTCAGGTGGACTTTAAGTGCGTGTGACAGCACTTTGAGGCTGATAAGATCAGTCCGGGGAAGTGGTCAGAAAGGATATTAATAACTGACGCACCCGTGTTTAACTAGACGGCACTTCCTGCGTTGAAGGGAAGACCAGAATCTGGAAGCAGAAGAGTGCAGAGATATTAAGGTGGGGTTTTTTGTTTCTGGGGCAACTCTCAAAAATGACTTTGGGGCCTCCTGCCCTTGCCGGTGTAGTACCTGTTTGTGACCAGCAGGGGGACCTCAGGGGCCCCATGCTCATGCGTGGTCTGAGTAGTGGTAAACAGTGCCGCTGCATGCTTGATGGTACCATGCATGGGTCTCTATAAACTGCCAGGACATTGGTGTAGACCACCATTTGTACCTCATATTCACTACAAACCTCTGAACGACATCGCCTCTCCCTCACACTTTGCCCCAGACGTCTTAGCCCAACCTGACCCTTCTCCCAGCTCGAGGTCACCCTCACGCCTGACGCCTTCATCCGTCTTTTCACCGGAGAGTTTCCTAGACCCACGTTGAGAAGGTCTTCCTCAGAACATGCCGCGACGTTCTACTGAAAAAGCCCTCCAAAGCGTCCGCCGTCAACCGAGATACAAAACACCAAGTTATGGAGAAGGTCCACTCACCGTTTGGGTGTCGCATGCCGCTGACTGTCCTCTGACAAGCCCCCTCCCCGACGAGAACCGGTGCGTTACATAACAGCCGGTCTGTGCCGTGCGGACAGACCCCGCCGATGTTATATAAACCCGTAACACAGCCCAGACCTCATGGCAGCTCTAAGGCTGACAGTGGCACTGAGCACGCTCTGGAAAGTTCTCTCCTCGAGCCAGCTGTCCCATCCAGGATGTTCAGCACGCGGCCAGACCGGCAACATCGATGCTGGGGGAGGGGGAAACAACTCTGCAGAGCATAACTTCTCCACCTGAATCTCCAGAACACAACTTGTTCTCCACGTTCCAGCCTGTGGGCCACACAGGCTAACGCATATCTTAGCACAGCCAAGTGTAGCGGATTACGACATTCTGGGGCACTATAGGCTGCTCTTCTCCCCCCCCGCCCTCAGAACAATACAACAACTAACTACAAAACTATTAAACACTGGTAACTATAAAATCATGTCTACAAAGACAAAGAGAATGTGACTCTGTTTCAAGCGAGAACAGTAACACCGGAAGAACAACAAACTGGCATCTTTACACATTCGCATCAGTCATATTCAGCAACCAGAATGAGGGGAAGAGAGGCCTGATTGAATAAAATCATCTCAATAGTTGTAACCTTAAATCATTACACTCTGGTCCAGTGTGTATCTCCTGCATCCACAATGTGCATCATAGATAGCACACACCATAGATAACAGAGGGACAAATTCCAAAAGAATGTAAAACATGTTCTTACCATTAGAATGTTTTCCTGGCATAAAACTCATTGATCAGGCTCATAAAATCCATTTTATGTAGGAAACAGACCACGCACATGCAGACCAGAAAATACACAACGGCATAAGCATACAAAGAGTGCCAAAAAATAGATACATTTAGAATTGGTCTCCCCATTCAGTTTTAACCAATCAGCAACTTGCAAACAAGCAGGCAACCAATAAAAAAAATTATCATTAAAAATTATTTTAAGAAATAGATATAAATGACCAATAGAGCTCGCTGATCACTCTGGCCCAGCCTAGGCAAGCCTTTTAATTTATCTGCCCCTGTCTCAACCCAGTCCCCGGGAACCCCAAAGAGTTTGCTACTTCCCAGCTCCCAATGCACCCGTACCAGGAATTCAGTCTTGATTAACTGCAATCTGGGATGGAGCAAAAATGTGGACTCTTTGGGGGTCTCTGAGCACTGGGTTGAGAGACGAAGCCCTAAAAGACACTCCCAGCATATACATCATACATATTATGTCACACAGAAACACAAGGCTCCCTGTCACTTGCGCCTGTGCACTTCATCCTGAGAGAGCGACCCAGCCCAGGTCAACTCACGACTAAATTCAGTCCAGATCATGTCCATCGAGGAGACACCTGCTATTGTTTTTACGGGGAAAGTGACAGATGAAATGAAGTGATCTTTCCATGCAAGGAAAGACAAAGGCTCGCCCATCTCAAGATCCTCAGATTCTCCTCTTGTGTTTAGACTGGTCTATTTATGGTATTTCTTAAGAACTAGCTAACTTCCCATGCACTAGAGCCATTGTTCCCACTTGGAAAAAAGTCCCAATCTGGAAATAACCTCAGACAAAAAGCACTAAATACATTACTTAAACATCCTGCCACAGATGCGAGTTTTTCCCAACGCGGGTTCACCGAGATACAGATCTACATCCCATTCCCAGAATGCACTGCTCTGCATTCCAAGTATATCTTCAAGAAGGACAATCCTCTTGAATTTTGAACTGGTTGATTCTTTATTGATTTTGGAGAGGCTTTGAAAGGAGGGTGGAAAAGCAAATCCTTGAATCCCCCACAATACTTCACAAAGACATTCAAATGATCATATATATTAGAGATCAAAAATATTTCTTAAATAGCTTCATTCCACAACATTCCTAGCTTATAGTCGCCAAAGCTTAAGTGGAATAGCCCTGATATTGTACAGATTGTGAGGTATAATTCTACTATATGTGTGCACCACAGTTGAATATCAACATTTCTGTTAAAACATACAAGACACAAAACTGGATCTATATTCCTTAAAGACGAGGTCACTAAAAGGCCTCAAAAAGTAAATGACATAAAACAGACGGGCTCAAAAGCGTGACCAACTGAAAAAACTGCAAATTCCCTGATTTGTCCCTTTAACGCAAAATCTGCCCAGCTGACCTATTTTACATTAATAATGCAATAAATCCACTCGGGCCAGTCGGATTCCATTAACGAAGACGCTGACATTAAACTGGAGACTGATTATATATAAATTCTTGATCATCTAGTCAATGTCCAATGCCTTTCTTTGCACTCTAAAACACTTACTTTACAATGAAGCACAATTAAGATTCGCTGAACTTCCACCAAATGAATGGCGTCATGAAATTGGTACTGAGGTCATCTGATTCTCTTTGCTCCCCAAACTGTGATGTTCTGGGGCAGCCTGTCTGCGTGCTTTGGATCCATTGACAACGTCTGCCTGATTGTCACTTGGATCCATTGACAATGTTAATCTCAAGCTAACGCAGGTATTTCATTAACTACAGCAGTACATCACTGTATAATAGAATAGAATACAATAAAATAGAATAGACTAGAATAGAATGCTTTATTATCATTGTAACAAGTTACAATGAATCGCAATGTGTGTGATTCCTCAGCATATGTATTTGTGGCCATTTGCTTTCTCACTGCCAATCAAAGTCCACTCTAATAGATGCTCAGAAACAGGAAGTACACAGTCCCATAAGTCAGATGTGGGGACTTGCTGGCGTTCCCGCCTCCTGGGAACTGCACTCTGCACTGTCAGGTGTACGAGTAATAAACCCATTACGGCAGGACACTGAATCTGGAAGCAATAATTCGGCCAGCAGGATCTGGGGGTGAGCCGAACTCGTCAAACAGGAAAGGCTCATTGAACATTCAGCGCACAGGAAGCTTTTCACAAAACAGCCGCACCCCCTCTGGCCGGGACAATGGGCGACGTCAAAGGACAGGGTCCTTTGGACATTCTTGGCGAGGGGGCGGGAGGAAATAATGGTAGGAACTCAGCCGCTCTGTCATGGGAGAGAGGATGTGCAGCGAAAAGGCGGGGATGATATTTCAAAGGGAGATGCCTCTGTTCGGAATGCGAGACACCAGCCCTAAATAGGACTGTTTGTTTGCTCTGCAGCGTGTCCTGATCCGGGTCTATTTTGGCCAGGAATGCATACAGTGGGAATGAGGGGAAGGGGAAGAGACCGTGAGTGAGCGGCGGAAGGCCGCCCCGCTTCCCAGAATTGGCAAATGCCTGCCACGTTTTGGTCATTTCCTCGTTCGTTTGCGTTACGTGACATAACGTTCTTTTTTTGTTTTTTTATAAACGTACGTGATGGAGTTCTCGGCCTAAAGCGACTCTCGCTGTTGACTATTTTCCACACAAGTCACCTGGATTTTCCACTCCGTCGCTTTGGTTGGTTACTGCATTAACGGTAAAACAGGAGTTTCATCTGGAGCTGTAGTTTGACCAAAAGTCCAGGTCCTTCATCTCCAGCTAGCAAATCCTGAAATAGACCGTTTGTTAAAAGTTTTTTCAAAATCACAGAAATGTAATAACTGATTATTACTATTAGTTATTAGAATAGAATAGAATAGAATAGAATAGAATACAGATATTTTATATACCTCCATAGGAAAATAGTCTTTTTGCTTATCCAGTTTGGTTCTCTCTATTATTACTGTTCAAAACTTTTTCATCTCAAAGCAGTAAAATATTTAGAAGCTAAAAATATATTGAAAATGTTTCCAAATCTGTTTGATTCCATCCATCCATCCATCCATCCATCCATCGATTTTCTTGTCTCATTCAGGGTGATGGGGGTGATTCCTGAGGATACGGACGCAGCTGTTTGATTTCACAGATTGATATCAATGATGCTGATTTATCCGAAAACCAAGATTTAGAAAACAGTAACTTGTGACCTGAAGTCTGTCTTTATGTAAACAGACATGGTGGGGATTCTCACTAAAATGAGCACGATTGTCCTCTTGCAATGCTGCTGTTGGAGTTTGCCTATCAACAGGCGCTATGACATTGCATGACATCACCGGGGACTTTGTGTGTCTGATGTTTCCCAAGCCCTCTGCTTTGCTCTCCCCCCCCGTTGACATCACCGTCGCCGTCGGCGATATGTGTAACCAGGATGTCTGAAAACAGGGTCCCACGAAGCAGAGATATCTCTCAGGTCCTGGGCAGGATCTATGCAAGTCTATATGTGCAGTGCACCTGTACCGTACGCCAGCAGGTGGCGTGGCGGATAAGGAGCGCGTGCATGTCCTGCTGTTTCCATTATAAACAGGGGAAGTGGCATAAAAGCCCAGAAATAGGTGTCAACTAGCGATTAGATAACGATAACAATGAATAACAAATGCCAGAAGGATCATTTAAAATTCTCCCTTTAAAAATAATTGCTTTTCTGCTCATTACATGCCAGTGAAACTATGTGAATGATGTAACCCTTGTCATGTCCACCTGTTATTCAATTTACGCTGTCTGGCCAAAAAAAAAAGTCACCGTTTTAATTTAAATCCGAAAGTACTTAGAAGCCAATGATTGGTTCATTTTTACACATCAGCAATGTTATGCAGCAATAAAGTGAAGTCAGCTGAGTACCTGAATCTCCTGAATGGCCTGGTTACCCCATCAATGGATTTTTCCTTCCCTAACGGGCATATTCCAAGACGATGATGCCAAGACTCATCGGGCTCGAATTGTCAAAGAGTGGTTCAGGGAGCATGAGGAATCATTTTCACACATGAATTGGCCACCACAGAGTCTTGACCTTAACCCCATTGAATGTTTTTGAGGTGTGCTGAAGAAGACTTTACAGGCTGATACATCGATACAGAAATGAATGCAAATCTGGATGAAAAAAAATGCTGAGATGTTGCATGAGCACGTGGAAACAATGCATTGATGAACGTGAACCCCTATGTGCAGCTAAAGGCGCTCCAACAAAATATTGAAGTGTGCAACTTTTTTTCAGCCACACAGTGCATCCTAACTGGAATCCCATCCAGGGTGCACCCCAGCCTTGAGCCATGCACTGCCTGGGATGGGCTCCAGACCCCCAACAAGCCTGACAAGAGTCAGTGGTTAGAAGATGGAGAGACGGATAGACCTTTCAGTAGATCTGAGGCGGCATGGAGGTGCCCGGGATAACGCTGACAGCTCACACTCTCCCCCATATTCTCTTGGGCTCCCTAACCCTAACCCTAACCCTAACCCTTCCTCAGAATCATTTTCCAGCTGTAGAATCCCAGCACAATCTGACACTGTATAGCTCTATGTTGCTCTGTTACCTAACATCACATTCCTGATTTATTTTGTATATTTTCTCCACCTTTTTTTAATAATCTTAAAATCATAGAATTAAGCAGCAAGATCAGTTTCACTAACCCCCCCGTCTCGCTGTATAAATTCTTATTATCGCGTTACGGAGGGCCCCATACCCCGCTGTCGACGTCCTTGTCCTGATTGGTGCGGTAGTACACGTGAACTTTGACCTCTGATGTCGGAATCCCAAGCCTGTCCTAGGGAGCATGCTCAGACCAAGGATAAACTGACCCAGTTTAATTCCCAGCTCGCTTTTCAGCGTCAGTCGAGTGTTCCTTTTTGGGCTCACGGACTATTCTTAAACCCCCCCCCCACCCCCCAGTGTTTGTCTGGTAAGGACTGAGCTCCCCACGCCATAAAACCTCTGCTTTTGGGGTTGGCTGCGGCCATTTTTGTTTTTGTTTTTTTCTGTTTTTAGCTGGGCCAACTGAACCCTACGGAAGTTCCAGAACTTAGAACCGCACGGTGCTGGGACACCAAGACCGGAACCTTCCAGTCCACTGTTCAGAACGTGCCCTGATCGACTTCCCGAAACTGCACTCAAGTTTAAACAACAGCCCGTTGACTGAGGATGTTGTAATATAAATAATGAATGTCGCATCTCGTGCATGTAATTATAACATCTATTCATCCATGTTCCATAACCACTTATGCATTACAGGGCTGTGGTGAGCCTGGAGCCTTTCCCAGGAAGTATAGAGCAGGGGAACCACCCCACACAGGATGTCGGTGCCTCGCACGGCACACGCACACACTCACAATTGCTCACTATTTAGAGGCACTGGTTCACCTAGTTCTGTGTTTTTTGGACTGTGGCAGGAAAACAAAGTAGCCGGAGGAATTTCTCACAAATGCAGTGGGGGTGGGATTGACCCCCCCACCCCACCCTGGAGGTGTGAGGCTATAGCGCAAGCCACTGAGACACCCTAATTATAATATAAAACTGCATTGTTCTTGGTCATCGGTGTAACATTTGGATGTATTGAAAGCAGATGTACATTCCGTCCTAAAAAACCAGTTGAGGTTTGTACTGCGGACGTATTCCGAGTGATCCTGTCCGTCTGCAGCCCGAGCGGCGTGAGCGCCTCGCTCACTCCTCACCTCTCACTTTTTAAGGCGAGCGGAGCTTAGGATAAGCAGCTGGCTTGTCGGTTAAGGATCAGCGTCGCGCCCGAAATGTTACAGGTCCGAATTCCACGACAGCGGTGACAAGGTCACCGGCGCGGCCAGCAGGATGCGGGGGTCAATGCGCACACCGTCGATGCGTGTCGGGGGACTGCAAAACCACCAGCTCTGCAAATAATAATAAAAAAAAAAAACCAAAACACCCTCGTAGGTTTTAATGCTGAGAATAGCGATATTAATAGCTAACAGTTTAATCCTCAGCTTCTTTAACGAGGAGCCTCCAAAAAAAATCCAGCCCGGTCTCTCCCTCTGTCTTGAGTGGCGGGAGAAGGTAAATCACTCAAAATGCTGTCAACCCCCAAACTGCCCCTTTTGTTTTGGTAATAAGGCTGGGGGCCAAATCAGTGGGGGCCCCTGGGAAGAGGGTAAAGATCTTCTCGGGACTACAATAACTACCGTGAAAGAGAAGTGTATCAGATCGGACCTTTTCCTGAATGATGGTTAATGCTTCTGCCGT
>JAOYFF010000049.1:4533435-4548773 GCA_025773925.1 Cryptomyrus ogoouensis
TCGGACGCGGGAGGGGGGGGTAAAGGTTGGGGCAGAGGAGGGGGGCGCGGCGGGGAGCGCGAGGGGAGGGGGGGGGGGGGGGGGGGGGGTTGGTGTTTGTTCAATTTACAGCAGATTTGTCTTCCACCCTGACAGAGGTCTGTCAGAGTGTTTTATGGCTGTGTGTGTGTGTGTGTGTGTGTGTGTGTGTGGGGGGGGGGGGTCAGCTGTTATTTCACTGGGGGCCCAAAGGGTGCCGTTTTCTCGTTGCAGTTTATAAGCAAATGGCTCCCTTCCGGCTTTGCTGTGCCCCCCCCCCGTAGATCTTGGTTAGGAGCGAAATTCCAGGGGCTGTAAGCAGAAATCATTTTCGGGCCTGTCGATGATCCGGTTTAATGTCCGTCCAATGGGTCACGCCGGTACTGTACCACATTGTACAAGGTCCTCCGCTTTAGGACTGTGACCGTGTGCACGACCTGAGAAGATTTGTAGGGAGACATGGCATTTATATGCCATTTGCTGATAATTACAGCCATTCCGGCTTGGTTGGTGAGTGGAGATGGTTCTTATCAGGTGACAGAGGCACAAGCACCTTTTGAGACACTCATAAATCCCAGAGCGCGAGGAGTTCTCCAGGGTGAAATGATTCCATCTGTGTTAACTTTTGATGCTTCATTGTTTAATTTATCGTCTTACTTTTTTTTATAGTCTAGACTTGCCCGGATGATCCAGAGTTTGAAACACGGGTGCTGGCGCCTGCGACAGCGGAGGTTCGCAAAAACCAGGCGGACGGGAGCCAATCAGGAGCCAGAAATGTGACTGGGCTTTCAGGCGTGTTTTTCCTGTTGTGGTGGAAGTGCGAAAACGCTCAGTTTGGCAGGAACCAGCGCGCCCCTGGACGCAGCAGCGCTGGGAAACTGAAAACCAGATGAAACTTTACGCATGTCGTCCAAATGAGAAAATAAATCTGAGCCTTCGGTTGAAAATCCAATTAGTGGTTCGCTATAAAGGAACCGAACGGCTGTGTAATTTACATAGGCTCTAACATGGATTCCTCACTCCTGGTTGCTGTAATCACACATTCAACCATTTTGCGCTAACAACATGCAGCGAATATTGCCAATGCACCGCACAGATAGCTAGCTGTTACTCTTCATGCTGAACTTGAAAGTGTCACCGAATGTGGTTTGATGTTCCGAGTTTCTCCTCCGTCTCCTTTTTGCAGGTATTGCACATGGTTGACATATTTTTATTCTCGGTATTAAAACCCATTTTCTAACCACTCAACCTGAATAGGGCTGCAGAGGGCTCTGGAGCTCATCCGAGGCAGCACAGAGCATAAGACTGGGGGCACCCTGGGGAGGTTGTTAGTTCATTGTAGGGCACATAAAACACAAACTAGACATGCCAGTGAGTCTATCTGCATATCATTGGACTGTGGGATTGGAACCCACAACATATGGGTTGTGGGTTCCTATATTCAAATCCATAAATTCAAATGTATTTACTCTGGGTGCTGGTATCTCATTACAAAGTACCTGACAAAGAAAGCTGATCCTAAGCACAACCTAGTGACTAAACTACTCTTGATGGGCCAAGGTATGGCCTACTTGATTGGTAGGCAGGTTGGATCACATGGCACGTAAATGCTGTAGGACTCTCCAGTGAATCGCTTCAAATTATTGCGCACTGCTTAATGAGCTTAAAAGAGCAAAGTTCTCTCGAAAGATCCAGTTCCAGTTGCACATAGGTTGTGACTCGATTATTACAAGAGACAGATTTTTGATGCAATTTTAATAAAGAATGTTTATCTCCTCCACGATAGCTGTCTGCAAACTATTAAAGTCATTTCAGCATGTGGAGTAACTTGGATGCTGGAATTTCGTTTGCGGGGTAATGCTGCCACCTCGTGGCCAAAAGCCTTTATGTTTTCTTGCAAGCGAATTCACCTGATAAACAATAAATACATAAAGCAGTAACATAGTTGTTTATTATCGTTATCAAGTATTATGTGCTGTATGTGCTATACTTTTATACAACTGGCATGGCAGTAGGTTTGTTTACACCAATATCACCACAAACTCGTGAGTAATTTGCCCTATGACATCACAGCCGCTACGACGTCATTAAGCTATAGGAGTTTTTCAACTCCATTATAACCTTAGGGGAACACTGTCGTATATGCGGTCCATTGTTGATAGAAACGTCGTTAAGCCACGCATGACTTTACTGAAAATACTTATGAACAGAAAACAATTCATTGCCGCAACACAGTGTTTGAATCCAGTGGCCACGTTGTCTATGTGGAATCTGCATGATCTCCCCATCATTCGACCCACAGTGCAAATCCTTGTGGTCCGCTGAACTGGCGATGGTAAGAAAATAGGTAGCTAGAAGATGGATGAATTATAAGTTAATATATGGTCGTACATATAAACATAATACGGAGTGCTCAGTCTGTCCTGACACTACAGACCGTAGCTTAAACAAAGTACTTGATGTCAAAGAAAAAACAGTTGTATGCTATGTGTGATCAAAAATTCTGCCGTTTAATTAGGATTACCACCTAATTCATGTCAGGAAAGATATTTTGAGCTAGGACAGGAATTGTAAACTACCATTTCAATGAAAAATACCTGGATTTCACTGAAGCACTTCTGCGTGCTGATTGGTCAGTCTCCTATAATCATGCATGTGTCACTAATATTGATGTGAAACAGCTGGATGAGTCTTTCAGTCAAGGAAACAAACCAGTCAAAGCACAATAAGAATGGAACTATAAATTTCAGTTTTAAGGTACTTTGTCAAACCTGAAGTAGCTTAAAGTCTCCAGGATGACATGGATTAGGCGGTAATGCAATGTTTAATCGACATGCCAACGTTATTTAATGAATCAGAGTTGTCAGAAGTTATCAACCTGTACATAGGCAAAAAAAAAACGAAGATAGATAGATAGATAGATAGATAGATAGATAGATAGATAGATAGATAGAAAAACGAACAAAATCTCAAAGTCAAAAAGCACAGCACGTGATAGCTGGGTGTGCAGGCCTATCTTGAAACAGAGCCAAGGACTTAAGCTACGACGGGTCCTCCGTAGGCTCTGGCCTCTGCTGTGTGTCTTTTTAACAAAAGACGGGACAACAGCCATTAGCATTAGAAAGTATGAGACCAGGCCTGCAGCCACGTCTGGAAGGCCTTGGGAAGGCTTCCTCGGTTCTGAAAAGCCAACCCAAGGAACAGAGGCAGCTCCTCACACAAAGCGAGACGCCACATTGTTTTGCTGGAAATCGACTGGAAGTTGCAGTGCCTGAAGAGTTTTGGTTGGCACTGGCCTATCGAAGACAGAAAATCGCATTCTCTTTCAGGGTGACCAGGCAAAATAACAAGGTCCTTGGGGACCCAAAGATGGTCCACGTTTTTGCTGCCTCCTGGGAGGCAGCAAAAACGTGGACTGGCTGTGGGTCCCCAAGGACCGGATTGGCAAACACTGCTATAGAGGCAATCTTATCCAGAAACGGCGGCTGTTTATGCGGGTTTTCGCCGCAACTCCCTAATTAGATGACCAATTAGAGGACTAATTGACTGAAGTGTCCTCACACCTCGGTTTGAACAGCTGACCTAACATGGACCGTTTTGTCTAATTCATATCGTCTAAACCGTAACACCTTTATTAAATCTTGCCTTTAACACCAACCCATGAGAATGAAATCACAAGATGCAAACTACTGATTAAAAACCTGAGGGTCACTAAATTCAGACTCCTTATGAAATCTAGATAGCCAGGAAACTTACGCGAGTCTTCCATCATTCTCGGGAACGGATCATCGGGTGGAAAAGCTTACAAACATCTGCGATGTGGTGTGAAATGCAATGACATGACGGAGTGAAGCTGGCGGTCCATAGTGTTTGAAACTAATAAAAGTGTTTGTACACTGTTACTTAACAATGGGGACACCCTTACATTCCTCATTTGATTTTCAGTGCCATTTCTTACAATCTGGGAATGGGATGTAACGTCCATAAAACATTACGACAGACGCCAGGGAACTGGTCAGTTATTAAAACCATACTGCACTCTCTTTTATGTAAGTTTCTAATATTTCCCGCAAAATCTTCCTGATGGGCTTCGTGTATCTATAGTTCATAGAATAAGTGCATTCAGTCATTCTCACGTATATTCGAACAGTATAAAAACAGACGTCATCAACCTCATATGCTGTGATGTTTTAAAATTAATAATTAATAATACATTTACCCCCTGCCAGGATAGCCAGTTGGATGATTTATAAGTTATTTGTAAGTCGGTTACTTGTAAATTCTTTTTAACTTGTGCCCTTTGCTCACATTGTAGCCCCGTTTTCCCCGATCTGCAGGAATGATTTGTTTTTCCTGTTTTTATGCACTCGTGTGCACATAAATATTTGCTCATCAATCCGTGCAACAAAGAGATCGTTATGTGGCACAACGGAATTGCATGTTATTGTAGTCGGTGTCTGTCAGAAACGTGGCGCCATAGCTCTGAAAATAATAAAACAATAAAGTCAAATCTCCGAGCAGAGGCGATACAGAGACCAGGCGACGTCAAAATCAGAATTACGCTGGGAACGCACTGCGACGCATTATCGGTCTTTCTGTAAATAGCTACGCCTCTATCAAAGGTCCATTTAAATGAATTCCTTATCCCAGCTCACACTACGTTTTACTTTATTTTCTGCGGCACAGTATTTACAAGCTTATCTGTGTTTAGCTACTATTTCATTTAAGTTCAAGTCTCAATTTTGCGTGGGATGTTTCCATTCGGCAGTTCCGTGATTTGTTTGAATGTCTCCCCCTACAGTTGATTTCTGGCATTGTTTTTTCAGAAGTAAGCACTCGTTAAATTCAGGTGTTTCATTCAAACCCAGTGCCACAGATGTATAAAATCAAGCACCTAGTCATGCACTCAGGTTTACAAACATTTATGAAAGAACGGGTCATTCTGAAGAGGTCAGTGAATTCAAGCGTGGTTCTGTCATAGGAGGCTACCCTTGCGATAAGTCAGTTTGTGAACTTTCGTCCCTGCTAGATATTCCATTGTCAACTGTAAATGGTATGATTGCAAAGTGGAAGCGTTTAGGAACAACAGAGACTCAGGCATGAAGCTGCAGACCAGGTTAAGTAACAGATGGGGGTCTCTGAGTGCTGAGGCTCATAGTGTGTAAAGGTCACCAACGCGCTGTTGACTCGGTAATTGCAGAGTTCCAAACCTCCTCTGGCATTAACTCCAGCACAAACACCGTGTGCATCAGGAGCTTCAGGAAATGGGCTTCATGGCCGAGCAGCTGCATGCAAGCCTCACGTCACCGAGCTCAATGCCAAGCGTTGGATGGAGCGGTGTGAAGCAGGGTGCCACTGGACTCTGGAGCAGTGGGAATGGGTTCTGTGGAGTGACGAATCACGCTTCTCTGCTGGCAGCCTGATGGATGAGTCTGGGTTTGGCGGATACCAGGAGAACGTTACCTGCCTGACTGCACTGTGGTAACTCTAAAGTCTGGTGGAGGAGGGATAAGCAAAGACATTTTGGACAATTCTGTGCTCCCCGCTTTTTCGGTACAGTTTGGGGAAGGCCGTCTTCTGTTCCAGCATGACTGAGCCCCAGTGCACAAAGCAAGGTCCATACCGACATGGTTGGGTGAGTTTGGTGTTGAAGAACTTGACTCTCCTGCACAGAGCCCTGACCTCAACCCCATCAAACAATTTTGGGATCAACTAGAACGGAGATTGTAAGCCAGGCCTTCACGTCCAACATCAGTGCATGATCTCACAAATGCTCTTCTGGATGAATGGGCAAAAATTCCCACAGACACACTCCAGAATCTTGTGGAAAGCCTCCCCAGAAGAGTGGCAGCTGTTATAGCTGCAAAGGGTGTGTGTGTGTGTGTGTGTGTATTTTTATTAACATATGTACTTATGTTGCCTGTTGATGTGTGACCAATAGTGCCAAAGCACATTCCTAGTACGTGCATGCAGACGTACCTGGCCATTAAAGTGAATTCCGGTAGTGTTTACGATTAAAAACATCCAAACCATTCAGTTTCAACAACCGAACTAAACGCTTTATTATTCTTGATCTTTTAGAAAGACACGTGTATTTTACAAATATCACAATTTAATGATCTTATAATCAGTCTTATAATGGTGCTGACATATCTACACACAAAAATTAAGATAAAAACACACAAAAATTAAGAGACCACTCCATATTTTTTTTAACAATCTGCATTGTTAAATCCTGGCTTGATCCTGGTCCTGCTGGCAGAATGCTACAGTGAGCGTCAGGGTGCTTTCGAGATCAAAATTCTACGTAAGAACAATTAAGTGTTATTTAGTTCACATAGCAAATACACTACTTACTGTATCAGCGGCCACAGGCTCCGCAACACCTGGATCAGCGCCGTGTACAAAGGGCCGTGTTTGTCAGCAGATGGCGGCGTGCGCCACATGAAGGCGAGAAACTGTCTTGTTTTGCCATCAAACGCAGTAGGTGCGACAGGAATTGAAAGGTTGTTATGATTACCGGTTTAAAATAGCCACGCATAATACTATAAAACAGTGTTTATTTTTAATAAATAAACTCTGTGATGAATACGATGCGATGTGATGAAGTAGATCTGGATAAAAACATGAAACCTATGTTTGATGCTGTCTTGTATGCGTGAGATCGCAGGATCTAGCTTTTCATATCAAGTTGCCTTGGCAGAGCTGGTTTTATTTACAGGATAAATGTGATGGATGTGATACTTGCTTCTAAGATATGTGTAATATCCGCATTGTTTGTAGATCGTAGTGTAGATGTCTTCGCTGAGATCGCCTGGGGACATATGTACCACGTATACTAACGTGACAGCACAGAAATCAAGTAAGCAGGAAGATACACGGGATCTATATATAATTACATACCTTTATCGTTTGTCTGTACTGGGTTACGTTTTATTTACCTGCAGTGTGCAATTCGAGTTCCAGTTCGTCAACCAGTTGCACGCGCATGCTAATCTGCAGTGCAAATAAGCTGCATTGTAGACTAGATTGTACAATAACCATATTTATTGCATCCGTTTTTAAAGAATGGAAAATGAGCACTACTGCATAATAATAGAGCTGATCCGCATGGAGTCGCTGTGTGTGAAAGGGAAAGCTAGAGCAGACGCAACACCAATGCAAAGTGAGATGCACAAAAGAGCAATGAGAATTCACATTGCCCGCCCTGCAGTTATGTCACCGTTATTGACCAACCGAACTATTCGTGCTCTGCTCTCTTCCTGCAACAATAGAGGGCGGGGCGAAGCGACGACACGACGCGACAGGTTCCCCAAGTCAGTTGCAGGATTCCACAACGCCATTGGTCAACCGTCCTGTCAGTCACCGCGCTGTCTGTGTCACGGTAGGTTGGCACAGGCGCTATATGGACTGTGGGTGGAATCAATACCCATCGAGGCTTCGCTGTTTTTCACATTCCGCTGCTCCTTTCATCATGGCAGTGTCACCCGTACTGCGTGGTTTCAACGTGCATCTTTCGTGATAAACGGAAATTGGCAGCACTTAAAATGGCATGCAGTTAATTGAAACGAGATTAATTGTCTCCGATTTGCTTCATATCGTCGGCCCGCGATATTTGCCTGATAGTAAGTCAAGGGTTAGGTGCATGTGTATATTTTCCATTTGCTTTACTTTTTAAGGATCGCGCGTGGCTTTTTTTGGAAATTAGATATTTATTGGCACACTTGCCGTGCTGATTGCTGCCGGGGGGAGAAACATGGGTTTACCCGCACTGGAGTTCAGTGACTGCTATCTGGACAGTCCGCAGTTCAGGGAGAGGTTGAAATCGCATGAACTGGAGCTGGAGAAGACGAACAAGTTCATCAAGGAGCTGATCAAAGATGGCAAGGCGCTCATCCAGGCACTTAAAAGTAAGACGTTTATGCTCCTATTCTTTTTAGTGACACGCCAGCGGCGTTAGATTCTTGTAATTGTTCGGTTATGTTGATTGTTATACAGCAGTGTTCATGTGTAAGATGACACATCTTAGTCGGCAGATCGTCTAAACACACAGAAGCCATCAATCCGCTAGTAAATCAGTGTATGTCTCCTGTTGTCACTGGTGACTCATAATCGTATGCCTTGGTATTTCCCGCATTTCCCATGCATCTTTGACTCATCGGTGACTTTAATTAAGGTGCTTCCCGATCGGCGTTAGCGCGTTTCTGTCCACCTGTCACTCGATGATAAACCAGAATGGTGGACCGTTCGTGACAGATTCTGCTAGTCCCTGCGGTCTTTATGACCAACCGGGGATGAACTATGATCTGACAGAAAATGTGCTGATCAAGAAGTAGACAGAATGATTAACTTTGCACGGTCTTGCGGACATATCGTTATAGCATAAAAGAAAAGCCTTTATCATTCTGTTGTCACAAGTCTCTGACCATCTGATCCTCCAGAATAAAAAGTGCCGAGAATCGGCGACGTAGCAACTATAGACCCGCCCCTTTGCGTGAAACGTGTTCCCTTGATAAAGACAAATGCAGAGTTTGTTTGCAGTGGGAGCAAAGCATTATAAAGGACGGTGTGAAGCACAGGAATGAGGTCCGAGGGAACCTGAGGCAGTAGAGTCCCCATCCCTGCCTTCGCGGCAAGCTGACAAATGGCAGCAAGACCAACGTCACTCGATGATGGAGCATCCAGGACACTATTGCCATTTGTGCAATGAGTATCAGAAAGTACCCCTGAAAGTACCCCTGTTCATGAGTTTAAATGCAATGTCTCGGGACAGCATTCCCTGTTTTTTTTTCTCCAAATGCACGACACATCGTACTTAGTTGGTATTTTAAAAATGTTAAAATTATATATATATATATATATATATATATAGTTGCCGGCAAAACATTTTGAACTGTTAACGTGTCGCTACTTAATAACCCCCTTCACTTTCCCCTTTTATTAATATGTCTTTGTGCAGTTTGTGGGATTTCGGTTTTTTTTTTTGACGCTTGTTCCTCTTTAACTTTAGTGAGGTGTAAATTACCTCCCCCCCCCTACACACACACACACATACACACACATACACACACACGCGCGGTTTTGCTGCCTTCTGATTAAAGGCTGTCGTTTGATCCTCGTGTAAACCTCGATCTATCCGCAATTCTCCGCCATGATAAGTTGCAGTTACAGTGAGGTTTCTTTGGGAAGATTAAAATTGTGCATGTGACTGACTTACTGCGCGCATGATAAGAAACTCTTGGATCCAGAATCTACGGAGTGGGCGTGGCTCCTGCAGTGCCAAAGGTCGTGGCTAGGAAGACGCAGGCTGAGAGGTGGTGTGAAATAGGGAATTCTTCAAAGTTTAATCCGTGCCAGTTCAGCTGCAGGACTGGGGCCGTATTCACTTCATCGTCCCTGACTCCAAAAAGAGGAACCTGTGACTCAGGCAGGACGCAGATCTTTTGAAAGATGGGTCTTTCACTTCTGTATCTGCATTCTATGTAAAGCCAATTTTATAATTCTATTTTTACCTATGGTTATGTGTTTATTGAGCATTTAATATGTTCTGAGCCTTTTCTTCTTATTGGTTTTTAGCAATACCAC
Organism: Cryptomyrus ogoouensis; assembly: GCA_025773925.1. Classification (NCBI taxonomy): domain Eukaryota; kingdom Metazoa; phylum Chordata; class Actinopteri; order Osteoglossiformes; family Mormyridae; genus Cryptomyrus; species Cryptomyrus ogoouensis. Next base: position 4,543,039 of record JAOYFF010000049.1, read on the forward strand.
TGCTAATTGTTTCCGTACCCTTATCTTTCCTTCAGCTTTTGCCTGGTGAGCCAGTGCACACCGTCGCACATCTGGCGTCATCTCAAAGCCTGAAGTGTCCTCTTTAAGGAACAGCAGGACTTAATAGGGCGGCTTGTGTCAGATATGAGCAAAAATACGATGCCCTCTACTGTGGCCAGAAATGAATTTCTGCGTCTAGGAGGATGTATACAGGCCAGTAGAGGAGTCTCACAGTGATGGTCAGGTGGGAAATGTCTCTGCAGGAAAACCAGTCAAGTGAGCAATATTCAAATCGCATGAGAGATCATGCTGTTGTACCCTTGAGTAATGTACTTAACCTGAGTATCTCCTAAAATATAGTCTGTTGGCGCAGTGTATGAGTCTGTCCCTGTGATTGGAAGGTTGCTGGTTCGGTTCTATTCTATTTTATTCTGTTAGTATAGTGCATTTTCACAGCATTTCATTGTCTCAAACCGCTTTACATTATCCCTTCCCAAAGCCCCATGAGGTTGCTGGTTCAAATCCCGTGGACGACAAAGTGAACTCACCATTGGGCTCTTGAACGACACCCATAACCTCAATCGCTCCAGGGACCGGCTGCCTCTGCTTTCTCATCCATCCCTGGCTTTGGATAAGAGCATGTGCTACATAAATAAAGGTGCATGTATAAAGGCGATGCAGAGGGAGGATAAGCAGGCCCGACTGGCTGCATGACTTCACATCTGCCTTGGGACTCTTCTAGGAGGCTGCTTGTGGCTCCGTTCCCATTCTTTGTCTTATTTATCCCTTCAGTCTCAGCCCCACCCATGGAGAAAAACCTCCCTTCATTTTAAAAATAGACCCTGCCTCTCAGTAATAGTCACACAGAGAATGCCATCGTAGACAGGCATAAACCTTAAGCAGGGTTTCTTTTGACTGATTTCTTGTAAAATTGAGGGTTTCTCTGTGCCCAAGACATCCATCTAGTATGGTGTTGTGGGGCAACCAGGAACCTATCAGAGACTGCATGAGGCAGGGCCATGTTCTGGACTGGATGCCAGTCAATGGTGTATTTTTAAGGGATGACAAGGTTCCACAGTAACCAAATATGGGGCTTAGAGGTGAATGCATCTAAATTCATACATTTTTTGTGTTACTGGCAGTTGGCGGCCAAATGCTTGTTTTGCGCATTTTGTGCTTTCTTTTGTTCCTTGAAGAAGAGGAGGTGTGCTTTGTGGTATGGTTTGGGAATTGCCCCTTTGAAGGAACAAAAACACCTAAATCTAGCACGGGAAACAAAAAAACATTTTTTTCACAGGTAATCTCCCATTTATCTGCTTGTTCCTCCAATTATGGAAGGGGGTGGGGCTTCTTTGACGAATCAGAATGCAAGCACGGTGTCCATGATTGTGTGAATATTTCCTTCTTTTATTTGTGCTCGAGTACAAGGCTATTCGGTTCCTGAAAGTTCCCCAGGCTGAATGCTGGAATAACATACACCATGGCATTCGTCCCAGGCTCTCCTGCTGCTTGTCATGTGTTATCTTTGGAGATCTGGGAGATTAAAACGGCGTGTTCTCGTCGTGTCGAGGCTTTAGCGGCAGCTATAGACAGCCCAAACAAACGAGGTTCACAAACCTGACTTCCGCTCCCTGTGTGTGCAGTTTGCATGTTTTTCCTGCGCCGCGTGGCTTTTATTCCACAGTCCAAAGTCATAAATAAACTGTTGTGAAGTTGGACAGATGGATGAATAGATGGGTGGATGAATGAAACTATGTATCACATAGAAAATTAATAGTTACATTTTCCACTGACGGCTGTCATAGGCCTCTCAGCCGCACCCATCTGTCCCGCTAGGTAACGTCACAAAATCGACCCAAATCCATGTTTTTACACCTTGTTGCCATTTGTTTTTTTCCACAGAAACAGGGCGTACTGGAAACCAGTCAAATGCCTTAATTGCCAGGGTCCTGCTGGTGTCCAGTATGCTTCTGGGACTGCTATACAAAATTTGCTACGTGGATCAGGAGCTTAAACATTACTTTGCAATCGTCAGCGGTTCCGCTGGACTTGGGTGGTATCGGATTTGTCATACCGTTATATACTGCATGGACATTATGTCGTAGTGTATAGTGTTTTGGCGGTATTTTCAAAAGCAACACTATTCAGGTTTTTTGAAATCTTGGCAATGTAAATCCTTTGAGCATGGGGTGGTCAAAATATTTCAGAATACCATGGTATAACCAAAAACCTGTGGTAAACTGTATTAATGTAATACCGCCAAATCCTAGGGTCTGCATTCGTTTTGCATGATTTGTCGAGTGGAAACTAGGGGGCGCTGTCTCGATGAAGGGATGTTTCCCCTTTTCTGTCCCTGGAACCTCGCATCTCATGCCTGAGTCTGGATCTCATCCACCCTGGACGCCTTACCTGATCCCATCTCACCTGAGGCTGTGTCATAAACATATTTACATATTTCATACCATTTACAGGCTGCGGCAGACAGGCTCCTGTAATGTTTCAGTCCTGCCTGTGAGTTTGTTGGATTCTGCGCTGTCCCTTTAATTTCATCGGGTTGCAGCAGGGTGTCCATTCACCGCTTTGTTGTATTTATTTATTTATTTTTTGCCCCCCCCATTTTCGTCTGGATGGCTGCCCCGCTCTGGTCAGCCCCCCCCACCCTCTGGGACGGCGGTGGTCCCAGCTGTCACCGGATCAGCCCCGCCATAAACCGGATGCGACAGATGGGGGTCCCCCCCAGCCCCCGAGAAATCGGGCTGGTTCCGGACGCTCGGTCATCAGCGTGGGGGGGGGGTATCTTTCCTACCGCTTGCTTGGCCAGGCCGCTCTCCCTACCGTCTCATTTTGCTCTCCTGCAACGGTTTTCCGTGACCATGTTCTGAAAATGATCCCGGTTCGCCTCATCCGACCCCCGCAACCCCTCGAGGTGTCGGCCCAGGAACCGTGGGGTCTCTCCGTCGTTTTAAATAACAGCCTTTGTTGTGCGATTTCTGATTTTGCTTTTTAGAGAATCTCCATTAGCTGAAAAGTGTCATGTGACCTCCCTGTTGACAACAATGTCTTTTAGAGGATGCCGTTCAGTCTGTGCATGTGACCGTTATGTCTGACAAAATAACTTGATTTCGCAGGTGACAGGGGTTATGGATTTGTGTGACATTCAAGGCGCTTGGGGCGGGCGGTTCGAGATTATGTACCGTGCAAGCAGCATGTACCCCCCAGCATCACACCTCGGCGTTGTATTTTAGCAACGTGACAAATGGCTGGCGGTTAGCGGAAGCCAGCTTAGATGTTTTCAGGGTGTCTCATGCACGTCCATTAGGTCTGCAAAAGTGGCGACACTGAATGTTTTTTCTGTTTCTTGCACCTTATTCTAGGATGACCACATGGCACGTTTAAAAAAAGATCTCATCACACGTGGTTTTCGGCGCATAGTTTAACCATTCCGTCGTCCTCTGTGTTCGCGGTTTTTCGGCTAACTTGAGTGCCGGTGTATGGCTCAGCGGGTCAGACCTGTAAGCCTGTGCTCGGAAGGTCGCTGGTTCAAATCCCAGCGTCCGCAGAGAGATTTCCCCCTTTGGCCCTTGTGAAACGCCTTCTCAGTCGTTTGTCACTTTGGATGAAAGTGTCTACTAAATAACTTGTATTCTTAATATTTTTAAGTGACCATGTGTGAATGTGAATAGCAGGAGAAAAAATGGGCGGAGTCAGGAGAGTGAGTCACACTGTCCACCTGCCGTCTCTCTCCCACCAGTCAGTGTGCCCAGACCCTCAGGCCTAGTTTGCTTTTTCTGTTTTTCTGTGTCTGTTTTCCCTTTTTTCGCCCCCCTCTGCAGTAAACGCCCCTCCTCTCCCAGCTCCTGTCCTCGTGTGGCTCACATCCGCCCCCCCCCTCCCGATGCGTCCGTCTGATGCCAGCGTTCAGGCCGCGGCGTGTCACTGACAGGGCCCCTGCCAAAGCTGCAGCGCGCGGCTGGCTGGAGGGGCCGAATTTAGGCGGTTGGTGGGAAGGAGGAGGAAGAGGGGGGAGGAGGTGGCAACGCCCCCCCCTCCCGGTGACCACAGAGCGGAGCTGAGTGAGCCGTGTGAGAGCATGGAGGCTGTTTCTTCTGCAGTCTGCCATGCTTTCTTGATCTGGCTTTTAATAGCCTGGCTCAGCTTTTGCAGGGTCTTGCTATGGCTATCCAGGGCATACGTCATTTTGGAGGGAGATGCATGCCGTTTCTCTCCTCCTGTTATGTAAATATGATGTACAGTGCCTAACCTGCGCAGACGGCCTCTCTGTGGCGGTTTCCCCTTGCCCCTGGAATACTCCAGGACCTGTTATCAGGGGCTCGGAACCCCTGCGGCCACCCGTCACCGTCTGCTCTGTCAGCCCCAGATAAGATGGGCGACCTGGTGGCTTTCGGGCAGTGTCACAAGCATGCGTGCCGAAACGTGCCGCGCGTTCACACATGAGAATACTCCACCGTGTGTAATGGGGTGTTTTCACGCTTACATCAGCCCTCAGAATCACTAAGAACAGCACACACACACACACACACACACACACACACCGATATAGGCTTCTATATCTTTATGGGGACTCTCCATTCATTTCTATGGGCAAAACCCTAATCACAATAATGGCGACCGTAACACCTACCCAGCCCTAACCTTAACCAAACCAAACAAAATGCATTTTTAGTTTCTTTTCATTGCAGTCACAGATTTTTTTTTTTTTTTAAATATCCCCACAATGTCAAGATAACAACAGGTTTTTATCGCAGTGTGGGGACATTTGGTCTCCGCAGTGTAATCTATACATGACCCGCGCACAGATGCACGCTACCTTGATGTTAACTTTAAACTGTCATGTCGTGTGTTACTTTGGGGTGGGGTTCAGATTAGTCTGCAGTGTGATCGCCGTCCTCAGAGAGGCGCTGCTGAGGGCTGTACCTGGCTGATCGGAGCAGGAATCTAGTTTGGTGCATTGTGTCGGTCTGACCCCTCTCAGTGGATTGCTATCACTAAACTAAACCCCAAATTTAAGGCAATTTGTTCGACACCCATTGCTTTTATATACTACGATTGCCATGTGTACGGTTACGTTTACGGCATCTCCGTCTCGCTCCCCACTGCACCTCACATCTCCCTCCACATGTCACAAGGAAAAAGGTGATGTGGAGTGATGTGGAGTTTTCCCCTGAGCGAATGTTGGCCATCTTGCCCAAAGTGACTTTCCTTATATTCTGACTGCTGAGGGAACAGGCATAGACCAATTCTGGGCCTCCTAACAAAACACATTTATTGGCATTGGGCAATAAAATTCATCCATCCATACACTTTCTGTAACCAGTTATCCTGTTAAGGGCTGCCGGGGGGGCCTATGGGTGGAAGGTGGGGAGCCTGGCTACACTGATCATGTGACCTCCAGCAGAGGTAGGCATTTGGGGCCCAAGACTCAACACTCCAGACTTAAAGCTCAAACAGCCTCCTTACATCATGCATCTAGTATTCATAACCATTTTCCCCAATACTAGGTCACTGTGAGGCATCATCCATCCATCCATCCATCCAACTGCTTGTCCCATTCAGGACCGCGGGGCATCCGGAACGTATCCTGGAGGCTACAGACACAAAGGCAAGGCACAACCCAGGATGGGGCGCCAACCCATCACAGGGCACAAAGCAGGGAACAACCCAGGATGGGGCGCCAACCCATCACAGGGCATAAAGCAGGGAACAACCCAGGATGG
>JAOYFF010000049.1:4553307-4565862 GCA_025773925.1 Cryptomyrus ogoouensis
TGGTTTATTTATTGTTAGTTACTGTAATGTTGCGCTGCTTTATTTAGTTAATCGTCCAGTCTGTGAAGAAGGCATTCTAATAAGAATTGCATTGTAGTATGACTCATTTCCTGTGGCGTACAATTTATATTAGGTCAGCGTTCACGGTTCGACTTCTGATACTCAGATGGAGTTCTAAGTCAAACTGGTTTGTTCGACTTTAAAGAAATTCGAGTTCTAGTGAGTTCGAGAACCGAGGTACCACTGTATTGATTAACTATTTATACACTTTTGTTGCGTATCTAAAGCCGTATTTGCTGTCACTCGGAATACAAAAGACTGGCTATGTAAAACGAAGCTGTTTTTATTTTCAGAGAAAGCATTCGGCTCTGGCAGTAAAGTACGTGTTTGGTAACATTTTTGTAACGTTGTTTTTTATTGTGATCTCCTTCCTGGGAGCTTGGTTCATATTGCGTTCTTCCGTCCGCCGCATTGTGTGTCGGTGAGGGACCGTGTCGTAATACTCCGGGTTTGAAAAGGCCTTTTAAACACACAGTGCTGTAAATGACGCTTTATGTCCGCGGACGTCTTGCGGCTTCGATGTAAAGCGAGGTGCTTTGTGCTACACGGACGTATTCCGCCCCCCAGTCATTAAAGATCCCCTTTGTGTGCCTATGTGGCGCTGGGAGCCCTCCAGCCCGGGAAGTGCAGCGGACCGAGCAGGAAAGACCAGGGGCGGGGGTGGCCCGCTTGGATCGAGGGGGAGGCCAGCCGACACTAAGCCGATTGTCTTCGTCCCCATGCTGGAAATCTTGCATGCAAAACGTCCGCGCACATACACACTGAAGGAGCCTATAGCGATCATCTGTGCATTATTTTCCCAGAAACTCCTGCAGGTGCGTGCGCATGGGTGTCCTCTCAGTCCAAAATCGTGTTTTCTTGCCCAACAGGAGTATGAGAGGAAGTGGGTAAAGCCTCATGTCCTTTGTGACTAGTGTAGTTAAAGAACTGATTTATAGCACCTTTGCAATCTGTGTGCTGGCAGCCGGGGCTGTTTTCCTGTACTGGGAGACGAATACAGCAATGGTACGTCCTGTTTTTGAAGATTCTGTAGGCCGGCCGATAGGAAGGAGCTGTGCGATCCGGATGTTTTGCAGGCCGTCTTCCACATTCATTGATCACCCAGGTGAGGGGAGTTGACAGGGGCTCCTGCTCCAGACGTTCCCCGTGTATGATAAGCAGGACCGGAGAAAGGTTTAGGAAAGCATCTCCGGGAAAAGAGAACCTTCCCTTCGCTGTTGTTCTGAAGTTGAACCATGCAGTCAGATCTACCCAAAAGTTGTGATTTTATTTGCTGGTCGTGCAGTTTTATCCAGACCTGTTCTAAACCATTCACATTCTCCTTTAAATGGATGTTTGTCACTGGAACAGCTCAGGTCAAATTGCTTTGTTCGAGGGTAGCAGGATAGCCAACTTGTCCAGCTCTTGAACCCCTGTGGACCCTTTACGGTTTGCATGTTCAGTGAACAGTCTGGGTAGCAGTTCCTTGTCTCATGAGAGCCATAGGAGTCGACAGCATCAGCACTAAGTGGCTGATATTAGGATCAAGGCAGATACTGACCTTGGTGCTGGGTTGCACTGTTAACCTCAGGTTCCATTATAATCTTGTCATGCATTTGCACAGCCTGAGCCAGCATTACCTAGCGTGTTCCTTAGCGTCAGTGTCTGTCGTGTACTGGGCTGCACATTCGGTTCCTGATGTCGGTGTCAAATGCTCCGTCTGAGGTTAACCACCACTGAAAGAGTCTCCAAGGCAAGGGAAATAGGATGCAGCTTCTCTGTAAAAGCATAACAAACTGCACAAGTGTTATTGATGCTTTATAGCATTATATTTTTAACAAGAGCTAAAGGACTTATTTCACTGTGTATATGGAGCGGAGAGATTAATTGACCGTGACTTGCTGGAGTTGCTGGTTTATTGGAGTGTTAAGCTACATTAATTCCAGCATGTTTCACATACAGACCAGACTGTGTAGTGGACTACCATCCATTGACTGATATTTTTCTGTTTTTTCTTTTTTGCATTTTCTATATTTATTTCATGATGCATTTTAGCAGTGTGCGGCTTATAATGCTCATGACCCATACGTTCTGGGTGTGAAATTCAAGGTGTGTTAGTGTGACAAATGTTCGGGTGGATAATTCAGTTGTTTTTTTGAAACCTTTGCACATTTTGAGCATTTTAAAACTTAAGCACTGGGCTTCTTTTCCCCCACACCCAAAAACCAAAGAGACAATAGCCATACAAGCGTGCACTGTTTGGGCCTAAATGCTCATGGTTCTTGTTTTTTTTTTAATGTATTGCACAGATCTGTCCGCTGCGAAGAGAAAGTTTGCACAGTCCCTGAATGAGTACAAGTTCCAGTGCATTGGTGATGCTGAGACGGACGACGAGATGTGCATCGGTGAGCAACTGGGTCACTGGCAGCGCCCTGTTCGGTCCGAGTGGCATAGTGCCCCCCAGAGGCCCCCACATGCTATGCCATTTTGCGGCATTTTGAGCCACATTCTTCTACAAGTAACCCAACAAAAACGGCGGTCTTCCTTGCATAAAGAGTTGGTAGCGCTACAGCCCTGGTGCATTGGCTCCAAGTTGACCTGCAAGCAGATGCTTGTCAGATTAATAGTAACTGATGAACATCACATGGAACCTGAAATATGGACCTTAGGTGAAAGCCACATCCTGTTAGTGCTGTGTTAGATATTATGGTCAGGAGGACACCTTGATTTTGAAATCCATTTTGTTCTTAAATCGCTTTAAGGTTCCTGCTTTATGCAGTTATGATTTCCTTCTTTGTTGCTTGTTGGTTTGTGATGGGAAGACATCGAGCTGGCATTTGAAGTGCAAAAGGCTCTTCATTTTATTGTAATTATAAACCCACAATGATAAGCCTGTTATCTCCCATTTCTGGTACAGCAGCCCTTTGGCAAATGGAAAAATAAGTTGAATAATAATTTGCGTGGGAGAGTTTATGGCTGCCCAGAGTCGACGCTTTGAGACGTGGTATTCACAGACTTGCCAAGTCGCGTAATTGTTCCCTCTGTGACACTCAGCAAAGTCGCTCCAGGAATTCGCAGCTGTCCTCAAGAACATGGAGGACGAGAGGTCAAGGATGGTGAGTTGTTCCACGTGCTCCTGGCTGATGGTGGATGCAGAAGGAGGAATGTTTTCAGTCACTTGTCACTGGGTTCATTTCACCAAAGTGGCTTTCAGGTCAGCACAGATAATTAGTGCATCATGCAGACGGAGTGAAAGTGCACACAGACATACATGAGTCAGTGCTTTAGAACTTTGTGTCACTGTCGATCTGCACGCTGGGGTGCAGGAGTCTGTGTGATGGCTTCTGTCTTCTTCAGGTCGAAAATGCCAGTGAGGTTCTGATCACTCCACTGGAGAAGTTCCGGAAAGAGCAGATTGGGGCTGCCAAGGTAACCCCCCATCCATCATTCAGTGGCATTGCAACTTTGTCCAGAAAACATGAATTATATCATCTAATACTGGTATCTATGTACTCATCTGATTACCAGATAACTTTAAAGGACACCTAGTATTATTTTGCTTACTATTTGTCTTCCAGTTTATTTTTTAAAAGTACAAACATCTTTTTTTTTTAAAGCATGATGCTACAGTTCAAGACCCTCACTGCAGTTTATAACACCTGTGCTCTATGATGTTCTGGTGCCACCCTCTGGCTGGCAAGTGTATTGCACCTTAATTTAATGAAAGTTTAAGAACTTTGAGAGCAGTCTTGAGCTGTGTTGCTTTTTGAAAGCAGAAGTGGTGTCACAAACTGAAACACACTGATGTATTAATTGCTCTAGCTGTGTCTAATCAGTTTGATTGGTATTTGCCATGCTGGACTAGCTAAATATGAGTGGTCTTTCCCAGAGTCAGCGTGTTCGCTGTGGCGTTTTTTGGAAAGCTTTGATTTGACAAAGTTTCTTATATAAACCTGTGACTACTGTCACTCTGTTCAGTGAGAAAATTCACGGCAGCATTTCACTAACTCCTGCCTTTGACAAGCTGGCATTGAATAGATATTGTGCTAATCCCATTTGGGTAATCAGCTCGTTCCATAGCTCTGAAACTGTGACACTTAGTATTTAGAAAGAACATGATGTAATGATAATGAAATTAGTATGTGAGGCTTTGAGTAGTATATTATTAAATCTTAGCAATATGTGCAGAGGTGGAAATTTCAGGTCCAGAAAGTAAAAATCCAGACCAAGTTTTTGTTTCAACTAACCAGTTAAGTATAAGGCGTCACTGTCACAGACTGTCAACAACTGGTTGCTCGAAACAAAAATGTGGTCTGGATTTTTACTTTCTGGACCTGAAATGTCCACCTCTGAATATGAGTTTCAAAATTTTCCCAGGAGGTGGTGCAGTGGTTAGCATTGTTGCCTCACACCTATGGGATCTGGGTTCAAGTCTCTGCTAGGGTTGTATGTGTTGTGTATGCATGTTCTCCCTGTGTCATCATGGGGTTTCCTCCAGTTTTCCCCCAAAAAAATAAAACATGCTGGTTAATTGGAGTCACCGAATTGCCCATTGGTGTACATATGTGAGTAAATGGTGTGTGAATATGCCCTGCGATGGGTTGGTGCCCCATCCTGGGTTGTTCCCTGCTTTGCGCTCATAGGTTCTAGACCACTCTACCCCCCTGAATAGGACAAGCGGTTACAGAGAATGGATGGATGGAAATTGTAGCAGCTTACTGAGATCTGGCTGCCTGTGTCTTTTATATTTTGGGGTAGGTTGGTGGATCTGGACTGATCCCCAAAGCTCGATTCTCGCACAGAATCACACTGACATCCAGCTATAGCAGGAGATGCCTTCAGAGACTCTTGGGCTGACCTGTGTGCAGTGCCCCAAATTGTACCCTTCGCCGGGAGCTGCAGTGTTTGGGTGCTGGTCGCTGACCGGAGACATCTCTCTCACACCTGTCACAGGAGGCCAAGAAAAAGTATGACAAGGAGACTGAGAAGTACTGTGGGACCTTAGAGAAGCACCTGAGCTTGTCTTCAAAGAAGAAGGAGGCACAGCTACTTGAGGTGAACAAGTGTCTTCCTGTGTACACTTTAAGCATCCTTGGCCAGTACCACTTAAGGACATAACAAGAATTTAAGTCTGTGGTCTTGAGCAGCAATGCAGAGATTTTTAAATATAACTTTAAAAATACACTCTTCACTCCTGTCTAGAGCATAGACATGGCAGGTTTTGATACCATATGGCTTTCACAGCCCTGTAGCAAGGTCTGCTGCACAGGTGTGTGTTTTTATCATGGGGGGGCTTCATCACACTTTAAGGAAAAATGCATTAATTTGAATTTAGTTAACAGTCTTAATTGTAAATCATGTTCCTTCTCACCTCGGTTATTAATTGCGACTGTAACCACATGCTGTGCAGCAGGCTGGTTCATTGCTGTGATTCTGGTGGGGAAACCCCAATGGCTATGAATGTCGAGCATGTCAGGGCTATGGTTTAAAGGTGACAGGTATGAATCTTGATATAACTTACAATTGATTAATTCAGGGGGTCTCCAACTCCAGGCCTAGAGAGCTACTATCCAGTGGGTTTTCTGTCCCACTTGGCTTCTGATGAGCCACACCTGCTCCTGGTATTTACCTGAGAGCAAGTGTGGTTCATCAGAAGCCGGGTATGATGGAAAACCTACTGGATGGTAGCTCTCCAGGACCGGAGTTGGAGACCCCTGGATTAATTTAATAAAAGCTTTCCTGTGTTCAGGCCATTTTCTTCCCCCGTCTCAGCTTTGCGTCAGGACAGCAGCGGCCTTTAACGTGGCTAGCTCTTCTGCCGTGAGGTCTCTGGGACTGAAGGCACTCTTCTTTGCCCCGCAGGCCGACACGCAGGTGGACCAGGTACGGCAGCATTTCTACGAGGTCTCCCTGGAGTACGTCTTCAAGGTGCAGGAGGTGCAGGAGCGGAAGATGTTCGAGTTTGTCGAACCGGTAGGCGCTGATCACCCATTGATGCCTGTTAGATGCAGTCCTTCATTTTTGCATGTTCAGTAGTGACTTTCCTGAGTTAATGTACAGATTTTATGCATGCATTTATGTGAAATACTTTAAATTTACACCAGCAACACTTTTCCTGAGACCGACTCTTTTTGTGGATCTCATGATCCTGTCCTGTAATTAGGTTGATTAAATCAGTGTCAAATATCAGAAAGACATGAATAAAAAGAATGTATATTTTGTCACGGTTATGCACTTTGATTATTTTGAATATGAATTCACTCACCACCAGTTGGATGCTCTGAATAGATCATTTTGTGTGGATTTGTTACATTTCTCTTGCATCATTTTCTTACCCCAGAAATACTGTTAATCTGTTCATATATAAATGTTAATGAATGTAGTTTGTGTCAGGTGGGTTTTATCGGGATATAAGAATCGCTTTGTGTGAGACAAGCAAAAGCAGCTCTAAAATGGCTTCGCTGGTCTGGCAGTTCTACATTTTGTCTGAAAAAGACAAAATTGCTATATGCAATGTCATCTGATTGGCCTTTATAGAGAGCTCCAATCAAACTATTTAGAATGAATATCAGCAGATGATAATCGGTGGCCAATGAATTGGAGCGTCCTTAATTGTACGTCATCCGTAACATCGGTATTTGAGACCAGTCGAATTAAAGGTTGCCGATCAGGTAATTAAGACTAAAAATTGGCCGATTTAAATCGATCGGAGCGTCTGTAGTGTTGTTGTGCTTTAGTTTTTGCTCTCTCCTTGCAGTTGCTGGCTTTCCTTCAAGGGCTGTTCACCTACTACCATCATGGGTACGACTTGGCCAAAGATTTCAGCCACTTCAAGACAAACCTGACCATTAGCATTCAAAATGTAAGCGCTTTGATTCTCTTCAGCACGTACTTTTCTGTCGAGGCAGGAAGATGATATACTTTGATGGAAGTCAGGGTGAGAGTGTTCTCCTGTGGAGGGCATCATGTATGCCGTCGTCTTATAATGGAATGAGTACCTACCTTAGTTCTTCAGGTGATGATGATGATGATGTCTGTGACTTCACGTTCAGACGAGGGATCGCTTTGAAAGCACACGGGCAGAGGTGGAGAGCCTAATGAAGAAGATGAAGGAAAGCCCACATGAACACAAGAGTGTGAGACCCCAAACTATGGAGGGCTACCTGTTCATGCTAGAGAAGCGTAAGTGCCAGCTTGTGGACTTCGGGGTCACGCAGCCTCATCAGTCCCTGTGACTGGAGCTAACCCAGCTTCATGGTCCGTTTTCAGACATGTCTCTTTTTTTTTTGAGCTTGTGAGGAGTAGGTTGTAGCACATCATTATGAGGATCAGGTTCTAGCACAGTCTGACAGTATGTTGAGATGCTTGATTTGAGTTTTGTTTGCCGTCCACTAGGGGCGAAATGGTTACTGGTATCACTCTAAACCACAGAAAAATTCCCAGCAGTTAGTATTACCGTTTCAAAATTTAATTGTTAAACTGTGAATTATTACGCTTTGAAAAACTCACATTTAATACTGTCCAGCATCAACCAAAGTTAGCAACAGACTTTCAGACGCAGGTGTGCAGGCTGAGCATCCAACATGGGTTTGATTGGAGATTTTTAATGTTTTCATATGTTTACATAAGATATTGGCCGTGTTTTTATTTGAATGTTTATGCAAACAAAAAGTGTACAGTGCTGCCAAATTTATTTGTGGTTGTCAGTATAAAACTTGATGAAATAATTTCAGTTTGTGTGTCAGTACATTTTCAGCACATTTTAACACTCCACGATAATACTGATTACCGTGATAATTTTGGTCACGATTACCGTGGTATTAAATTTTCGTGCCATTCCATCCCTGCTGTCCACATCAGAGGTGGGGCAGGTCTGCGGTGTGGTGGACGGCGTGATCTATCTGCCCATTTCTCCCACAGGTTCCTTCGTGTCCACGTGGGTCAAATACTATTGCACTTACCACCGGGAGCCGAAGCGGGTCAGCATGGTGCTGTATGACCAGAAGACCGGGGGCAGAGTGGTAAGCTGGAGGACTTTTCTGGCCTCGCTGTGATCCTCTACCCACGCCCACCCCTCTGCACAATGTTTATATTTTGAAAAGCCCAAATGGCCGTTATTTCAGCCTCTCACTCGGCGTCACCTTGCGTGGTTTGGTGGTACCTCCTCCCCCTACCCCTGGGTTCTCTTGCTGCCGCATCGTGTGACTTTTATGAGCTTCTCTGCCTCAGCCTGAGTCCCCCAAAATACCAGGATCAGATGCTGTAAAATCAGATTACATCATTAGGTGTGAGGGAGCTCTTTCTGTCGTCCCCCAGGACTCAGTGATGCCCCCTGGTGGTGAAGTTTTGTTCAGCGTTTCAGAACCACTGAATTTGGAAGCACTCCTCTAGGCTGTAGTACTACTGCCCGGCCTCTGTTATATGTGCATTAATCTTCTGTGGAAATTTACTGCAATCATGCCAGCAGATCCATGCTGTATAGTTTTACAGATGATAGTCAGTGGAGGACTTAGTTATTTTATTTTTAATCCAGGGAGAGGAGGACAGTTTCATTCTGAAGTGCTGCACACGGAGGAAGACGGAATCCATCGAGAAGAGGTTCTGCTTTGACCTGGAGGCCGCCGACCGGTGAGTGGAGGAACATTTGTAAGCAGTGGCCACAAGATGGCGACCTTGAGGCAGTCAGGTGGCCGGGGCTGGCTGCCTGTCCAGAAGGAGCAACTTTATGTAATGCAGATGATGGGCAAGGATACCCTGAACAGCACTGGGCAGTCCTTTTCAATGTCAAGTCTGCAGTAGACAGGTGAAGTGAGAGATGAGTCAGCCCCCTTCTGCTGGTTGGCATTGGCTGCCTAGAAGTTGCATATAATGGAGAGGTTTTTGCGGGGGAGTGGGAATCGAGTGAGAAATCCCAGATGGGTTGCCTGATTGGCCGTCCCCCCGCCAAGGCCGCCTCCTCTCTCGCCCCGGGAGCCCCTCTCAGCCTGGCTGCTCGTGCCCAGACCGCCTCTCTCAGCCCTCCTCATTAATTCATGGGGTCTGTGCTTGCACATCCCCGGAAGGAGGCCCTAGTGCCGAGGGTGTCCTCCCAGCAGCACTTTGCATGTGCGCGCTAAAGCACCAGCATCATTAATACTGGTATTATTCCTACAAGTCAGGCTTGAATAGGCTGATCTGAGATAGAGATGGAAACACAGCCAGGATGTGGATGTTTCCAGTGGGGGGGGTGCACAAGCTGCTTGAGCTTCTGCACCCCCGTAACTCATTGTATAAAGTAGGTCTTCTGCATGTTAGCAGGGCGGGGCTGGTGCTTTAGCTCGGCCAGACTCACGCTATGCTCATTCAGGTCATAAAGCATCTGGTCATTTTAAGTATGACTCTGGTCGCCTGTCTGTCTCATCTTGAGGTCACCGAGTGAAGATCCACCCTCCAATCCCTGTGTCCTGTGGCTCTGTTCAGCACCCAGAAGAACCGGCTTTCACACATTGACGTGACGCGTGACATCTGCCGGCGGGCCATAGACACATCAATGTGTTTGTCGGATGAATATCTCCTTATAGCCCATAGTGACTCAGTAATATGGCTTATTTGATGTGGTAACTGTATGAGGAGTCATCGACGTCTGTCGTAATGCTCCGTGAGCCCGAGGCAGAGTACACAGGCCCTCTACGCCGGCGGTTCGGGCCTGTATAATTAATAATCTCTCCGCTAGAATGGAACCTGGCAACAAGCACCGCCCAGTCCTGGCGCAGAAACATCACGAGCCGGGCGCCACACTGGCATGTGGGGAACTCCCACAGGCCCAGGGGCTAGAAAGGCATGGCTGACTGGTGTCACATGGTTAAACAGGCCTGGCAAATCGCACCAGAGCTCTGGGAGGTGCTGGGCTCTAACACATAACCTGCGTGAATGAAAAATGAATTATTTTACATAGGAGATAATCAAAAGAAACACTAATTTATAACAATGTGAAACCTCTTCTCTCGGAATTCATCACGTTGTGTGCTCGTGTGAGTAACGCTTGTATATTTGCCGATAACTGCCCTGTACAATAGCACTTGAAAGCCACTGAAATATCGGCGATGTGTTATAATGTCCGTTTGTAGGACCTCCTCTGTCTGGTTGGCCGGCACGCAGCTCTGGTTACCTGTGCACCCAGTCACACATAGGTTGCCATTTCTGTATTGGTTTTGCAGTTTTCCAACATCTTTTTAACACTGTTAGTGATTTCTAATCTGCGCGGAACAAAAATGACAAAGCTAAAAATCAACAATAACAAAAAATATTTGGCAGATGTTACAAATGAATGTGTGAATGATGTGTGAATGATGAACGCTGCTGCCCATTGGGATATCTGGAGGAAAAAAGTGGACTTCCCATAATGCCTTGCAAGGAGGGGCAGAGCTATGCTGAATTCAGTGCCAGATGCTTTAGTGAGAGCAAAGTCACATGGGGGGTTTTTGCCTTTGTGACGGCTAGTTAGATGTCAGTATTGTTGATGGCAGCTGGGGGGGTGTTTCTGTGATACGTATTTGTGTGTGTGTGTGTGTGTGTGTGTGTGTGTGTATATATATATATGTATATATAGATAGAGAGAGAGAGGGATAATATTTTTACTTTATATGTGATATTTTTAAACTAGTAAATACAAATGGAAAAAAAAAATGTATGCCAAAAAAATGTTTAATTAGGCTACTAGAAACATACATTTTTTTAAGTGTCTTTGAGGCATTTGCAGTTCAGTTTAATTATCTTCCAAGCGAGGATTTGCAAGAGGTGAATGCTTAAAATGCCCCACAATTTTTCTCCCACTGGCCACAGTGTCACTTAGACTTCATCGCAATAGCAGCCCCTATATAACAAGATGTGGCGAGTGTGCAAGACAGTCCAAGCTAGTAACTCCCAAATCATCCACTGCTTTTTCATAACACTTGCGTTGTCTCGCACAATTGCGTGCGCTTTGTTTTGTAAGATTTTCCACTAAACGCTACTCCCACCCTCTCAAAATTTTATTTTTACGAAGATTGCATATCGCTGTGCTACTATTTGTCATTAAAAGCGTAAAATAATTCCAGATCCTCGCCCTCTTACCTGATGTTCTTACGCTCCTTCTACTGCAAAGGGTTTGCACATGACGTCACAGCAGGCAGAAATCACTGCACTCAGCCACTGAGTAGCAAAAATAAAAACTGAGTGGCAGCATAGCGTTGAGCTTGAATGCCGCAAAAAAACATCTAAAATGGGAAAAAGCTGTCGTGCAATTGATTGTACAAATCGATTTAACAAGAAATAGGAATTATCTTTTTACAGTCTGCCAAAAACTGAATAAGTATCGGACATGGATTGGGCACATATGGTCGATACCCGATCTGTGTAATAGGTCTGGACTGGTGCCGATTCCGATCCAATACGGATTAGTACACTTCTGTTAACACATCCCGTCCTACAGGCCGGGGGTGATCACCATGCAGGCTTTGTCTGAGGATGACCGGAAGCTGTGGATGGAGGCTATGGATGGACAGGAGCCGGTAGGTGGCCTCAAGGAGAAACACTGCCCCGCCCCCCCCAGTGGACCGTTGAGAGCTGTCGACATTTCCTCTAGCTGGAGAAGAGAAGACCTTCCCGCTCTCGAAGTTCAGTGGCCCCTTTGTAATTTGTCCCAAAAATGTTTTCAGAAATTAAAGTTCTAGTTAAAGACATATGGAGGTGTTAGCATTTACGGGCATTTAACTGTGTGATGATTCTCGGCTGATATGTTTCTGTGTACCGGACTTGTGTTCAGTCTTCAGTCATGTAATACCGTGCAGCTAGAGCCTGTAAGCTTCTCCTGTTTGACTGCAGTTTGATTGAAAGAAATTGTTTAATTTTTGGCTTCAAAGTGAAATTTGCTCTTTTGCTTCCAGCAGGAATAATTTAAAAGACACAGAAACGTAACTGTAATTATGACTCCGCAGCTCCTACCCGAAATGTTGGCGTTCTTGGCAGAGTGATTAATTCTGAAACAGGAATTGCTTTGGGTGTATGCTAATCTCGAAGTGTGACGGTTGTTAAGGAGTAGCCCTCAGCGCATACGTGCAGGGGGTATAACATTGGCCCCCCCCCCCCCCCCCCAGGCTTACGTAGATCAGGAGGTTTTTACTGGAAAATACAGATCGCTGTGTGAGGTAGGGGTCACCAGTGTATGTGAATCTCGTACCTCGGGCCTGGGGGGCAGTGAAATTGTGTGAAATCCATGCACATGTACACAACTGGAACTTAAAAGACCCCAAGTACTGAGCATACATGCTTTCCAAATAAGTGGACATATTTCCTTAATATCTGTGGGTTGTTCGACACTGACGAAACGGATGCTTTTCTCAAGCGTGCACCATGAATCAACGAGATGTAAACCAGCTGGGAAACAAAACTCATATATAAAACCCCCCCCCCCCCCCCCCCCCCCCCCTCCCTTCTTTTCTTTTTTATCCCCATATAACACGTCAGGGGAATGGCAATTTTTTGTTCGGTGATTTGTTT
>JAOYFF010000049.1:4565962-4590080 GCA_025773925.1 Cryptomyrus ogoouensis
GGTGCTTAGAGAGACAGAGCAGGGACCTCACGGTGCATAGAGAGACAGAGCAGGGACCCCATGGTGCATAAAGAGACTAAGTCACTTTTAGAGGTACCTTATTTTATGGCTTGCGTGTTATTAGACGTTTAAAAGTGCCGAGAGTGATGATGTGAAGCTGGGTGAGCTTGGTGGGTTTTATCATTATCAGTGCGTTTGTGTGCGTTTGTTTTGTGTGCGTTCGTTTTGTGTGCGTTTGTTTTGTGTGCGTTTGTTTTGTGTGCGTTTGTTTTGTGTGCGTTCGTTTTGTGTGCGTTCGTTTTGTGTGCGTTCGTTTTGTGTGCGTTCGTTTTGTGTGCGTTCATAATTCATGTTGTGCTTGTGGATTTGATGTTGGGGGTGGCGGTTGGCTAAATGGCAGTATTTTGTTGTCCAGGTAGAACCTATTTTTAAAATTAAGATACAGCCTTATTTTTTTTGTTAAGTTTCAGATTATGAGTTATTGCACTCTCTGTGTTGATTTAATCTGCACTGTGTTTAATTAATTATTTTTTTTTTAGTACGGTGTCATTCTTAGAGTAGTTGAGATGAAAACCCTCTTGACCTGACCTTTAACTGGGTTTATTTTGACTGCATTGACCTTAAGTGAATATGTAGGATGCTATTCGCTGATTCAGCACCGGCAGATTTATGAAGCAGATCTGATAAGAATCTGGTAAGAACCCTTAGTTTAAAATGGCGACAGGTGTAAATAGTTGGAAACACGTCCAGCAGTTTGTAGCTTTTATTGGCTGCATAGGGGACGCTCTGACTACGTTGGCTTGATTTCGATTCTCTTCTAGTGCCCCAGCTGGACCACACAGGATTCAGTGTCATCAAGAAGTTCATCCATGCTGTGGAGACCAGAGGTAAATAGGACCAGCGTCTGCCTGCCTCCTTGTTTTATACATGCTTTGCACCTCCTGTTGTGTCACAGACGCCTTCGAGATGAAGCCCTTCTCCTTGCCGCTCTGCAGGAATTGATGAGCAGGGCCTGTACAGGATCGTAGGGGTCAACTCCAGGGTGCAGAAGCTGCTGAGCCTAGCCATGGGTAAGAGCAAGCATGACCACCGAACGATGTTGATTTTGAGGAACAAGAGCAGGAGAGTTAAGGTCAACGTGTCTTGGGTGACCCTACTTAACGGGGCTACTTTTGGGTGCCAACAAAGTTGGAAGACAAGCGAGTTGCACACTCTGTGCCCATATTACTGTTTACTATTGTCCTCATCTCCCTTATATTCTTCTCCGTCCAAAACGAGCCTTCTGTCCCGGTGTAATCAGCATCACATCCTCCTGTAACAGCCACACAGAAATTGCTCCCAGGCTGGCGTAGGTGGTAAATAACCCTCCTCCCTGTCTGTGGAGCTTCAGGATTTATGGCCACCTTCCAGGATGTGATGAGCGGCGTGCCACAGTGACCCCAATCCTGTTTCGGCATCAGACGCTTCCTGGCAGTCTGGGTGCATGGTCCATCTCTCAAACTCTCATTCTCAGAGCTTGCTCATGTGTATGGCGCCCTCTACAGGGGGTCCTGTCGCTGTTCGTGCAGCAGCTTAATCTCAGGCAGGTCTACAGGCTTCTCGGTATCCCTAACAAGATTGCAGGTTCCTTCATTCGTTGCGTGATCCTTTGGTCACGTTCGCGCCTGGACAGTAGGGCAGCCATAGGAACTGCATGTCAATACTATCTTGCTATCCTGTCCTGGTCCTCGGCGGGTAGATTAGATGAGGCTCCAGAAGGTCCATCATTCCCTGCAGGTTCAGCACCCCCCCCGAATCTCCTGGCACAAACACTGATCACTTTGTTCCTGATAAATGGCACATTGCACTGTAGCAAATGAACTGGCAGATTACGGCCAGCGATAGTGCTGAAAACCGAACCCCCGGGGGGGGTATAAATTTCCCCCGCCGTAAACTTCCCCTGCCGCTCCAGGCCCATGAGGATGTGAGCCCCTTCCTGTCTCGTCCTGCTGTTTTATCCTTACAGTTGTCTCCCACAGCATACCTTGGGCTCGGTGACAGCAACCTGCCCCCCCTTTGGTTAATCATAAGTCTCATGTGTGACTGGAATCTGAATCCGTGACCCAGCGGATGCCAGGACACGTCAGGAAAAGAAAAGGCAGACGAGGCGAATCCGATCGCATCCGCTTCCGTTTAATAGGAACCGAATTCTGAGGGACAGGGACAGATATTTCTTGGCTGAAGCTCCAGCTACACTAGACCCCCCCCCCACCCATGTTCTCATCCTCAGAGGTTAAACTTGAGGGGCTTTTAAAACACACCTCAACTTAAATTACTATTGCAGTATTTATTTAACGGACGCTCTTATCCAAAGCAATGTACAATTGAGAAAGCTGGGGCAGACAGTCCCTGAAGCAATTGGGAGTTAAAGGCTTTGCTCAAGGACCCACAGATAAAATTACTCTGCCAAACCTAGGATTTGAACCGGCGACCTGCTGATCACAGGCATAGCACCCGAACCCAATTAGCTATCGTCACGTGCCTTTGCAGGTGACCTGCCCTGCCAGGCATCTATCATTCGTGTTTGATTAACTTCTTCTGCTCACTACTGTGCCCCGCAGACCCTAAGACTTGTGCGGATGTGGAACTGGACACCCCAGAGTGGGAGATAAAGACCATCACCAGTGCACTGAAGCATTATCTCAGGTAGGATCCTCAGCGGCCGCATTGCACGCAACCCACAAGAGACGAGGGTGCCACCTGCTGGTTCCGTGAGGGACACGTTTCGCCGGGAATTAAGCCCACTCAGCCACCCTTCAATGAATTTGCTAATTCGATTTAATCAATCGAACCCCGTCCTCACCGAAGGCTGAATCGTCATGCCGCGGCGGGGCTCTTGGTCACAGGGGTCACAGCAGCGGCCCGTAGAGTTTTATGCAGAACCTCGATTTGACTGTGCTGACGCTTTGCGCCTTTTCAGAATGCTGCCTGCTCCTCTCATGACTTTCCAGTTCCAGAGGAACTTCATCAGAGCTGCCAGTGAGTGTTCTCTTTTAAATGTTCTCCTTTAATTGCATTCATCCCGCTCTCTTTCATTCCATCCGAATGAGCACTGACATTCCACCACAGTGCCTCAGCCCAGAACCGGCCTTGTGACGGATCCCCAAACCACTTGATGGGACTCGCTCGCGTGTGAGATAATCGCGTGGGCCGTCCGGCAGCAAAGACTGAAACGTGTGCAGTACAGCAGTCGGCTTTACCAGAATTAACAGTTTCTGTGGAGGATGTCCATCCATCTTTGATAATTATTTTCTAGGTACAGGGTTTCGGTGAACCTGCATCCTGTCCCATGAATCATGGGATGTCGATCCATTGAAGGACACACACACACACGTTTGTCACCCTCTATTCACTTCTATGGGCATAACCCTAATCCCAACAATGACAACCCTAACCCAGCCCTAACCTTAACCATAGGTAACCAAACAAAATACAAGACTTTTGGCATTTTTTCCTTTTTTGATTGCAGCCACATTTATATAAAACTGAGTTTCCACATGTGGGGGACAGAACATACTACCATGTGCTTTTGGGCTGGGGAAGGAAACCCAGATGAACATTGGTGCGGATGGGGGGGGAGGAGGTGCTCAAACAAACTGGGGGCAGGAGTCAGTTGCAATTTGGATTACAGTTACAATTGCAATCCCAGAATCCTAGAGGTGTGAGTTCACGGTGCTGCGCACTGAACCTAGATAGCAGGTATGAGGATGGGAAATGGCCGACATCCGCTGCAGGTGCCTGGTCTCCGTGGAGCCCTGCGTCCGTGCAGAGGCTGCCGGACAACCTGTGTCATTATCTCACACGCAAGCGGGTCCCATAAAACGGTAGCATGTCCCTCACGCATCTCTGTGCTCGACTGTGGCCGAGATTTGCCCCTAATCCAAGTTTCTCAGTGAGCGAGGGCAAACGTGCCACAACCCCGACCCAGTCCACTCGCTGCACTGGCGAGGATGTGAATATAGCCGCCGTTGCTGGGTAAACAGATGGGGGGGGGGGGTTTCCCCCACTGAATCTCTACTGTTCGCCATGTGAGCCGGCAGCCATTTGTCCAGAAAGCTATGCGATTTATTAAATGACCCGTGATGCACATAAGCTTTATCGGGAAATGAATCTGCAAGACGTCTCACTGAACTATTGCACCAGTAAATCTGAGTAGAGCAAAATGGAGCCTCAAGCCCGGGTTAAAGAGGAGGTTATTGACTCCCTGGCATAGTTTCCTCAATAATTTATACTTTGTGATGAATTTGGACTGGCTGGGGGAGCAGTTCTGTTCCTCAAAAGGCCGAACTGGACCAACTCCCTTCCTAAAGTTAGAAACGGAGCTGACTGCTGGTTATTTTCCCCTGGCAGAGCTGGACAATCCTGAGGCGCGCGTCTTGGAGATCCAGAGGATGGTGCATCACCTGCCGGAGAAGAACAGGCAGATGCTGGAGCTGCTCATGAAGCACTTGGCTAAGTAGGTCGGGCCGTGGCGAGGCTCCGCCGCCCATGATGTCGGAGGATCGGGGCTGTAATTAACAGCACCGTCAACAGGGGGCGGCGACGTGTGCTTTTCTTTACCCACGCAACCAAAAGTCTAAACAGATTTTATCATTAATTTTTCTAGCCCCTTCCTGTCATTGCAATATCAAAAGAGGGCTGCTTATGTCGCATGTGCAAAGCCCGTTAAACTCCCTTATCATTGCTATTGCATTTACAGTACATGCAGACAGGTCTGATTTTGTTTTTTCCATAACCTTCCAGTTTTAATAAGAACATAAGAAATTTACAAACGAGAGGAGGCCATTCGGCCCATCAGGCTCGTTTGGGGAGAACTTAACTAATAGCTCAGAGTTGTTAAAACAACTTAGCTTCCGCTACACTAGCAGGAATGTGTCCTGTGTGTGTGGTGCTGATGTGTGTTGTTCAGCACGCATGTAACGGACGTGTAATGTGAAACACGCAAGTCAGACTGCAAACCACATCCCAATTACCACAGTTTAATTAGAGGCCAGGATGTGGTTTCATTTTCAGCATGTTTTTTTTTTTTTTTTTTTTTTTTGTGTGTGCAGTCTAGGGCGACCTCTGGGTCCTGCTTTCCCAAGTGTTTGTAGACATGCCAGTAAGCTTTGCCAAAAGCCTCGGGAGACCCGCCGCGTCCTGGTCGGTGGCGGAAGACGGAATGCATGATTCATGACTCTCTTCTCTCCCCGCGGGCATAAAGGCCCGTTTTCCGTTGCGCGGTCAGCGTTGGCGTTGGAATTTGGCCAAGGGTGTTTCTGTTTTGAAGCTGCTTCGCTGAGCCCGTGTGCTGCCAGCGAGCAGGACAGCAGGCCCCCCCGCAGGAAAAGCACTAACGGCTAATGCTCTCCGCCCCGCAGCGTAGCCCTCCACCATGAGCAGAACCTGATGACCGTGGCCAACCTGGGCGTGGTGTTTGGGCCCACGCTGCTGCGGCCTCAGGAGGAGACGGTGGCGGCCATCATGGACCTGAAGTTCCAGAACATCGTCGTGGAGATCCTCATCGAGAACCACGAGAGGGTGGGTGGAGCTGGCCGGCCGACGAAGGCCCCCATCCAGAGGCAGTACAGTTCCATTTCAGGTCCAGCCTCTCTGAAGCAGTTCTCTGTTTTAAACCAGTAAATAAAGGATCATTCGTCATGGATCACAGCGTACGGTGTGAAAAGCATGAGGGATTCAGATGCCACCGGCATTCTGGGAAAGCCAGTTTGGCAGGGAGAGAGGCGCCTGTGACGGGCGTCTGCTTGCTCTGACTCCTCCTCTGTTTACCTCATGGATTCGGTACCAGGGCAGCAGGGCATTATGGGAATTCTGTCCGAGGCATGTAATGGCTGTCAGACTTAGCAGTCAGGCATGAGGCAGCGGGGTCACCCAGGTGCAGTGCAGGGGGGGCAAGAGGGAGACTGGATGAGCACCTGTCACAGCCCCTCCTCTGTAGCTGTGTCGCTGGTGGCCCCCGCCCCTCTCGAGACTTAAAGACCGCGCAGCTTAGGCTGGTTGCCACGGCGACCGGGCTCTCGGCCCAGCGCTTAATTAGCGGGGCCGGCTGCAGCCTGGCGTGCGGCCCAGGCAGGTGTAGCTGCGGCCGGCCTTTCCGTGTGCCTCCAGAAGCATTAGCATGCTGCGGCTCATGTGTGAGGCTTACATAAGGGGCCCTGCAGTGCCACACCGACTCGCTTCCCAGCATGGAAGCATGAAAACCCACACAGGCAGCGATGGGGGAACTCGGCGTCAGCCTAAGAATAAACACTTAATCACTGCAGCCTGGAGACGTGATACTTCACCATTGGAGCGGGGCTCTGTGGGACTGTCCTGCAGTTACCCGCCTAGAATAATCAAACTATACATCTATCGCTCCTGCAATTTTTTTTGAGTCTCAGGAAACACTGACGCCCTTATTCTACTGGGTATTTAACCCTTATTTACTGGGTATTTATCCCTTATTTCCTGGGTATTAAATAAAATTGTCGGATGTGCATTATTTGACTGTAGCAAGTTGTATTTATTTCAGTGCTGTAATCGATTTTTTTTCCCTTGCTTGATGTTGCTTTAGTTTATGATTATATTTTTTTTTTTGCTAGACGATTAGAATAACGGCAGAAGTGTACTGAGTGTTGTGGTTAAGGGTGCAGCCGTCTTATTGCCAGCCGACTCTGTTTTGCAGATTCTGCTCTCGCAGTTCGTGTATCAGTCCATCGCACTGCAAGCGTGCAGTGTGGGATTCCCCCTTTTTAGGTGGCACAGCATGCACTCTCAGTAAACAACATTCCCAAACGGTGCCCTTTAAGTAATGTACGCGCTAGTATGCAGGCTGCACTCAGCGGTCGCATTTATTTCAGGATTCATGGTAAAAACATACAAATTAGGCGTGCAAGTCTAACTGCGATACACTGGACGCAATAAAATGAGATGGACTTTATTGATACCAGGGGGAATATTCTGGTTCATGCAGCAGCGAGGTACATGTAGTGCAGACAGACAAACGTACAGTGCAGAAGAAAACAAAGGACAAGTACAGTACAAACAGTACTGTACAAGTAAACAAATTTAAAAAGTACCCAGAACCATAACATCCTGATTTTAAGGAAATCGTTATAAATGGAAAAAAATGATGTAACGTATGAATGCAGTTAAAAGTGCAAATGGATAGAATGGGGCAGCAATAGATGTGTCTCTTCCTGATATATTATGGCTGGGGGTGGGGGGCATGTCTGTTATATGCCTGATGACCAGTATCGGGCTGTAACAAGTTACATCAGCATTATGTAATTAAATTACTAAATAAATGTAATTGTAACCCGATACAGTTACTGAGAAAAAATAGAATGTAAAATATAACATTTGTTACTATTCGTTCACAATTCAGAAGTGCCTTCTTTTGCCATATTTCCAGCAAAGCCATTGGGACTTTTCAGCTTCATTATGCAGTTTCAAACATTTGTTAGAAAAGTAATCAAAAAGTAATCAAATGTAATCAGTTAAATCATTTTATCAAGTAGTCAAAATAGCTACATTACTTATTACACTTCTACGGGGTAATTAGTAATCTGTAGCCTATTACAGTTCAAAAGTAACCTGCTGTTTGGTCATTATGGAGAAAACACTTTCGGTAATTGGACCATTTCATTTCCATTATATGGAATTACATGGATTATGTAGATTTTACAATATAGAAGACTCTCAATATGAATGGAAATATTGAATTTGTATAAACAATAATAATACAGCTAAATACATCTAAAATTCACGCTACTTTGGAAATGCTCACTGATGCAATTATACTGCACATTATACTGTGCAATTCTGACAAATTGCATGTTTTATATATACAAACATATCAAATAAATGTCCCTTGTTACTTGGCTGTAGTGGTTCCTGCAGTCTGGCGGTTTCTTTTGTTCTTTTCCAGACACACTGCTTTACTGTCGTCATAGTCGAGTGTGCAAATTCAGGACCCCCATGATGGAGAGATGATAATCGAGCCCTCCGTGTCCCATCCCACACACCCTCGCCACGATGCACCCTTCAAAATTTCATTGTAACTCCCAGCACCCGCCACTTGGAGGCGTGTCACCCCCCTCTCCTCACAGTATGCAAATTGCACTACTGCCCACACCAAAGATCTCACAAGGGCCACTAGTAGTAATTAAAGACTCAGGGATGTTACCGGATCCCAGGCTATGGTACCTGGGACCAGTTGTGAAAAGGAAATATCCAGCTATGTGGAGATATAGCGATGGCGAGCCATTTGGGCTAAGAACTTCAGCTGGGTGGCCGAGTGTCCAGATGTAAAGCCGTTAGCGCGCGCCGCTAAGCTCAGGTGCCCCGGCTTGCAGGAGTAACCGGTGGGTTTCTGTGATAAAAGCCTCTGGGCCTTTTCTGAGTTAGAGCCTCTTTTAGTGCACTTGGTCTGTGAGCGTTGGCCTGTGGTGAGGCTAAGAGCACTTCCCCGTACTTGAAGAAAAAAGGGCTTATATTAAAGAAAAAAATACTACGTTAATAACATTATTAGCTTCAGGGTGGCTGCTTATTGATTCATGCAGAAGAACAGACCGCTTGTAGCTACAGAGTCATTCAAGTTGCGTTCTGGGAGAGAGGTTTTTTTTAGTTTCTGACGACTCAACGAGTCACGGCTACCCAAGGAGAATTGCACCCTTGGGGTCGAAAATTCAGCCTACCGTCTGACTTTTCCGCGTCTGTAGATCTTCAGCGAGCCGCCCATACAAGGACCGGGCCAGCTTCAAGCCAACACCGCTCGGAGGAAAAGCTCCGAGAGCAAGGCCCCGTCCTGCAGCGAGAGGCCGCTCACCTTCTTCCACACGTCTCAGCCCCCCGAAAAAAGTAAGGAGGGCCTCGGCCGCTGCTGCCGTTTACCTGCTCACGGTTGGAGTAAAAGCTTCAATAGACTGACGAGAAGCAGGCTCTGCTTTATGTGGGTCTCACAGCACCAAGAATATTACTTATCCATGGTTTACCGTGGTTGAAAAACATTTGAAAATTCCAAGAATAAACAGTGCATAAGTTTCAAACTGCACGCCAAGCGAATACAAGCTGTTAAATGGTGAAATCCACCAGACCAGTTGTATCCAGTACGATTCATCTCGCCTTGTTTTTTAAATTTTTTTTTTATTTAATTTAATCTTTTTTTTTATATCTCTCCTTGTTTCATACCCATGATTGCATTCACTGCCATCTAATCACAGTGTATATACTGTAAAAAATGTAAAATAAGCGTGACTTATATTGCTCTGTCTTCCCTTGATACATATTTTTATTCATAGCTCTATTGTTTCTTGAGAATTAGAAGGCTAAAACATTGAGAGTACAGTACTCTATGATAATGTGCAATGCACTTTTATTGTATTTAATTTTAGTAATGTCTTACTCTGTGTGTTGTATATTGTATAGTATAGTATACTCTTGTATACTATATTGTTGTATACTATACTGTTGTAAGCTGCCATATGAAGTTGCTTTTCGGTCTTTGTGCATCCCCACCCTAGTGGTGAGGAAAAGTTCTGCCCAGGACGTCCCCAATGACTCCAGCGTCACCCAGCCCCCAGAGCGCTCCAACAGCATCCGTGGCCGGATCCAAAGCAACAGTCTTGAGTCCGGAAATGAGCACCCTGAGGGAGTGACAGTGGAGAAGATACATCGACCCAACTCCCTGTAAGTATGGCTCTATGTTCCCTAAACCTCTGCCCCCACCGCACTGTTTTTAGAGTTCTGGTTTTGTTAAAAGACATCAGAGGGTCTTCATCACAGTAGTGGCATCCTATTACTGTGACAAAGGTAGAATTGTTAATGGATTTTTAAGCCCCGATGTTCATTGTTTAAAATGTGTCATTTGTCTCAGTTAGAGTTGGATGGACGTGAAATGGCCAGTGTCACTGGGTGGTTTTCACGCAGGGCTTTCCTCATGCCAGCCCACCTAACACACAATGGAGAGAAATACAATAGGGAACTGTGTTGCCTTGTAGCAAAATAAATCACCCACATTCATTTCAGTCTTCTTTAATCTTTTATTTTTATTAGACTCAATAACTCTGTTGGTGTAATGAATATAAAAGTTTAATGCAGTGTTTAAATGTTTTAACCAGAATTGATGGTGCCCATCAGTTCCTGCTCTGTAGTTTTACCAGCAGATAAACCATTAGTGTTTATGTCGATGTTTTTGCTGGTTTTCTCCCTAACGGGCATCCGAAACCTACACATTTTTCAATCAAGTGTCACTGACTCTCCGTCGATGCTTCCTGTTGGACGGTCTCGCCTGTCATTTACCGATGAACAAGCGGCAAAGCCTCTGAATAAAACCCAGAGAAGACACTACGGAGAAGCATCCTTTGTGAATCAGGCCCCAGATGCTGCGTTCAGAGAGCTGTAATTGAAATGTTTCGTTCCCTCTGACTCGTAAACAGATGGAGAATGTTAATTCGGCGGCAGGTCAAAGCACGCTTTGGGAGGATCGTCATTCTCCAGTGACGCTTTTGATGTTTTCCTCCTTGGTGCTAACCTGCCACCAGCTGGAGATCATAGATACATTGTTCTGTTAGCAGCAGGGCAGCCAAGAGGTTTGACCATTGACCTTTAACCTGGAGGTGGTATGTAACAAAAGGTCATATCCAAGGGGACCCGTTGCCATAGCGCCTTTCTTGAATTGTCTGTCAGTTGGAATTGGTTACATTTCCAATCAGCAAATAGATCCATGGGGATGGAAGAATGGAAGACTTTGGGGTTTTGGGATTTAACAACTGAGAGGATGAAAATGTAGTGAAAGATGTCCAGTTTGAAAAACAATTGTGGAAGACTGTTGAGGTATAGCGTTTGGGACATGCTAAGCCTTGTCTGTAATATTTACACATTGCTTCAGATTGTGATGCTCACTAATAAACTATACAAGTACATGATGAGTACATGATGAGTAAAGAGCTACACAAAGTCACCCCAAAGCTCTTTAAGGCCGATTAAGTGCCTCTAGTTTTGTTAGCCATAAACAATTCATACAGTAGACATTTAATAAGGCGGATGTAACCTCTACTGACGAAGGGAAGGAAACACAGATGAAGGGCTCTGAGATGTAAGTAGGGCACCTGCTGAGCTTGTGGGTTCTCTGGTTAAGCTGGACAAAGTATGGGTGCCTGAGCTGGTACCGTGTGAAAGGAGGTTAAACCAGAACAGTCCTGCTGCTGACGTGAGACGAGAAACCACACACAGTCACTGGTGTAGCAAGATGACGCTTTAGAAGATCCTTCACCTGTGAGCTGTGAGAGAAGGTGAGCCAAGCTTAGTCAGTCAGCCCAAGGAGTGCTAGTGTGGTCGTGTGAGATTCAGCTTGCAGCGCATAGGTAATCGTGATTTGTCTTATCAAACTCGCATGCCTACTGCCACCATACCAGCATGCTGCAGCTTCAGACTTATTTAAAAAGCTCCTAAGTCAGATCTTTATCGTCTGGCCAGCCTTGCTTGGTACAAATGGCATCACCGATGGTGATCAAGCTGGACCTTTTGCATGTTAACCCAAAGGCTTTAGCTCTGCTTTTAGGGCTAAAAAAAGATGTATGTCCATCCCCAATTTCTGCATTTATTCGTAAACCATCAAATGAAAAACTGCGTTTTAGTGACAGACGCATGTTGTGGTTCCTCTGATTAAGCCACGGATCGGGAAGGTATCTGATCACAAGTTCTGCTTGGCAAAACACGTGAAACACAGTTTCACAGAGTCGAAGAGTGGACTTTGTGTGGTAAATAAACTAAGCCTTTTACTTCGTACTGTATACTGAACTGTAGTTTGGTCTCCAGGAAGAGGCTTTTCACTGCGTCGGCCCTTTGAGGAAACAGGAGTGATGTTTTTAATTTAGCCACGAAACACTGATACTTGGGTTGGTAGAGGTGCCAGGCCCTTACCGGTGCCAGGCCCTTACCATTTAATGATGGCATCAGGTCTTGAGTCCCCAGCTCTGTCTGAGTCATAGGCGTTTATGCCAAGAGGCATTTTGGGAAGGAGACGACAACCGAAGACAGTGATGCAGCAGTGACAGTGAAGGCATGACACTTTTCGTAGTCTTTTTTTCAGATGGATATGTTGGAGCAATACCTCCCTGGAGGAGAAGTGAGCAAGGAGAGGATGATGCACACCCCCTGCCGGTGACTGGTCCTCATTGGCCGTGTCCCCCGCTGAGGCGTAGCAGGTGGCTGTTTCCCGATGGCCACCATTCGCGTAATCGCTATACAGACAGCTGTACACTGAGGAGGCCAGTTAAGGATTTAGTGTCAAGCTGATCTATTGGCTCAGGCCCTAGAAAAGGCCTGTTAATAGGGCGTATACACGTGTAGATGATCCCTCCTTTACAACTTTGCGCTTATGGAGCATGTAGAAAGCTAAGCTTTGTATATTATACATCCATCGCGCAAAGGCTTGAGCAAGGCTGCAGGACGACAAGGAGCACGTCTCAGTCAGTATGGTGCGGGGGAGTCACCAGGCCGGGTTACCAGTCTGTCACATGGCACAGGCAGTCAAACACTTTGAGGAAGTTCAGGTCACAGATTCCCCTGACTGAATGCGGGGTGGAAACTTGCGTGACAGTGGAGAGCTACCCACTGAGCCACTTTGCTCACATTATGCATGTAATGCATGTAAATAATGCAGCTTGACGCATCCGGCGCATGTTTGTCAGGACCCAGCATAGCTAAGGTCTGGAGGTCAGGCCCTATTCTTGTTGGATTCTATTTTAATTTATCTCTCACCCGTTCGTATTGTTTTATTTAGTTCTCAGCTGGGTGTGTCTCTGAGATTTATGCCTGGGGCGGCTATATTTACATATTTTGTGAATTTTTTTAAAGAGATATAAATACCTGAATAATGAACCATCTGGGTCACAGTGACGTCACCTTTTGGCATTTCAGCATGGTAGGGAGCGAAAATGTGGACTGTATGAAAGGGCGCTGAGTGAGAGCAAAAACATGGATTCTCTTCGCTTGGGGGGGGTGGTTCCCTGAGGGCTGGACTGAGAAACACTGGTATAGTAAAGTATTGTTGTCTTACTTCCTAAATCATACATTGCACTAAAAACCTTGTCTTCTTAATAACTGCCGTTATTTAAACGCTATCATAAAAGAGAACTTGCACCCTGCTTTAGAATAATTAAGTTTCGTATACCATGTATGATACGGTATCATATAAGTGAGCTGAGATGGAGCCCTTGGATGGGAGAGAGTGCAGCTGCTAGAGTATTGTGTTTAGCTGCTGTGGTATTTTCACAGGAATCCCTGAGGCCGCCCCCAGTGTGTTTGTGAGGTCCCATCTGTAGGTGTGATACAAACGTGTCTCTCCACCATAGCCGGATGCTTTTGCTGTGAGCTGGGATGGGACACCTGACAGTAGATGGAGGGCAGCCCCCCCCCCCTATCCTCCACAGAGCCCCGCTAACCTCCAGCAGGTCCATTTTCCTCCAGGTTATGTGACGCAGCTGATTGGCCGTGAGGCGGGGCGTGTGTTTGCCTGGCAGAGGCCCGAGAAGCAGGGGGCGTAGGTCGTTCTGGTGTCTGCTGACAGCAGCGGGGATGCAGGCCTACCTTCCCAAGCTCTCTGATCTCACGCAGCAGCATTGTGCTCTAACGCTGCTGTCCAGAATTATTTATACAGTCTTGAAGCCTATTCAGCAGCTGCATGGTACTGCTATAGACGGCCTATTGATTTTTCTTCTCAAAAGATTTTTTTTTTTAACCCTTGACTATTTTGGCTGTGGGAATTTTCAAAAATAACTAAGTACAACATAGAAGCACAAAGTGTATTTAAACTGGAAAAAGGGGAAGAGACTTGTTTTTTAAACTCAGGATTTATGATATTGTAATGCTTCTATAGTTGAAGTCATAAGACTGAAAGACTCACTTCTAAGGTGCCACTTGTACGCTGGTTTTACTTATTCTAAAAATAGTCAGTGCGCTATTCCCCACCCAAATATTCAACTGTTTTTCCAGATGCATTCTAACATGAACCCAAACATGAGAATTTTGAACGTAATTAAGTAATTTATGATTGCAGTCATTAAGTATATGAGGGTGGGGATTGGAAAATTGGAAATTGAATCCAGTTGAATTGAAATTGAATTGAATTGGAATTGAATTTCACTGCTCTTGCGGTTTTGTCTTTGACACTGGCATTTATGAATCTGATATTTCCAAAGTACAGAATGGAGTTTCGAGTGCTGAGAATGCAGGTCTGCAGAGCTGCTGCGGTTTTATTAAAACGGACTCCAAGATGGAGTGGGGCAGTTAAACATGAAACATGCACAAACATAATAGGACAGGAAGTATGGCGGATGAAGGCTGGTGTTAACCCCTAAACTGCTGTAGGAGCTGTTATTTAAGGCCTGACAGACGCTGCGGTGAGTCCAGCACTGCGGTAACTTAAGCAGGCGATGAAAGCTCGCTCCAATTGTTCTGCTTCGGTGAGCTGGAAAGGGCAGCCCAGCTTGGATGTAAGGAGGTGAATGGAGTCATGATTCTTTTAGGATGGGTCTCAAAAGGCCCATGGGAATCTAACAGGACTCCACAGGTACAGATGCTGTCAACGTCCAGATGAAGACGACCGTCCTCACTTTAAACGGGGCTTTTTGGCATCCGGCGGATCTTCTATCCTGAGGAAAATCTGTAAGAGACTTTCCTGAATAATTTGGTTTTTCAGGGATCATCAGCAGAAGGCTGTTGCTGAGACTGTCCTTCCTGTCCTCAGGTGGCTACAGCACAGTGGATACTAAGTGCCTCACTGCCTAATTATCAGAAAATTGTTCTTCATAAGCGAGAAATGGATTTCTTGACATACTCCTATGAATGAGCCCTGTCAAGTAGCTGTCAGTACACTTTCCCACACACACTCTCAGCCATGCTAGCGTGATGTCATTTTATTTATTATATTTTGTATTTGTTTGTTTTGAGGCATGCATTTTGCATAGACTTTTAGCGGACGTGTTTTGGATGTGAATCTCATTTTCAGTGTCGCCGTCACTGACAGGCGCTGGGGTCCGTCGGTATTTATAGACGGACGTGGCTGACTCACGCTAGCAGGCTAACCGTCCCGCCAGCATCGGCGTGGCAGCGCACAGGATCTCCATTGTGTCCTGGCTGTGTGTGAGGGCCGGAAGGAAGACGGTGGCGCTTCGCGTCACTGGTATAATAAAGAAACTGGACTTTTATTAGATGTAGGAGCTGGAATTGCGGTGAAGGGGCCGCCCTGGAGTCTCCGGGTCCCTGCTCTGGCCCTACGAGGGCTTTCAGAATGATGTGCTGCTCTTCTAAGCAATCTTTGCGTAAAACTACCCGGGCGACTTTTAATGACATTTAGAATATCGTCCCTCTGGCCTAATTCATTTACATTGGTGTGTGTGTGTGTGTGTGTGTGTGTGTGGGGGGGGCGGGGGGGGGCTCACACAGCCCCCCACCCTCCATGGCTCTGGGGACAGTGAGAAGACGCCATCGACGTCCGCGCTTCACTCAGCAGATAGGGAGCGTTCACCTCGAGCAGAGGCTTGACATGTAATATTATCGCATATCTATGCAAAGCGGAGACTTGGTGACCTCTGCGAGCACTTTGCTTATCTCTACGTCATATATACCGTGGATTGTCGGGTTTCTTGCAGTGACCCGTAATCACTAAATTAAAACTGGTATAAATTGGCTTGTTTCCCTTTTGTCCATTATAGGCTGACCCACAAGGACTGTTCCAGTATACCAACAAGGTATGGATTAATTAATCTCCCCCCCCCGCCTCCCCCAACCCAAGTAGCTTAATCTTTGTGATGAGCAGTTGGCACTCAGCCATAGGCAGAGGATTCTCATCTGCGTTGTGCATCAAAGCCCAAGTATTAGTGTGTTTTTTTTTTATTTTATTTTGAAAAATAAGCTCATAAACATGCTTTGAGAGGGAGGACAGAGCCCCCTCCCCCCCTTTGAGGGAGTGAGCGCCACACAGTTGGCGGGAGCAGACAGACAGACAGGCCTGACTTTGCCAGCTCGGATTCTAAAAGTGGCGTGACCCTCCTTACCGGGTTGCATAGGTCTTCCGGGTTTGTTCCGGGTGCCCAGTTCAGCTGGGCGCGAGGCCTCTGCTGCTTCCCATACTGCAGTATCAGGATGATGTCATCCAGCCAGCACGCAGCCCCAGCCCTCGCCGTCCTCACCTGGCCTTTCTGCTTGTGCCCCTCAGTCACACCTCCGCTAGTCCCTCGCCGCAGGGCTCCCCCTCCTGGCCGATGTTCTCCGCCCCCTCTAGCCCCCAGCCGGCTCCCTCTATTCCCGACGACTCCTCCCCGGTCAGGTCTGTGGCGCTGCCGACTCAGCCTTTCACCCAGCCTGCCTTGGGGGCGCTCGCTCCTGTTTCATCACTGCACCATTTCCTTCCCTACGTGTATAGAGATTTATTTGCATGCCTGAGTATTCTGCTTTGAACTAGTGCTGGGGCCCTTGCTGAGGGCTCAGATCAGTGAACTAGTTTAAACAGGTAATGTTAACGGGAAGCGTAAGAAAAACCGCCAGTTGCTCTTTTTCCCCCACACTGCAGCTGCACAGTACTGCTTATAGACATCCTGTAAGAGAGGGAGGGCTGTACCGCCGTCTCGCACAGCGGTAGGGCGATTGGTGTTGCAGCATTGTAAGCTGGGTTCTGTTGCATGTGTTTATGTGCAGTCCCCGCCTCCAGAAAGCACGGGCGCTGTACGCCTGCAAGGCCGAGCACAAGTCTGAGCTGTCCTTCACGGCCGGCGCCATCTTTGAAGACGGTAAGGTCAAAAAAAAAAAAACAACAAAGCAAGGAATCACTGCTCTTTTGGACTTGAGGCTTGGGAACCGAGCTGGACCCAAAAATACATTTGCCGTTTTTTCTGTTCTGGTTTCTGCACTCCATAAGGGCACAGTAAATGTAGCCTGGGATGTGTCACCCCCTTCCCTTTAATAGCTTTTCTGAGATTATCACTCTTCCAGAATTCACCATTCAATGTGACAGCAGTTTTATTCGCCGGAGTTCTGAGTCTGATGCTAAATCAGACAACTGTGGGGGCTGGCTGGAAACGTTACGTAAGAGCGAGTACTTTACCGACCTTCCACTCTCTGCTCAGCGAATGCCTCAGCTGCAAGGTAGCCCAGCATTCAGTTATTTAGCTCAATAAAAAAAAAGCAGCCTTTCAACTGGGAGTCTTTGAAGCAGGTGAGTGCAGTTAGCAGTATATACATACCACTAAGCTTTCAAAACCACACTTCACTTGTTTATAGCCTCATTCATTCATTTTCCAGATTGAGGGTCACAACTCTTCTCCTAGGAGGTGGAGAAATGGAACTTAGAGGGTTCTGTGGGCTAGACGGCTGCATGTTCTTTTGATCGTGCGCATCAACTTGCCGGTTTCCTGTTTTTGGTAGATGCAGGAACAACGAAACCTGCGGTGAGGAAGGTGAGGGGTGAAGGACTTTGGTCTGTCTCACTGCTTTCTCTCTCCATCTTCTACAGTTCATCCTTCCAGGGAGCCCGGCTGGCTCGAGGGCACCTTCAATGGGAGAACTGGGTTGATCCCAGAGAACTATGTGGAGTTCTTCTAGCAGGGTGTGTGCTTCAGGGGGTCCCTGTGGTCTACTGTGAGAAGATTCTGATAGCCCCCAGGAAGGGCTGCTATGCATTTTTGTGAGTGCAGGTGTGAGTGCTGTACTATTTGAGAGGAGAATCTCACCCCTGTCGTACAGCTCAGACTCTTCACCATGTTTCAGCTGGAGAACTTGTCTGCTTGGGGAGAAACTGGAGGATGTTAAGGTCTGTTTTTTTTTTTTTTTAACAAAAGTTCGGCAGCTTGAAGCTCAAGGTTTCTATATGCACCCCAACCCTTTATCTGTAGGATGGTACTTACCATAGGAAGCAGCTCACCTCCCCAGGGTAGAGAAGGATATGGGCTCTACAGCCCTTGCAGGGAGGTGATGCTAAAATAAGCTGATCCCTCATGGAAAACCCAGACCTTACTGGCAGCACTTGAGTTTCTGGAATATTCTATTAGCTTGTTAAGTTTTAAAATATTTTTCACCTTGACAAATCGGGGCTTGGGCAGCCCAGGATGGGCAATGATTCGCTCAGCCAGAGAATCCCGTTCAGTGAAGGTATATTACATCTATAGAAATGAAGCAAATCTTTTTTTTATGTGGAACTGGACTGATTTGATAGATGGTCTTCATTTATAATGCACTGAATTAATATTCTATGTTGCAATCTCAAAATGGATGTATGCTGTGTGTGTATTGATGTAAAAGAAAAATGACAGCTGAAATTCTATTTTTAAGTTTAAATTATATTTTTATGGTATCCATCTAAAATCCATCCCCTTCATCTTCCTCACCTTGAAAGATATGAAGTCTTAACATAAAATGAACAGTTTACAGGTTTGTGTAATAAATGGCTCAAAGCTGGAAGGTTCAGCTTTTTTGTAAATGACTGTTTCATTCACCCCCCCCCCCCACACTGATCTAGCTTTCTATTCATACTTATTTATTGAGTAGGTGCTTTTTCCCAAAGCGATGGGCATTTGAGAAAGGTTTAAAAAATCTTTTCCATTGTTTGTGCTACATACCTCCAAGGAGCCTTTGGGAGAGATTTTTCTCACTAGTACCAACCTGACATCACACTGTAGTTGGCTATCAGAATGGAGGGCTGTCATTTCTGTACCGAGATACTGTGAGCCTTACAATATCATAATGTCTAGCTAAGACACCTTGGATCATAAAATGACCTCACCGTCAGGACTGTATCAAAGGCAGGTACACTGTGAAATATAAAAGTGAGTTTATTAAAAGAATGATCTTTGCTTAAAATTCTTACAACTGACAATTATTAAGCTAACCATTTGCTATCACTAACAACGATCGCCCTACCTAGCTGAGAACTGCAGAAGTTTCCAGAAAGTACCAGACACAATGAACCCAACATTGAATCAAATAAGTGAAAGATCAACAGACTTCAGAAGGGATATGATACGTAATAGAAAACTATTTTTAAAACAGACAATTGTATATCCTTTACATTGCATTACATTAAAATAACTGAAATACAAACAAAATAGACTTTAATGAAAGCCATATATGATCTGCCCTTAATTTTAAAAGATATATAATATTTGCATGTATCATATACAAAATATACTTTTTTAATAGTGCAAATGCCCAGGCTGTAGCGTGTAGATTACTTTCACAAACAGTTTTATGCATTTTAGAACAGACTGGTTAATCTTCACAGTACCTTACAAGGGACCAAAGCCTAAACCCATTACAAAAATATACTTCAAAAAATAAGTACTTTTGTTTCTAGGTTCTCCTATAAACAGCTGCTCATGAATACTTCCATTTTCCGCTTTGGTCACTATTGTACTTTAAAAAAAAAAAAAAAAAAGCAAAAAAATACCCTCCCCCAATTTGTGTTTGTACAACTTGAACACCAAAAAGTTTCCGTTAGGCTTGAGTATTTACAGTAATTTACAAGTCAGTTTTGTTTGTTTAAAATCATTTTCTGCAAAGAATAATCTTTTCAGAATGGCAGAACATCCAAGATTCAATAAACTGGACTAAAATCAACACTCCCGCCACTAAGAACATTTCACAATATGTTAAAATTGACAGTGTTTTTTCCCCAAAATGAGAAAAAATGCCTATGTAGTTTTTTTTTTTTTTTTTTTTTTTAATTGCAGTCCAACTATTAGCATATCATCAGCTCATTGTTGGTCTTTGCCCCACTAAGACAGGCATCTTCCTGCTGGACAAACACACCCTGACACTGTATGTGAAAGTAACCACACAGGTGCAAGAACAGAAGAACTGCGTAGTGAAGCAGAAGTTAGTTAAAGCGTCGGAGCGACCGGGACAGAAATACTGCTTCCATGTTCTGCGTGCTTGCTGGGTACATTCCAGCGTCACGGAAAAAAAAATTCCCAATTTCCCAAAAAAGCATATCTTTTACACAGTGATCTCCACCAGACATGGTTAGTTTCCCTGTATTTAACCATGTGGTCCCACTGGGATAAAACTGGGTGGGAGGGGGAGCCTCTACTGTCGGCTGGGGAGCCTGGTCAGTGGCACTGAGCCACCCGCGTTACCTGATTAGCATTTAACTGCATCAGGTTATTATCAAGTTAACCGGGGGTAATGTTCAGTTCACCGATGAAGGTCGCCTTACTAAATATTTATTCCAGTCCCGAACTCAAGGGCTCGCATTATACATCATTTTACCTTCTTTTAAAAAATAATTCATATCCAGCCATGTATCTACATTTTATATAGTAGTAACAAAACAGTATGGCACAAAAAATACCCCCCCCCCAAAAAAATCACTTTCCATTACAAAAAAGACATTTCCTTACTTATTATGTGAAGTCCAAATGCACAAGGCTTCTCCTCACACTCTGCGAAAAAGTGCATTAGCTTCAAGCTGCACGTCAAGCTGCAGCACCCCCACACTGATTGTCATCCGCCCCCCTCCCCAAAGCACGCACACTCAAAATCATGGATATGTACATTATTAGCAGATCTGACACGGTCAGGGCATTTCGGACCCTCCCACGTCGCCATCTTCACTGTCTGTTACGTTAATCGGCAAGTCCACCCCCCTCCCAAGTTATACTCAATGCTTTAACACCTGTGCTAAACCACCACTAACAATAACACATAATGTATCACAGCCAGAAAATCAGAGGCAGCAAGACTGGGAAATGATCAGAACGCGTGGATAACTGGCATAATTAGACTACATACAACCTGACACGCCAATTCCGTACCTCGACTCGGAAAATGAAACAGACAGACAGGATCAGACGTGGACGGGGGTGCATTTTAATAACATTTATACGTTTAGTGCCTTTAGAAAATATTCACAGCCCCCTCTTTCACATTTTATAGTTTTACAACTGGGTGCATGTGGTGCATTTACATGTTTTTCCCCCTCCTGTGACATAGTCAACCTCAAAGTCGTTTCATAACAAAAACTACTTTAAAGAAAATGTGAGTATTGTTTTTCTGTCAGTGAATTAAAAAAATCACAAATTTTGTGATTTTCGGAAGGCCAGTATCATGGAGCCCATAAACCAGTCAACACCGTCCCTTACTGGGAATCATGGTGGTGATTATGGCTGATTTGAACTATTATTGTTACCAGTAGATCAAAAGGCCCGTTTTAGTTAAAAATTATCCGATGATCTGCAATGGAAACATACCAGAAGCCAAATGTGACACTGGAGCAGCTTAAAAACACAAGAACGGCGTACGGCGACCAAGAAACCGCAATGTCACCATCCACACCCATTCAACCAGCAGGCAGGGAAAACAGGCAAGTACTGCACAATCTGGAAAAGAAGCAGCTCATGTAGACCATCGGCACGACTCACAGCTGGCACTGCACAGCCACAGGTATTTCTACCAAGCCTGTGAAAAAAAACTATCTAACCAAGCTACGTCAATTCATTCTTCCAATTAAGTACTTTCTCTCTCGTTTTCCACACACACTATCCACCACTGAAAAATCTGCTTAAATCCAAAAGCGCAAAAACATTTAAACCCATCAAATTGTCAGGGTGGGGGGAATCCTTCCTACAGGCCCTGTACAGCATTACCCAGAAGTCTCTTGTGCACCATTCATAAAATTCACTGAGCTGCCCACTGTGGGGAAACAAAGATGGTAAATTTAAGTAGTAAGAAACTACCAGTGCAATATAAAAAACCACAGAAGGTATGAAGTTCAACCATGTAGGAAAAATACTTCCAGAGGAGAGACAGTGGAAAAAAAAAGCTTTGTTGTCTACATTTTAGAAAAAAAAAAGGCACGTTCCCATTTTCTCATATAGGTCTGTAAACATCTCGGTGGTCTGCATGCACATCAGCTTTTGAACAATATACAACATTCCTCTCTTTGATTAAAGTAAAATTGGATTTTTAATTAACCTCTATGTTTATGTGCAAGAAACTGGCAAGCAAAAAAAAATAAAATAAAAAGAAGTTGTGTGTGTTGTTTACGGACTCGTTTTCCCCGTCCTGAACTCGCGCGAGCGCCTTCCGCAGCCCCGGGCCCCTCACTGCTTGTGGAAGAGTAGCGGCTTCACGCTGCCGGCTTTGAACTTGGGCAGTTGATTGCTGATTATCTCGGCCAGCATCTCAGGGAACTCCACGCTGAGGGACTTGTTCACAAAGGTGTAGAAGCAAAAGTTGAGTAGCCCTCCCACCATCTGCAAAAAGGCAGAGACCTGCTATTCAGACCCCTAGTTACTTATGTATCACGGAGCCGACGAGCACCTGGTCACCAAAGGCTATCCAGTACAACATTGGATCGATGCTTGTGTAATAATGGGAATAATACTGAATGGGAAGACGGTAACAGCGAATCGTGGATGGGTGCTGGGGCCACAACCCTGACTCGATCGCTGAAGCTCACCTCCTGCATGGAGTCCAAAAGCTTGGTGAGCTGGTAGAACCTCTGCCAGTTCTGGGTGGAGCTCTCCTCGCGTTTAACGATGGCCTTACCGAGCTCCTTGATGTAGGACATTCGGATCTCGTCGAACACGGCCTGGCTTTTCAGTCCATCCTTCGGTACTGTGCATTAAAAAGAGAGGGAAATGTCGGTAAGCTATGCATTACAAATACTCCAAGCTCACGTACCATTAACATACAGCTGGAGATGCCTGTTTAAATACTCCACGGCACTGCAGCACAGCACTTACAAACATCAGAGTATACCAAAGAAACTCAATCGCGTACATAACAAAAGTGGTGTTGCTTTATTTGTGCTTTAATTACTTTTGTGATAATTACACTGGGTTGGTTGGTTTGTTTTAGGGCAGTGGGTTAAAAATTATAAAACCAGAGCGAAAGCAGCAGACAGTTTGCCTCACCAAATAAATGACTAAGTTGCTAAGCTTTCCAATAAAGAATTAGAAACCCTATAAAAAAAATCACATCCTGATGATCCTTTGACCGTTGCCAGGTTTGCCAAAGCTGTGCTACGTGGTAAATGTAGTGTTTCCGACCTCCACGCTTCCAAATCCCCAAATGCACACAAACACACCTTCCTTTCTGAAAAGTTTTTACCGCAGCAACCAAAGCAAAAACCACAGGTTATGTTAATACATTCCAGGAAGAATTTTTTCCCTTCAGCTTTGTTTGAAGTGCGTCGCACTTGGATACCAGCTCTGGCACTCTGGCGCTCTAACTAAAAATGACGAGCTGAACAACGGCACTGTACTCCTGTGCGTTAAACGGCAGCCCCCCCCCCCCACACACACACAAATGCCTGGATTAGTGTAGCGTTAGGTCTCAGACAAGACACAGTGGCTGAAAACTGAAGCCAGGCTCATCTATATATTCCTATAGTCTTAACATCAAATAGTAAAAGATTTACTAAACACTCCTACTTATCTTCCAGTAAAAGCACCCTAACCACTATGTAGAACCGAATACTATTATTTAAGCATTAAAAAAGTGACTGTCGACACACCACAGCATACAGTGCCTTCTACAATTCTTCTTCATTTAACCCATTGCTCAGGGTACCTCAGTGGTACCTTGCTGGTTTGGGATTT
Source organism: Cryptomyrus ogoouensis (assembly GCA_025773925.1). Taxonomy (NCBI): domain Eukaryota; kingdom Metazoa; phylum Chordata; class Actinopteri; order Osteoglossiformes; family Mormyridae; genus Cryptomyrus; species Cryptomyrus ogoouensis. The sequence goes on from JAOYFF010000049.1 coordinate 4,589,581, forward strand.
GAATCAGCAACCTTTTGATCACAAGCACGCTTCCCTAACCGTTACGCCTCCACACCACTAATAAAGGCATGAGCCTGCGATCCTGAGCAGAATCAGCAGATAGCACTTTTCGCTACACTACACTTTCCTGTGGTTTCTCTTCCCGTTTCAGTAGCAGATAAATAAAGTTTTATACTAGCAAAAGCAGAATGTGGCAGGATGTAGAGTGTTGCCCTTGAAAGCTCCCCTGTGAGTCATACCATCCATCTGAATTAATCCTGAATATGAGTGACACTGAATGGCTCAGTGGGTAACAGTCACCTCACACCTTCAGAGTTGTGGGTTCGAATCCCACGCCCGCTCTGAAGCTCTTCACATGTCACGAGTGGTTCCTCCCGTGGTCTACAGACATGCAGTTAGACTGGCATCCTAGCCAGGGTGTGCCCCATGCCGCCCTTCTGGCCAGGGTGTGCCCCATGCCGCCTAGGATAGGATCCAGGCCCTTCTGGCCAGGGTGTGCC
>JAOYFF010000049.1:4590180-4615739 GCA_025773925.1 Cryptomyrus ogoouensis
GCCAGGGTGTGCCCCATGCCGCCTAGGATAGGATCCAGGCCCTTCTGGCCAGGGTGTGCCCCATGCCGCCTAGGATAAGATCCAGGCCCTTCTGGCCAGGGTGTGCCCCATGCCGCCTAGGATAGGCCCCAGGCCCTTCTGGCCAGGGTGTGCCCCATGCCGCCTAGGATAGGATCCAGGCCCTTCTGCCCAGGGTGTGCCCCATGCCGCCTAGGATAGGCCCCAGGCCCTTCTGCCCAGGTGTGCCCCATGCCGCCTAGGATAGGCTCCAGGCCCTTCTGCCCAGGTGTGCGCCATGCCGCCTAGGATAGGCTCCAGGCCCTTCTGCTCACGTGTCCCTCATGCCGCCTAGGAGAGGATCCAGGCCCTTCTGTCCAGTTTCGGTCTCTCTTCCCATTATTTGCCCAGGATTCGTTCCTACTGAACACGACACGCTCGTATCGCCACGTGACCGTCTCTCCCGGCGTGTGGGCTCACCTGTGCTGAGCAGGAGAAGAACCTTCATGCACAGGTACTCGTCATAGGACACCTGAAGGCGCACAAACTCGTTGGAGATCTTAAGCATCTGCTCACACTGGTCCGTCATGTAAGGAAGCTTCATGCGTTCCCTGAGGAGAGGTAAGAGAAAGAACGGACACAAATACAGAGCGCCGAACTATCAGCTGTAAAGACATTTACATTTTACTCATTAACCTGCCACTTGCTCCAGACCAGCCTCCATAATACACACAATAAATCAGTAACACTGTATTCATTACAGCTACCATTGTAGAGCACAGATTTTAACATTTTACATTAACTCAAAACAGCCTAGAAAGGGATGTCAGGCTCGGGACGAGTGGGGAGCCTACGGCGCTGCGACTCACTGGCTGATGACGAGGTCGGGCGCAAAGCAGAGCATGCTGCCATTGGCCTGCTCGTAGGACCTCCATCCTAGACTGAAGGACATGAGGAACAGCCAGGAGTACTGCAGCAAGGTCATCTGGTCGTCCAGGTGGAGGTTCCGAAAGCCTGGGAGCAGTGGGGATGAGTGAGAGCGTGAAACCCGACTGAAGACGGCGACTGACGTCCTGCGCAGCCGTCAGCAAGCGAACCCTAAGCACCATAACCTGCAGGCCGGTATCAGCAGATAGCTGTGGGTTGGGCTGCAGAGGGGCATGGATACCCAGGCAGATTCAGGGGGCCCAACACTTACACGGGCCCTTGAATACAATTTTTAAATAACTGGGGTGATAATTTGTCAGGGTGCCCAGAATTTCTATCTACGCCCCTGGTTGTGGGGTCTAAATTGTCATATACAGTCGATACAGTTTTTTCTGTAAAGATTTTTCCTTTTCAAGTTAACAGCAGAGGGATCTATTTACAAAGATGCAGAAACGGAAATCCACATTCTTCCAGAAAAGTCCATCGGAGTTTACATTTAAAAAATACACTTTCATTTTGCAGACTGATAAAAGCAGACAGCAGTGGAACAGCCTGAATACATTTATACAGCATGAAATCCAAAGTTTATAACCAGGCATGCACATAACTGGTATGCAAGTACACATTCACCTTTAAAAGTGATACGTGCGAATGCGTACCAGTTATGTGCATCCCTGTCTAAAACACAAAGTATCACAAAAACTGACAAAAAGCAGCGGCAGTCCAAAGACATGCACTAGGGCTCTGCATGGGGGCGCCACTGGTGAGCAGATGTTGCAGCCAACTGTGACAGCAATTTTTCTGTCAGCCCCTTTTAATGATTTCGGTTTGTTGTAGACGTACAGCTGTGAAGAAGCGCGAAACGCCCTTGAATCATCATCACCGGTTGGCTTTCAACTGTTTAAAAGCTCCCACTGTATTGGTGTCCTGCTGCGAGACGTCGGGCCCTCGGTCCCCCCCAAACTGCTCCATTCAGCTATGTCCGTCTCTGCCTTTCTGTTCACGACCTTCACGGCTGATCTCTCTGGCCCGGAGGCAGCGGAGGACGGGGCGGCTCCGCTTTCGGAGCAGGAAGTGGAGGCCGCACTCACCTGGAAGGGCTTTGGCCCACTTGACGGCCGAGACGACCTGCCGCCCGCCCAGCCGGTTGAGGGTGGTCATCAGCCGGGTGGAGGTGTCGGGGATGGTGCTGTCGTAGCCGGAGTAGATGGTCTCGGGTTCGATGGCCCGCAGCAGGGACAGCATGGTGGGGGCCAACTGAGGCATGGACTTGGGCACCAGGGCCTGAGTCCATTCTTCCGGCACCGGCGGGGCAGACTCCACTGGGGGGCGCTGCCCTTTGAGTCTGATCAGCTTCTTGGTCTTCCTCGCTGAGATGGGAGAGTTACATTTTTGGCGCGGCTCAGAGTGACGTAAAAACTAATGCTCTACAGATGTGTCTTTGTTCGGTTCAGTTTTTAAAAAGCACAATTCCCAACACAGTTGCCCCAAAGCACTTAACATATTCATATAACAGCACAAATGCACAAAAAGTGTCTTGTATCTGCATAGACAATGGATCCACAGATTTAACAAGACATTTTTCAAAACGGGCTCGTTCCACAGCTGCCACAAGCCAGCGAAAGACTCAACCGCTAGCACCATGACTGTGCTCGATGCTCATCTAGTCCCATTTAAAAAAAATCCTGCTCAGACCTAATTCACGTCATTTACTGCATTCCACAGCCTCAAAGACCCATAAACACTTTGCAAGCTCATAAATGCATGCAGAGGTGGTGGGTTTTAGTGCTTATTACGACCCTAGACCATAAACATACCCCTAACACACAGGGCTCTTTGGTCCATAACGAGGCAGCTGTGGTTTAATCCCGCGGTTCTCACGCAGGTGTGATTACATGGCCAACAAGGCATCTCACCGCCTACAGGTGTGTCAGGCAGCTGCAAGATGCTGACTGCCAGCCGCTAGAGACGTGCTGGTTTTCATTCAGCTCGAGCGCCCCTCCTCAGCACGGGGGGGTGGGGGCTTAAAAAGGTTCCCACTTTCACTATGAGGCCTGGCTGTCAGGAGAATCCGAAAAGGCACGACACCAGCCAGAAACGGAAAATTAAGGCCCAGGCGTTTATCCCGCTGCCAAATCCATCTTAAGGGCTACGGCTCGAGTCACAAGATCTTTAATGGGTGATAAAAGCAGTTTCCATTCTCAAAACCATGCGGGAAAATTTGATTTTAGATGCAATAGTACATCTATTCAATGCTAATCCATGTCATGCGTGACAGAAATGATTCTGATTGAATGTGAGATTGCTTGATTGGGTCGTCTTTTAAATGTTAAAAGTTTGGTATCCTTTTAAGCATTAAAACGTATTCTATAAAATACATTTGGTTGCAAGTCAAAAGCGTAAAAGCATCACGTTTTTCTATCTGCAAGACAGCAAGGACAAGATGTAAACACCACAGTCTCCTTGCTTTCATTTTTTCCCCTCTTCCAGACAGGTTTCTATGGCAACTTAGTCTTCCTGGTTGAGTTCAATGTTGATTCGTCTTTATTGATCGAGTGTTTTTCTGTTCTCTCTAGTCCGTGCTAATAGAATTCGAAAAGCTTTTGGCTGGTACTAATGACACAGCAGCACATTAAGTCAATTTTACTGAGCAGGCACAAATTATGAACACCTGTCAGTTAAACCTATTAACCTTCACATGTGCAGCTACATTAAATTGTCCCAGTGATTGGACAGGATAAACCTAAAAACACTCTTGGGTCCCGATTCCAAAATGGTGGTGAAATTGATTTTGAAAATTATCCGCTAATCAGTTCTCCACGTTTTTTGCCCTGAGCATCGGCGAGCAGGAAGACATCCGACTTTCAGCCTCATCACCATCAACGGCCACCATGCATTTCTACAGACACGAGCAGAGAGCGGCTGACATTTCCGTTATTTAGCAAAACGCTTTTATCCAAAAGCACCATGTAAGTGGGGATCAGAGAGCTGGGTCAAGGGCCCAGCAGAGATATGACTCTTCCTCCTTCCATGGGATCTGAACCATAACGCTAACCCTGAAAAATTCAAACATAATCACTGTAACGCATCAAGAATCATTACAACACAACTGAATAAAACCAGATTCCCTCCCGGAGCTCATGCTGCTCTGAGGGCCTAACATACAGCAGATCTGCCGACTCACAGAAACATTCGCAGTTGCTCAGCAACCTGTCACTTCCCTTCACTCAACTCGCTGTCACTCTCCGGTGTAATAGAGGCAGGTCATTCCGGCCTCGACGCCGCTGTCCCAGAAACACGGGGGTGCCTCTGAGCTAACGTGATGGACGAAGCGGAACTTGCACCTCCCCGCTCTGCCTCGAGCGCCCAGGTCTTCAGCCGGCTCCCCCGCTTCCTGACATGCTCTGTTGAGCTGGCGTTTTCCTCAGCGAGGATGGGGAGCCAGGGCTGAAGACCTCAGAGTGTGCAGAAGTTACTCGGAGAGAGATATGGGTGTGGAATGCTAGATACCATCTCTCTGTCTCTCCTCCCAGGCACAAGATGAACCCACAGACATCATGTGTAGTAATAAATGTTAAGGATTTATTGTTTATCTATCTGCTATTTGCACAAGCACGACTACTGGTACCTTAGAATTCTTGGGGGTCACAACAAAGCGTCAGCCAACATGTGGGGGCTCTGGAGCTCGGGGTTAAGGGCCTTGCTGTAGGGCCAATGACATGTTACTGTTTTTCCAAGGCTGGGGCTCGATGTTCCGATCAAAGGCATAGATTCTTGCCGCTTACTATCAACTATGTCTGTTAATTATTTTACAGATTTATTCAAGGGCCCGTATAAGCGCTGGTCCCCCTGAATCTGCCAGGGTAACCATGCAGCCTCTGCGGCCCGGCCCACACCTCACTGCAGATCCAGCCTGCTTAGGGTTCGCTTATTGAGGGCTGCGCAGCTGCAGCTGCAGCTAATCTATGGTACGTGACATAGCAAAGGAGCTCAGGATTCTGCACAGGCATGGTGGACCTCGTTACATCACCACCACCGTAAGACTCGATGGCCAATCCAGAATGGCTTCCTGCAGTGACTGTAGTTACCTGTGCTAGACAGATGATGTGTCACATAAATATATTATACCTTTACTGTTGTTTCGCTAACGACCAAATGGGGGCCAGATTTAAACGGTCAATGACGACAGATGCTGCATGGACCAACTCGACAACGTGTCATGTCTTCACACTACAGAAAACGTAACTTCGGATATATTTACAACGTGTGCATAACCATTTTCTGTGCATTATATAATGTTAGAATGTATGGGTGGGGGGGGGCAGCCAGTCAGCCTTTGATCTCCATATGAAATTTTCTGTTCTCCATCATCTTCTGGAATTCCCTCCCATCATTCACCATCTGGTATCTATGACCTAACAATGTATTGCCACACACTCCAGTTAAATGCCTTGGGGCGACCGTCTTGTGAAAGGAGCTATACAAAAATACACAGAATATAGATAAAAATGAAAAGCATGAGCATGAACGTGGACAGGAGGAGGGAGAGAATGGTGCTTTTACCTTCGAGGTTCATGCCGGCCTGCAGACATTTCCGGAAGCGGCACGCCGGACAGTTCTTCCTGCGGATCTTGTCGATGATGCAGTCGTTCCTCCCCGCGCACAGATAATTGTGCTGCCCTGGGAAGAAGCAGGCAGAGATATCATGGCTCAGGGAGGGGGGCTCTCCCGCAGGAGGGGGGGGGGGGCCCTGACACCTCATACCATTGTTCTCATCTTCACAGTAAAGGGTGAAAAGGAAAACTTTTGAGTCCAAGGTCAGAGAGCTCATTCAAAGTAAACATATTTCTCCTGGCACAGAGGCAGGTGAATGTGAGTCATGCAACGCTCATGTTCACGCGAGAAGTGATGACCACCGATAACAAACATGAAAAAAAGTGAACAGAATGAAAACGGCTGCGAACACACCAGCACCAATCTAATTCAGATTAATTCAGATTTTTAAATTCAGATTTGTAAATTCAGATTTTTAAGTTCAGTTCATGAAAACAAAGGAATCACTCACTGGAATACACCTTAAGAAAAACACTCACTGGAATACACCTTAAGAAATACACTCACTGCCGCCATTTGGTACATAAACCTCTCCATGAAGTAACTGCCAGTTCCAGAAAAACCACTCTCCCACTGGTCCCAGCTCACTCCCCCAGAGCGGCGAAAACCACCCTACGCATCACCGCTTCTGGAATCGAATCTGAACAAATACCTTCACCGTGACTAACAATCCCACCATTCCCAGAACACAAAAAGAACATAAAAAAGAAACAGCGTCCAGGCAGAGAAAGTGTCAAAATAGTAGCCACGACCCTCTCACAATTATACCCTTGGCACCTGCCACTGCCTGATAATCGAAGGCTCCCGGGGGACACTAATTCTCCAGCAACTTCTGCATCCTTCCTCCACTGCATGTCTTTCTGCAGTGACCGTGGGGTACAGTGCCGGCTCCTTGCAGGTACAGAACCTCGTCAGGCAGCGATCGATACCTGCGAAGGCTCCCCAAAGAGCTCCCTCTCAGCACCTAAGTGTCACGAGCGCGGCACACGCTCTGTCCTCCAGCAGGGAGGGACACACATTTCCGCCTCATTTTCTATTTCCGACCACAGGATCATTTAGGGTGCAATTAAGTAAACAACCAGTGATGCTCCAGAGTAACAAAACAGGCTAGTTGACATCTCTGTAACATTATAACATGCTTTGGCCACACTTAACGTTTAACCACGGTGATGTTACGTTTTGCCGCGTTCCTAGTTACTGCATGTGTACAAAAATAATCCAATGGAGGACGTTAAACGGACCAGAGTATTCAAAGCAGGTTTATGTTCATGCAGAATGATACATAAAAGCAATAAGCGTTTAAAACTGCACAAAACTGCCCCCCCCAAATATATTACAACAGATATCTAGTTCCCTTTATAGCACCACAATATGAATTATCCTTTAGGCTCACAGCCATAAAGTTCAACAGGAGGAAATGACAAGATCACATACTGCCGTCATCTAGTACGTTATCTGTCATATAATTAACGCTTCAGCTGCTGTAACGCATATTACAAAAACAAATTATTGTTTTAAAAAAACCAACTACAGCATGCAACTGTGACTACCAGAGAGCCAGGATCTTGGAGCTATGCACAGCTGGCTAATTTGAACAGACCGTGAAGGCTCTATATTTTTTGCCTAGCCACCCTGAGCAATCCCAGGATGAAGGATGGCCCCATATACCTTACAGAGGGCACACGCACAATCGCTCAGTCATGCCAGGGAAGGAGCGAACAGCCAGAGACCCAGAACCACCCAAAAAGTGAGGAAAACTTCAGTGAATGATTCAAAGACAGGAAAGGCAAGATGTGAACCTTAAGGGATTTAGGACATTTCTCTTACTATCATTCCTCAGCCAGTCATTTCTCAGCTATCATTCACCCATCCATCCATCCATTCTTCTTCCAACCACTTTCTCTGGCCATGGTGATGAGAGGCCAGAGTGTAACCCAGGCAGCACAGGGCACAACGCCAGGGTAAACCCTGGATGGGACACCAGTTCATCACAGGGCCTGCACACGCACATATGCACCCCCATTCTTACGTTACGGCCTATTTTGAGAAATTAGCGATGTAACCTAACCGGACGTCCATGGACCGCAGTAGAAAGCCTGTGTAACGAAGGGGAGGACATGCAGACCACGCACACACACAGTGGAGGGTGGCATTCCAGCCCCCAGACCTGGAGGAGAGGCAACAGCACCCCCCACAGAGCCACCCTATATAACTATCAGTATTATCAATTTTACTCATGCCAAAATCGAACGAATGCTTTTACCAAAGCAGGCCTGCAGCTATCTGTGCGATGCTTATTAGGATTAGCTACAGAAAGTGCATCTGTCTTCAGTCTGTCTTCGGTATACGGTCAAAATCAGGCTGAACACCCAAGCTGAAACACCAAGTTATCCCGGTGCTTTTAATGTACAGCTCAAGACGGACCCACATCTGCCTTTGTTCAGGAGCTGAAGTGCGTGGACATCATGCGCTAACTGTGCTTTCGAACAAACAAACAAACGAGAGCAGAACCGGGAAAAGATATCACTATGGATACCAGTGTGCTCAGCTACACCTAACCAAGTATTTTTCTGATTAAAAACTAATCAAAACAGTTATTTCTGGTGATCGAGCAGCCAGCACTTCGCTGAACCCAGCAACTGATAGTCCTGCAAATTTTTTAGGGAGCAATTCTCTAAGATTTCTACTTTCTGTACTGACTCAATGATTAGATCCAACTTTGAAGGAATTCCTTTTGCACACAAATCATTGGTTCATATGTTAATCTGACAGCCTGGTTAGAGCATAATTCTGTATACACCAGCAACAAGTTATACTTGATCTAGTTCCAACATACAAAAAACGAACACCAAAATACACGGTCATTAAACAGAACATTAACATGTTCTTTTGTGCAAAGAGTTATAAACCACAGGGAAGGCAGCGTCATCAGTTTCATTAGTTCATGTGAGTAATAATTGCGATGCACAAATCAATCCGTAGAATTACCTAATAAAGGTATATTATAGTAAAATATTTACCATCAGTGTTTTGTCGTGCTCTCCATCCTTCATCAAAGCGAGAACACCCGGAGGATCGGGAAGAAAAACAAGAATGACATATAATATTTTAGTGCTAACATTGCTCAGTTTAACAGCTTTTATAGAGCTTTAAAATTAAAATAGCCTTTTAATTATCAACACATTACTCAATACATATCTTCGGTATCAGCTCGTGTAATTCGCAATCATTTGCTTTCTTTGCAAACTGTCAGAATAGCATTATTTAAATAGGCATAGGTTTAACGCAAACAGAAAAACTGATAAATCTCAAGGTCTTTTTTTTTTTTTCCTCTCCAAGGCTGCTTGGCGGAGGCCCATCAGATATCAGCCATCGCCGACCAATACGGTAAATTCAATATGATTTCATGCCACGTTAAAATCAGGCCGACATCCTTAGCTAGTTTTTACAAACGAACAACAGCCTGATAAACAGGTCATTAGTGGCACTGGCTATGTGTGATGGTTCAGCCAAACCATTAGTTTGCAATGCATGCTAGTTTACCCACAACATATACAGTTTGGTGTTTTGCAGGTGATGGTTTAAAAAAAGTCACATTTAAATTATCACTGTTTACACTGGAAAAAATTAATTTGATGGTAAATTTCATTACAGTTCAAAATAAATTGAAACAATGTAGCTCGTGAAATGAATGAATGTAATTCAATGGGCCTTCAGTTTCAAACAACAGTCGGAGGACATCCCTGGGCAGCCAACAGGGCTCCCATCCTCCCCACTACGCTGACCTCACTGACATGACTCTTAGCCCCCCAAAAGCAGCGGGCATCCCTGCTATCAACCATAACTCAGCTACATCCTTTTAAAAATCTAAGGGTTTATAGGTCAAGGGGATTCTGCCTGTGAGGTCTCCATTTTTTAATGCCATGATTCCCTGTTCACTGCCTGAAAGCTTTACAACAAAAGTACTACAACATTTCTGCCTGTAGATGGCACTGCACCAAGAAAGACCACTTGACAGCGCCACCAAAAAGTGATCATGATTACCAATCTTCAACGACAAATTACATATGACAAAATCCATCACACTAAATTTATGCTTGTGGGACCATATGGATGAACTGACATAAAAAATGCAAAAAGAAAAATCCAACAATACATTTCTTCTACATACCGCAAAACAAAGTATTTGCAAATTTAAAATACCAGCTTTTACAGTCATCAATAATTAAAAGCAAAACACTGTAGAAAACTTCTTTTCATATTTTGAATACAGGCATTGTAATTAAAGCACGATGATAAATTATTTGGCAATTGTTTGTTGAATTAGCTTATAAATCAGATCCACTGAAAACCTCGCAAGCGAACGGATAAAGCCATTTCTGATTACAGTTAAATTTTAAACAGGTGCAAATGATTACGAAACAAATGTTAATCTGCAATTAAATGTCAATCGATGTCAAGATTAGTGGTTACTTGTGATTCACATTGAGGAAGAACACACTGTTACTCTGTTGATGTGTTACTTATATATGGTCACAGTGGGAAATCATCAGCAAACATTTCAACATTACACTCACCTTCAACAGCTCTTTTGAAGAAAACCTTGCAGCTGCCACATGTCAAGACACCATAGTGGCATCCCGAGGCTTCATCAGAACATACCAAGCAGGTTTTGTGGGTTGAACCACTGGCCTTTGCGGGGGTGACTGGTGCTGAATTGCTGGCTTCAGGTCTTCCTGAAGAACTACATGAAAACGATTAAGACAGCAATCAAAAATGTGTCCGGCGACTTTTATTAGCCTTACAGGCATACACATGGTATATGAACTGTAGCAGAGTAACAAAGATCAACTCAAGTTTATCAAACTTATCAGAAAAGGTAGTAGATAGCCATCATGCTGCAGTCAACAGAACACAAGCATTTTAACCACAGATGGTACCAATTCAAACCACAGCAAAAGAAATCCAGATTTTATAAGTCAAAGCCTCCTTTAAAGCAATAAAAATTCTGGAAAGTTCAACATCACCAAATTTTTGTGAAGTGATAAACTGTCTTCATCAGTCTTTTGCCAAAAAAACGTTATTATAACGAAGAATCTAGTAGGTTGGCAAGAACATTAAAAAAATAATAAAATCCTAAATCATCCTTTTTTATCCTCTTGCAATGTTTTACCAATAATATTGATACGCTTTCCGTGTGAAGTCTGCCCTTTTACACTGAAAGCACCCAGCGAGGTGGGGGTAGAGGTCTGTGCCTCAGTCCAGAGGGTTGTGGGTTCAAACCCCAAGCCTAGATGAGGGATATTACCAACTACTCCAGGGAGACTGTCTAACCCTGCCCACTGTCCCCTGCTTTTTCACCTATATGTTTCTTTAGACATGGTTAAAGAGTCTACTAAATACAGGAAAAATTAGCATGTGATGGAGTGAAACAAGCAGATTTAAATGTTTATTTGCTTTTTTACAAAACTGACTGCAGGGAGATTCTCAGTATGAAGCTTCAGCAAATATCTGTGGAGCAGAAGACTAAAAGAAGCGCTCCTGGAATACGGGAAATACCGACTGGGCGGTGTTTGCCTTCCAAAGCCTTGTACTCCCCCCTCTGCAGCCCACACTTTCAGCCCATGTGCTAGGAACTGGTACGGCGATCACACCACCTACACACTGTCGGCACCAGCCACGAAAACAGCATTTTCATCTATTTATTCATTCATTACCAGACCCTGATGCAAATAACGGTCTGGTTGAAAAGTCGTTACTTGTGGTGGGTTGAGTTATCCGTAAAGCAAGCTTCAAAGAGAGACTGTGCAAGGACACTTCTTATGGGGGAATTTAATGCTGACAGGCATAAACACAAAATGCTAGCATTCCACCATAGATACTCCAAACTGTAACAAATATTTAAAAATTATTCAAAAAACACTGAGTGATGAATATACAGATGTCATACAGATGCCAGTTAATGCTGTGTTGGAGTTTGAAATTGATAGTCTTTATATTACCACAACCCGCCACTGCTTCAGGTCACTGCAAAAACACACATAACACGAAGGGTGTCGACCAAATCATGGGACTATCTGATGCATCTACCCTGAGACCGCCAGACACACAGATGTGGGGCTTTAACTTGCCTTTTTTCCCTTCCTCTCTCCCCTTCTGTGCTTTGGTGGACACAGGGGGGGGGGGGCATTGAGAAAGCAGCCATTGTTTTCAAACTCGTGATGCAAGCAAGCACGCTGGAGAGAGCTATCCATACATAAAATACATCGATTATTATTTTGCTGTTTCGCAACGCCCTTTATACCAGGACGAACTTGCTCGTTCTCACATTGAGACATCACTGGAGCAACCAAAGGCTTGTACTGGACCTGCCTAAACATTTCCTCATTCATTCTCCCCTCGTCTCCCTTGACTATCAGGCTGAGGCCGGATCAAGTTCAAGTCACAGGCATTCAGATAAACATACATCTTAAAAAAAATTAAATAAATGTTGCAAATTACAATATTTTATACAATGTTTCAAAATGAAATGAACCGGCTGTGAATTCTGGAATTCTAGTAAAGCGCTAATTTTAACAGAAAATATCATAATTATCAATATAAAAGACATTTTGTCTGCCTATATCTCATTTTGAAAATATATCGATATAATGTAAAAATTCAATATAGGCCCAACACTAGTTTAGCAAGGTCATAATTTTTATTTTTATTTTTTTAAACAAACCCCTCGGCCAGCATTATTTGCCAACCCAACAACTCTTCCAGTCAACGACCCACCAAAACTATGCAGCCTTTTCTGCTTAATGCAATAGAGTGAATGTAAAATACCATTAGTCATGAGGCTTGCAAATCTGTGGCTTGAAATGTCTCAGTAGGAAGTGACTTGGTTACCCGAGTTGTGAGAAGTGACTTTCACAGCTCTGATTCGCAGGCTCACCTACACAATAGTGCAGCGAAGGATATTGTTTTTGTAGAAATTTGCTCTCGGTGGACAAACCCTCAGTGGGAGTCTGGCTCTCTCAGAAAGTTTACCTGATGTAATTAAAGTATATCTATGTCTCCCCTCAAATAATTACATCCCAGTTCAAAACAAAGTGTTTTATTACATTGCGTGTGCATTTTCTTTTTAACAACAGAATGGAACACCTCGGATCTTGAAGCAAATCCAGCTTGCCAGTCTAGCTAATTCCCAAACCACTTCCTTTTTCCCCAGCTGCCAAGGTAACCTCCTCTTCACTGAGAAAGTTAATCATGCTGTAGCGTCGATAGGGGCAGAACCACAAGCACAGTCGGTGGCCAAGAAAGAAAAGCAGCGAGGGAATAAAAGAAATGAGAGAAGGCAAAAAGGAGAAACACTTACAGGTGGGAAAATATCAGACAACATTACTCCTACAACAGATTTTTTAAATTAGAAGCAGCATGAACAGCTACTATAGTCACATGACAATGTCACATGACATAACAGCGGCTGAATAGCACTCTGCTTTGTATCCAAACTGTGCAGCACCCACACTAATGATCTTCCTCAGGAAGCAACATGAAGGCAGGGGGCCTCAGGACACTCAGCATTGCTATCGCTGGAGTGTGGCTTAAATGGCTCTGGCTGCGAGTCTGCTGTCAGGTGCCTTTCCCTGTCACCCGTTTCATGAATCTATTCACCACCACGTTTTTATGACGTCTATTTGTGAAAGACCTAATTCCACATTCCCAGTGACAGTCAGTCACTTCTCAAAGCAACAAATTAAGATCTAATACATAAGTTACAGTAAGCACTGTAAATATTGTTTTACTACCATCTAAGAACAGATCAATTTAAAGTTGTTTTCATATTCATTTGCAAAATTTATACCAGCATGTTACACAGGCATTAAAAACTAAGTTGTAATAGTAATAACCAAAGGAGGTCACTGATGGATTCAAGGTACTACTTCCTCATGGTCAGTATCCTTGACATCTCTGACATCTAGGAAAGTTTCCACATTCCCTGGTCACATTTTAAAAACTTTTGTCTTTATTTTTGTTATTCGGTGCCATTCAGTCAGTGTTGACTCTTGACCACCATGAGCCTGGGATTCTACAGGATGCCATGTCTTTTGTCAGGATCCTAAGGTTTCCCGAGATGTACAAAACATTTCTCTGAGCGAACGCACTCTATTCCATCCCATTGGGAAAACAGCAACTATTCAGGACAACACAAAAAAAAGTGAGTTTCTGCAGAGCAGCTGGGGAGGAAGTCGTAAAGCTGAGAAATCGGTTTGCCAAAAAAGCTGCAATCGCGGCCGTGGTTTGCGTGGCACACATCTGTGTCAGGGCCTGTCCGTCAGGCGGAGAAACTCAGTTGGGAAACTGCCCTTGGATTAACAGCCAGTGGTGGGCGATTATAGTCTAGGCATGTAAAGGCATGCCGGTCAAGCCAGGGCATGCTGGTGAAGCTTCAAAATGCCCACACTGCTGGTATATTAAGAAAAAACTGCAGAAGCAAGGCCAGAATGACAGCTCTTCTCTCTACAAACATTCAACGACAACTATCAGTGTGACAGATTCTTGGGTAAAGCTCATTTTTGTGTAGTTATTTGATATCAACAAAGGATGGTCAGGTGACTAGCAAAAAAACAATTTTAAGAATTAAAAAAATAGCAACTCCTTAGTTCTTACAAGTACCATGCTACTTCAAAACCTCGGAAAAGGAACGTGTGGACTGTTGGTCATGTTAAGCAGCTTTCCGGTCAGCGTATGCCAAAAAAAGAGGGGCCACGGAAGGGACATAGAGGTGGGAAGTTAAGAAGACAACAGTCACCAAAGAGATCTTGTCACGATGAATGACTGATAAGCTAAAGAAGAGAAAAGCCAATGGCTGATAGCATGGAGCCAGTATATAGATGTAATTGACTTTTCAAGCCTACAAACACTTTTTTGACAGAGAATGGTTAGCTGATCAGGACCATTTTTCTCATCCTATGAAATGAATCCTCATATGATCCTCATTGCCTCTGCAGAATGAAGGGCATTGTAATGATTACTTCAGCATGGGAAGCAGCCAGAAAGCTGCCCTCTATAAAATGCACTATAATATACTGTAACACAGTAAAAGCAATGCACTCTCTTGGCATAAAACAATGCTTTAAAAATACAATACTATGTAGTACGAGGTATATAAAATATTTCTGCAGCCAGTAAATCAGTTTGTATCTTAACGTTCAATAGGTAAAACTTGATTCTGATGTCATTTTGATAGCCAGGACAATATTTTTTTCTTAATGTATCAGCCTAAAACTATTTTATAAAGAACACTACTCAAAAGTGTATTCAGCTATGTTACATAATGGCTTTATTTCAGCAGTTATCCAGTTTGGCAGCAAACTATCAATAAAATGAATTAACTTTCCATCTCATTGGATGCAATTACTGGTACCCCCATGATACTGAATCATATATATATTTTGCAATTCATTCAGCTCTGTTCATCGCACTTATCTAGTAGATCATTTTATCAGTATGTTCTGCCAGTGGCAGTGCAGTGGTTAAGGGCTGACCGTTGTGGTGTCACGGCCTCAGAGGAATAGGGTTGGGTCCAAGCCCAGCCTGAATAAATGTCTCCCCAGGGTACGTGTGGGTTATCTTCAAATACTCTGACTTCCTCCCGCAATCCAAAGGCAGGCCATCAAATCAACTCTAACCCATCCCGAAAGTGTGTGCTGATCCTCTGATGAACTGGTTTCCAGCTCAAGGGGGACCCCATACTGGGATCTCATCCGACACTCACACTGCTGAAAACCGACTGACGAACACGCAGTGAAGCTCAATGATATTTATCTTACGCCAAATCACGCTTCTTTTCAAAACCTTAGTACAGGCATGTAACAGGAGAAATTAAACTGTTACGTTCAGAAATATTTAGGTTAAAGTTTACGACGGCATCTCAAACTGTTCTGGGGAATAGTGTTCTTCAAAAGACCTCCAGAAAGATTATTCTGCTGTAAATATTAAATCTGGCCAAAATTCCCAGGGAAATAACCTGTATTTCAACCCAGATAATTGCCTAGTACATACACATAATTACACATATCTGTAATTATTAGACAACATAAGATGAAGCATAACAGAGACAGATATAGCAACATGACCTGTGGTCACACATTCATGGATTTAAGAGAGCCATTAACGTGACTTACTTCCAGATTAAGTGTACGTGCTTTTGACGCTTAAATGTTAATAGACAAACAACAGGTACATCAGGACATTAGTTAATTGCCCCATTTCTGTTATCTGATTACTATTAATGTAGCATATCTGCTCTCACATACCGCCATTAAAACATGCTACATTAAAAGTTATAATTATTGATACATTATCTCTGACTAGTTACCAAGCCGAGCAGAGTTTTAAAAAATGTAGGGTTATAAATTTAACTGAGGTCACTGTACGAACTAAGCAACAAAATGAACTGATCACATTCTTTTAAAAAAAAAAAAAAAAATATTTATATGTCTGATTATTTTATTCATGCAAAAAGTAAACTCCCAACATTAGCTAACCAAGCTGGTAATAAAGAGCAATAAAGCTACTTTATTTACAAGCTGTTACCACAGATAATCATAGCCACCACACTGCAACAGAACGTGAAGCTATTGACAAAGTATCACGCTAAAAGTGACGGTCTAGATTCTCTAGCTCTGCACGATTTACACCAAATGCACTATGAACGAAGCAGCATGATAAAAATGGAATATTTCACTTCATACTATTACCGACCTAACACAAGCTTATACATTTCAGACTTAAATGTGTGCCAATGACCTTAAAAACATTTCGAAAAATAAACAAATGCTTTCCTTTGACTTGTTCTCAAAATTAAATGTTTAACCATGCATTTCTCCACTCCAGTACTGGGAGTGTGAAGCGTGAGACGGTGAATTGAAACAGGAGGACAGAACAGTAGCAGTAATACAGCAAAACACACAGACCCCACATATCTTATGCACTGACTGTCTAGGAGACCAGAGAATTGAAAAACCTTAGCAACAATTACATGCCTGAACGGAAAGGGCTGTAATTTACAAATTCTTGGATCGGCGCCACGGATTACTGAAGGACATGCGATGGGGAGCAGAGCAAGGCCCAAAAGCAGCACAACCCAGCCCCTGTCGCCAGCCTCAGCGGGAGGCTAAGAGGGCAGGCTAACATTTAAGGATGACTATGGCAGTGACAGCTCACCCACTGCACAGTTTGTACTTCTTCCTGTCCGTCTTTTTTTTTTTTTTTTTTAAATAAATAAAACAAAACATTTTCCAACTGCAAATGACACCCAGACTAACATGCAAGAATATTGTGACACAGGTGACACTTCTAAGCATTTAATAACCATTTTATTCTCTTTCCCAATTAAACATAAAAGCAAAAGTTGGAAGTTCAGCAAAATCTGAATCTCAAAAACATGAAATGAGGCCAAGTAGAATAACTGATATGGTTTTGTAGATTTTGAAAAGCAGGGAATAAAATTATTTGCAGGAATAGGAAACAGACTTCAGCGCTAAACGTTGCGAAGGGCGAGCGGCCAAGCATTACACGATGTGGTGAAATGCATTTTCCATTTTAAAGAAATGCATAAGTACATTAGTACTGGTATTTGGTGTATCCAAAAAATGTACAATATTTGCCGCAATTGGGGGAGGGCACACACAGACACCAAATAAACAAACAAATTAAAAAAATTTACTTAACCAGCTACGACATTGTTATATTAAGAAACACATGGCCACAGAAAAATGCAAAGATGGGGAAGATGAAGCTTAATCTTGGGGAAGTCCATTTTAAGTGTTATGGAGCCCCCGAAGCTACAGGGCTGTGTGTCCTGGACACAAATGTTAATGTTTTAGTTTCAGGTTTCATTTATCACATGCACAGTTATACAAAGCATATCTACCCAGTGAAATGCCTTCAGGTAGCAGGTAACTAACGAAAAGACACAACAATAAATAATGATATTAAACTTTGTGAAAGAATCCAAGCATGTTTTACGGTCTGCATGAGAAACTGCTAAAACACTTATGAGGAAATAATCGTTTTACAAACCCCGTTTCCAAAAAGATTGGGATGCCGTGTAAAAGGCAAATAAAAACAGAATACAATGATTTGCAAATCATGTAAACCATATTTAACTGACAATAGAACTAAGCCAACATATCAAAATGCTGAAACCAGGAAAATGTTTTATGACAATTATATGCTCATTTTGAATTTGATGCCAGCAACACATTTAAAAAAAAGTTGAGACAGGGGCAACAAAAGACTGGAAAAGTCGTGCAATGCTAAAACAAAACACCTGGTTGAATATCTCACAACTAATTAGATTAATTGGTGACAGGTCAGTAAGATAACTGACTATAAAAAGAGCCTCCCAGAGAAGCAATGAAGATGTGGAGAGGTTCAGCACTCTGTGAAAGGCTGTGTGAGCAAATAGTGCAACAATCTAAAAATAATGTTCCTCGGCATAATATCGCAAAGAATTTGGGAATTTCATTATCTACGGTACATGCTATTATTAAAAGATTCAGAGAATCTGGAGAAATCTCTGTGTGTAAGGGACAAGGCCGAAAACCAATACTGAATACCTGTGATCTTTGGGTTCTCAGGTGGCACTGCATTAAAAACGGCACGATTCAACAGTGGGAAAAATACTGCATGGGCTCAGGAAAACTTCCGAAAACCACTGTCTGTGAACAGTTCATTGCTGCATCCACAAAGAAACCATATCTAAACATGATCCAGAAACGTCACCGACTTCTCTGGGCCTAAGCTCATTTAAGATGGACTGTGGCAAAATGACTGATTGATGATGATGATTGATGATTAAATGTTTAAATGGAAAACTGTCCTGTGGTCTGAAGAATCAAAATAGGGCTGCCACTAATGACTGCTGTTTTTTATAGATTAATTTCAGTTTTATTTTGACAACAGTAAACAGTATTAGATTTAAAAACAAATACATAAACAAACAAATAAATAAATAAAACCTGTCATCGCAGGCTTTAGACAATGGACACTGGCTTTCCAGCACCATACTGACGTTACTTATGCCCACAATTCAATAAGCAGAATAGTAGGAAGTTTAGCATATTAAGGAGAGGTGTACTGTGATGCCTAAAGGATAGTAATCTGTATAAATTTGGCGTATTCTTGCAACTGTTATATCATGGAAGAGATAAGCACTGAAGTCACAGTGAAGAAAGGGACAGCTCGAGACATTGTGGTTAAACACAGTAAAAAAAGACGTTGGGGGTGTGGTGATACTTTTTACAGTTTAAAGTCCAACACTTTTTTTGTACATATAGTTCTCATTTTCATTTCAGTTCATGAATTATTATTTTTTTTTATTTAGGGACCATTTTCCTTTCGGTTTCAGTTTACATGATCACCGGTCCAAACAAGCCCAACGCGCATGAGCCTACACACTGGCACTGCTAATCAACTTAGAATAAGCCCAGATTCTAGCCTAAACATTTTCTCAAACACTTATTCAATGGAAATTCAAAGGAAGCAGGCAGACAAGATCATGGCTTTAATAATGAGGGCATTTAGCAGCTGGAAGGACAAAAGAAATTAAAAAGCTCTCCATACTAATGGTAATTTAATAAACATGAACAGACAATACTTAGGATGGTTTTGCCTATTCTGGTGGTCTAGAATAGCACCTGTGATTTTTATCTTCAGGTGCTCATACATAGCGCTAGTGCTGTGGTGTTATGCCATTGAAACCTTGCACAAGTGTACAAACTTTGTTCTGTGATAATTTGAACTACTCCTATAATTACGCAGTGATACTGAAGGAAAGCATTTGTTATAATAAATTAGAAATCAAAAAGGTAATTTCAATAAAATAATTTTACAAAATACGCGGTGATTTAAAATATTGATGTAAACACATTTTATGCGTTGACGCCATCGATTATGTTGACTAAATCGAGGCAGCCCTAAACGAAAATTTCAAATTATTTTTGGAAACCATGGACACCATGGTTTCCAAAAAGGAGAGGGACCATCCAGTTTAACAGTTCAAAAGTCAGCATCTGTGATGGTATGATGGTGCACTAGTGCCCATGGCTTGGGTACCTTGCACATCTGGGAAGGAACCATTAATGCTGAACAATACATGCAGGTTTTGGAGCAACATATGCAGCCATTTAGAGAACGCCTTTTTCAGAAGAAGCAAGACAATGCCAAACTGCTCTCTCACAATCTGCACGTATTACAACAGCATGGCTCTGTAGTAGAAGAGTCCAGGTGCTAGACTCGCCTGCCTGTGGTCCAGACCTATCACCCACTGAAAATGTTTGGTGCATCATGAAATGAAAAATTCAAGAGAGACCCTGAACTGTTGAGCAGTTGAAATCCTACATCAAGCAAGAAAGGGACAGTTCAATTTCAAAACTCTAGTTACTGGTCCCCTGAATTCCCAAACACTTACAGAGTATTGTTAAAAGAAGAGGTGACAACACAGTGGTAAACATGCCCCATCCAAACTTTTTTTAAACATATGGCTGGCTTCAAATTGAACATACATTTGTCATAAAACAACAAAATTTGTCACTTCCAACATCTGACATGTCTTTGTTCTATTTTCAATTAAATATGGGTGTATATCATTTGTAAATCATTGCATTCTGTTTTTATTTACATTTTACACAATGTCCCAACTTTTTGGAAATGGTTGTACAAAGGTAGCTGTGATTAATGTTGGTACCTTTGCCAGTTATTTATAGCTGCAGTTAAATCGGACATCAAACCACCCATTTGTTTCTAAGGTCAACAGGATCAAATTCTATAAAACCATATCAGTTATTCTACTTGGCCTCATTTCATGTTTTTTGAGATGCAGATTTTGCTAAACTTCCAAAGTTCCTTTACTGAAAACATTGGGTCATGATGTAGCACAACGGCTCTCAGCTACAGACGGATTTCCAAAATGGTGGGAGATTGTTAAGAAATTACTGGACAAGTTTAGGGTTGGCACACTGCCACAGGGCCAAGGACAAAACGTTTTCATGAAGCATTCAAATACAATGATCAAAAGAGAATGAAGGAAATGACTAAATCATATGCAAAACCATTCCAGAGACACCCGGTCTAGCACACGTCTCTCAAGCAGGTCATAGCATTATTCAAATATGCAAGGTGAATATAGGTCATTTTCATTTTAACCTTGAATAAGAGGGAAGATTTTGATTGCAGAAACACCGAACGGCATTTCTATATTTGTCGATGCGAGGCCCCATTCTGCTATGTAGGGCAGTGTGACTATTTTAACCATGACAAAGGCAATATACTCCACGCGCTACCGTTACTGGCCACCCATTGCAGTACATTAATCCCATGGGCTTTGGAAAGCCAGTTAGACAACATTCAGTCACTGGTTAGCTTACAAGCTTACAGTAACGTCACCACTCGAACTGCCAGTTTTCATTGTCAAGTAAAGTGCACTTTATTTTCATACCAACCAAATACAGGTATAGAGTGGCACAAAATAGCATCCCCCCAGGATGACTATGTAACATAAAACAATTATGGGGGAGGGTTTTCACAATAAAATCCAAAATAAAGGACAGTACAAAAAAAGGGAG
This sequence comes from Cryptomyrus ogoouensis, assembly GCA_025773925.1. NCBI lineage: Eukaryota > Metazoa > Chordata > Actinopteri > Osteoglossiformes > Mormyridae > Cryptomyrus > Cryptomyrus ogoouensis. Next base: position 4,611,336 of record JAOYFF010000049.1, read on the forward strand.
CTGGACATAGGGGTTTTATGTACATAGTACAAAGTGCATGTATGTAAACAAGAAGTAAGACAGCAGCAGCACAGCAGGGTAGAATAAATATAGTGGATAAATACTAACAATAGATAAGTAAACAATAATAAGTTGAACTTTCATGGTAGCAGTTAACACTCAGTGCATCTCAAAGTAAATTATGCATTTGGGAGTTGACGATAAACAGATTCACTGAAGTAACCACCAGCAACACGCAACGTGGCTCTGAATGGGTCTGACTGTACATAAGAGGCCCCACCAATATTGTCTCAAAACCTTCAACCTCTTCAGCTACTTCACACAATAGAACCACACTAAGCACTTTGGCGAAACTTCTGCTATATGACCAAGCCTCACACCTGGCTGTAAAAGAAAAGGGTTGTAATGAGGTTCAGATCACAAAGAGGAGCTGGAGAATCCCACTAAAAAAGCCCTGAGTCAGAATCTATTATCATAACAAGAGTCACTGTGGTGTTTAGTATCATGTCCACATTCAAGCTGTGAAGTGAAACAGGTTCTTAACCACAATGAAGGCTGAGACATACACAAAGGTCTGCACATCTGTTATGGAAACAACGCAGAGCAACTATCTCCACGCTAACCTAAAATAAATAACATGGTTCTTTTTAAACCATAACTACCCTTTCAGAAGCACCGTGTAACAAAGTACTGTCAAGCCACTGGCTTATGAGAGTCTCTCTCTAAACAGTGCTGAGCCTGAAAGTATTATTTATTTGAAAGGTGGTTTATCCAGTCAGATTCGGAGAGCATCTGAGGACATGAGTGCAAAGCAGGAAAAAGTTCCACCAAGAAATATAAATTACAATGAAGCTTTAAGTTTAATACCAGCAGGCTTTATATATTAAAAAAACGGCATTAGTCAAAGAGATGATACATAATACAGTTGTCATTACCATTACAGACCAAACTGCCAAAATGTAGGAAAGCCACTAATTTACTGTAATTTAATACAGGCTGATATAAATTTTGGGTTAGCAGTTTGATTTGTGCAAAGTCACTGGAAGCAAGGAATTAAAATCAGTGGGGTTTTCAAAACCAAACAGATATATAATTAGTCAAGACTGATATGACAGTGAGAGGCTACTGCTTAAAAGCTGTAACAACAGCCAGGTCTCAAAAGACGAAATGTAGCATTAAGGATGGAGATATCTGCCCTGCAAAGATGATTTCCCAAAAGAATGAATTGTACAAAAAAAAAACTGATATTTTGAATTTTTCCCCTGCCGGCGTAAGTTGTGAGAAACAGAAAAACAATTAAAGATCATTTAAATGAGGTTCTTGGTTTGTTTTGAAGAATCTGTGTAGTTCTTGCTCCAGTAATGCTTACCTGCACTTATACCCAGTCGCCTCATTGACAGTCTTGTTTGTAATGTGCTATTTAACCTTACTTGTATGTCGGTTTGGACAAAAGCGCCTGTTACTTAAATTTATATGTATTTTATTTAAGTTCTTTCATCCTTTCCTTGAGGCATAAAAACAGTGGAGAGAAAACTACCAATCTGTGTAGTATGTGTGTAGGTAGATGGATAACTTTTCAAGTTCCAGAAGGTGGTCTTGTTCTTTTAATCAGGCAAGAAATCCCTCCTCTTCTAGAAACAGTGAATACTACACATGCCTTGTTTTCCTTAGATAAAAGCCAGTGATTTGCAACAAGTGGAAATAAAATTTCTGCAGGATAAACTAACAGATAAAGAGTATTCAGGACCACAATTGCACATTTTAAAAGCCATAAAGGGCAATTAAATGACACTGTGAATGATTCCATCTACTGTACAAAATCAAATCAACATATTTCACTGATTCAGAGCGTTTTATCCAATCCTACACGAGCTCAGATTGTTCCTGTAATAAATGCTTGTCTGTATGACATCTTGTCTCCTGGCTGTGTGTCAGTGTTGTCTGAATGCCATCTCTCCATTTTCAACCCCCTACACATATTTTGACTAATGGATTCAGTGCTTGTACCACTTCAAGCCTCCCATGGTCACGATGCAAAAGGCTTCGTTTGAAGTTAGCAGCACACAATTCAATAAAAGCCTAAAAAGCCCCTTTAATCTGCAAAACTCCTCTAAATAAGTAGTAGATACCATGCATTCTGGTCTGTCCTCTCTACGACACGCAATCCCACGATTCCTTGTACACTGTGCCTCAGGGGTCAGGTTGTTTCTACCAATCTGAGCAGATGAAATGACCGTGTAACATTCTGTACGAGAGCAGCGAGCACCTTTGCTCACCTCGGCAGTGTGTGTGATAGCAACACAGCAGCCTCAAAATTGTCCTACAGCCAACTCACTCTATAATATAAAACTACAAATGGCAAAATGTATTTGACATTTCTTTCTTTCTTTCTTTCTTTCTTTTTCTTTCTTTCTTTCTTTCTTTCTAACATCAGATGCTTTTATCCAAAGTGACACAATTGACCAAACAAGGTCAGACTGTCCCTGGAGCAACTGCGGGTTAAGGGCCTTGCTGAAAGGCCCAATAGTGACATCACTAGGCTGAGCCTAGGATTTGACCCAGCAACCTTCTGATCACAGGAATAGCACCTTAACCCACAGAGCCAAACACCACCCCCAGCTCATGCAACAGTGTGATACAGCTGCAAACAGCTGTGTCTGTTTCACTAAATCTCTTTCAAAATGATTCTGACACCAAAATCAAACTCAAGTATCATTAAGATGTTCTTTTTTGGGGGAGTCAAAGAGTACACAATCCAGCCGTTTTTAAACAGAAACTCAGTTTCAAAGTGAAACTGTAGATCTGTTGTTCAGATGGCTTTCTTCATTTCTGGAATATTATTTCCTTTGGTTCTGAGAGGTAATAAACTCAGTTGCTGAGCGTGAAATATCTAACCTTTCAACTGAAGTGCAGCCAAATGCAGTCTTCACATTCGTCATTTCACAACTCTATCTCATCCCCCACCAGACGTTTAGAAAGAGCTGTCACTTCTCAGGACATGACATAACGATGCAAAAAGGAGGACAGTTTAAGTTTTGCTTGAGAGAAAATCACCAAATAAGACACCAAAGAACAAATTGAAAAACAGTATGTTTCAAGAACTTACTAAGCTTCTACTATTAAAAAATGTTTTAACACAGCTACTCAAACACAACACTCCTAATTTTATCTACAATCAAGATAATTATTTAAAACCACAATGAAAGCCTGAAGATGCTTTGCTACCATAAAGAAATATTCATCTTTTAGTTTGTTGCAAATTACACTGTGCGTCATCCATTCCATTGTCACTGAAGATCAGGACTCAAAAGAACAAGCAATTTAAAAGCTATACTATTTCTATGGTCAAATTAATATTGAAGCTGCATAGCATAGTATAAATGGAAACATTTTTTTTAATCTCCTAATAACATGAATCCCCATGTGTTGCTGGATGAGACATGGGTTTGTTTTACTTTTCTTTTTTTTTGTGGAACACAGATCAGAAGTGCTACCTAGCCAGCTGCCACAGTAGCACATGTGCTAAGAGGAGACAGAAACCAACGGTCACAGCCCAGTGAAACGGATAATGGCAGGCTGAGCCAAATACCCGCTACAGCATCACACACACTGCAATTCTGCGTTAAGGGCAGAAAAAGCTTGCTTTCATTAAAAATTTCTCTTTCAGGTTTATGAACAGCAAGGGTTAGAAAGTACTGGCAACTATACAAAGCCTCCCAGCACTGCTGCATTAGCATAGCGGAGGTCCAACGATAGCTGAATCAAAGTTCAGTGATACGTTAGGTCCAAAGATAAGGCTGTTAAAAAGGGTCGCTGAACACAGGATATCATAACTGAGCTTGTAATCTGTACAGCTTCTAGAAAATTTTGAGGTAAGATATTATCTTAACAAAAAGTACTGGAAAAAAAAGTTACCATAGTTGGTTACTCAAGTGCCACAGGAAAAAAAAAACCAGTAACAAAGGTAAATGCAGAAAAAGAATCAGTGATATGAAATACCTGTGACAAAATCAGTCCATAAACTGCTTTAGCAATTAACTTGTAGTAATTCTGAAAGGAAGCCATATGACATCAAAAAAATGGAGGTTACTCCAGAGTAACTCTGAGAATAACCCTAGCATGGAAGTCAATGGAGAAGGTCCATCCTCGAGTGCCACTATCACCACAGAAACAGCTGGGCCGTAATTTAAGAGGTGTGTATTGTGGCATTGATTGGCAACCAACACCAAGCAGTCCTAGACAGGAAGGTACAGAGGGAGCAGGAAGAGAATTCAAGAAATAACACGTCTGTCCTGTTTGTCCTCTCCAGGACTATTAACTGCTGTACAAAACACATGTATATGGAGGGAAAAAATGTTGAAGCATATTGTATTAGCAGTCATCACATCAAAAAGAAATTACGTT
>JAOYFF010000049.1:4640842-4662570 GCA_025773925.1 Cryptomyrus ogoouensis
GGGGTGCGGCCGGCTGTACAGCCAGGTGGGGGGGGGGGGGGGGGGCGGGGGGTTTAGGGTCTTGCTGAAGGGCCCAAGGGAGATGTGACTGTTCTGCTGAGGATGGGATTCAAACCGGCAACCTTCCAGTCGCTGGTATTAATAGTTTGTGTAGTAAAGCTAAAAGGTAAAAATAAAGTCCACTGCAGCACTGCACACACTGTTATCACACAGCACTGCAGAGCTGGAAGAATTTATTCATATCTTTCAATTCCTCTTCCCAGCATTGCTAAACTTGTATCTGTCAAGGGGGGGCACTTCACTATATATTGCACAGAGATGCTACGTTACCTTTTTCCAGCTAACTCTTTAGCTTTGACCACATCCACAATCAAGCTAATCGCTATGCAACCAAATCAGTCTTCTGTCATATTAATAATTTAATAAGCAGCTCATGATTAATATGAGGTTGGAAGGAGGTTGAAGCCGACACATCAATTGAGGCCAGATATGCAATTGGGCCTGAAAGGCCCGCTTTATCAGCCAGGCTTCAGCGGTGAGGGACTTATCCTTACATGCCCCGGGTCGACACCATGAGCTGCAGCATGAAACAGTAATCCAGGCGTGGCAGACAGCTATGCGCCAAGTGGCAAATTGTACCTCTTTAACGTTCCAGAGTTTTGGCTTTTATCGATCAGCGTGTAAGTCCGTTTTTTTTTTTTTTTTTATATTCTTAGGCTAAGAAATGTTCAACCACAAGGTTACCCATCTGTGTGGCACAAGGGTGTGTCAGCCGTCAACCATCATTTCGGTTTGCAAAGACCTCGGGATGAGTGTCAATGGAAAGGAGTTTGACGCACAGCAGGTATGACTTGATCTTCAGATCCAGAAGAACAAGAATTGATTCGATGGTTATGTCTCTGACATTCATCGTAAGTGAATAGGAACGATCTAGGGATCTCCATTACTACAAATTCTATATTTAGTTTTCACTGAGACCAAAAGTAAGAGTTTACTATTGCAAAAGAACTCATAACCGGCTCTCTTTCTGGGCACTTGTTTATTTGTTGAAGCAATTTGATGTGGATATCGGGGAATATTAAATGAAGTCGGTTTAATTACAAATTAAGATGCATTGACTACCGTGTTTGTATTAATCTTCCAATTGGCACAGCTGGGTCAGCACGGTATTCAAATCAACAATTTTCCCTCATTTAACGAGCAAACTCGCCGACTACTCGCTACGAGAAGTCGGCCGCAGTCTCCCCAAATACTAACGCGAGCGCCAAATGAGGTTAGACGGCGCATTGAATCCACATCATTAAAACGCGGCCTCTGAGAGGCGATTAATTATTTGGTGGAATTAGGGGGTGCAGGCATTAAAGAACAGCAGAGTGTATGTCAGGATGTAACATTATTAAGAGTTGGATATGAAATGATCAGATCTCAGGCCAGTCTCTAACAAAGGCAGCTGTAAACAGTCCCTTGTTTACCATGTGATGTTTGAAGAGTGAATCATGCATCAGCTCTGAGTCCCCAGGAAGGAAGCAACTGCAACAGAAGCCATTAATTGTCCAGGATATGTCACACCTACCAAAACAAAGCGGTCCGTGTCTATTCTCGTTACATTCTCGGCGGTACAAGTACTGCGTGAATTTCTGCAGCTGCTCAAGAGTAATAGAACATACAGTATGTCAGACTGCGTTAACTGGTTAGGAAAATGGGACTTTATTGATTTTATGCCTTTTTTGTCTGTTGTTAAAGCCTGCGTTCCACTGGAGAGCACTACATCTCTAGATAGAATGCTCTATATATGAAGAGCATTCAGATCTTTTGAATAAATGTTACCGTCAGGATCGGTCCCTGTCCTGCCCTGTCTGTCGCTTCCTTGTTTGGCCAGCAGGTGTTGATGGCCATCCCGTTCCTAGTGTTTCAGTCTTTAGTGATCATTAATGACCCTCACCTGTTCCTTGTAATTCCCAGGGCTAGTGTTTGGTTGTCATTGACTTGCACCTGTTCCCTGTCCCCTCATTACTTGTGTGTGTGTGTGTGTGTGTGTGTGTGTTTGTGTGTATATCGGTCATTGTAGGTGTCAGTGTTTGATAGCTGCTGAGTGTGTGACTGGGAAGGTAGTTCTGTTTGTGTTCCTTCTAAGTCCCCTTGTGTCTAATTCTGGCCCTTGTCAGTTCTAGTCTTTATTAGTCTCAGTTATTTACCCGCCTTTGTTTGACCCCTAGTAGTCCCTCATCTTTTTGGTCTCTTTTTATAATACAACCCGCTTGTTGTCTTGCTGTCTAAAGCTGCCTAGTGGATTATCATTCCTTCATGTCCAGACATGACAGTTACCACGAGGTCTTCCAATGATGATTTCTAACTAAAGGAAGCAAATTTATCCATGCCTACAATATATAGTATAAGGCATATAAAGGCTCTCCATCCATGCCTACAGTACATACGGCTTAGAAAGCTCTTTCAGCCTCTGTTGTTTTTTTGTCAGGATACAGAGATGATATTAATCTCACAGCACAACTGCAATGCATAGATTTTGTAGGAGGTAGGCTGAGTCAAGGTTGGCAAGAAAACGTTGACTTCCCTGGGCTTGTTGGCAGACAAGCTCTCACAAAGTGGATACTACCACCTGCGCGGAGCCGAGGAGATATGAAGAAAATCAGAAAATCACAATAAATACCGAAATTCTTAAACTCAGGCAAGGCCATCTAAAAAAAAAACCCCAGTAACTCCACAATTCAGTTATGCAGAGGTGGAAAAGGGCACTGTTGACATTAAAATCATAACAGTATGTCTGACTAATCTGACTGCCCACCTTCTCGAGTATAATTGGGACACAAGGTGTTCAGCATTGCAGCCATTTGCAGTTGTCGGGTTGGGCACATGATGCTGTATCACCACCTACATCCTCCTGAAAGCTAGGTATAAACCCCCATCTCTCCTGGTCCTCTCTGCACCCCACGGGCTCCTAACACCGATGTGGCACCGAGCCTCCATTTTACCCTCTGTAATTTCCATTGAAGGGTTGATGAGAAGCACAGGGGCTATTTATCTACGCTACCAGTCATCTTATTCTCACCAACGTGCTGCGTCTTCACCCACGTGAGCCGGAATCGAGGCGCGGAAACTGCTGGCTGTTTGTCAGACTTGTGAGGGATCCATTACAAAACACATCGTCAACCCCCAATGTCCACAACAAAAAAAAAAAAATCATACAACAAAAACCGTACAATTATAGGAAAAAAGTATTTTAAAAAAACGTATTAAAAAAGTATAAAAAATATTGTATAAAAACCATACGGGGTGCTTCTTAAATTAGTGAGGGGTCACGATCCCAGCCTCTATGACACAGCCATGGAGCCACTCAGTTCATGAACTCATTTCCCACTTGCCTGCAGACTCATTTGACTGCTTGCGCTTAATGAAGTTTTGTCCTGATGGTTGCTGTTTTGAACCTCTTACTTTGTTGCTATGTGCTTCTTCATTTCATATTGCATTCCCGCTGTACAGGGTCTGTGATCCCGGATGTAGTGAAATCTTCCTGATGGGGGTGTTCTGGCTCATCGTGACTGGATAAGGAGAGGAGAAGGCTGATGAAAGGATTATACTGATTTGAAATACAATCTCTAACACTGTTTTTTTAATGTATCATATTTTTACTGTATGATGCATGGACTGGTGAAGTGGTTGGCACTATCGCCTTGCACCTCTGGGATGAGGGTTCAAGTCTCTGCTCTGGTTCCATGTGTGTGGAGTTGTCTCATCATGAGGCTCCCTCCAGGTACTTCGCTCTCCCCCGCCCCACTGTAAGTGTGCCCTGTGATGGGTTGGTGCCTCATCCTGGGTTGTTCCCTGCTTTGTGCCCTGTGATGGGTTGGTGCCTCATCCTGGGTTGTTCCCTGCTTTGTGCCCTGTGATGGGTTGGTGCCCCATCCTGGGTTGTTCCCTGCTTTGTGCCCATAGGGTCCGTTCCCCCAATGACCCTGAATAGGACAAGCGGGTACAGAAAATGGATGGATAGAGTTAACTACACCAGGGCCTTTGGTTCTTCTTTATTTAGTCATCGCCCATCAAAAGCAAAAGGATGCTAAGTGAATCTAGTGAATCTCATACTAAGTGAATCTAGTGAATCTGACACTAAGTGAGTCTCGTTCAACAGTTAAATATGTATTTAAGTCTCATAATCATGACCAAATGCAACATCAATCAGTGCATTTCACTAGGATGTTCAACGCAGTTTCTTTATTTTTAGTTCTTTAATGACTTTTTTCTTTTTAATTCACAGCTTCCCAGCACTAACCGTATGCTGTGAAAGAAATGACCTTCAGCTCTAGATGTAGAAATGGCTGCATTCAATGGTTTAAACAATTTTTAATTAATTGTGCTTTAAATGCATAACACAACAAGCGATTTTAATGCTAATCAGTATGTTATAAATACACGCATGCTTTGTACCAGTGCAAGAAAGAGGATCACGTACTTTTCTGGTTTCAAAAAATCGTACAGGCATCTACACATCCTACCACACTATCACACGGCGGTAATATTTAATACTTTGCACCTTCCTGCTCTTCTTTCGCTGATTGTATAACGGATCACTTTTCAAACAACCTGAATGTCTGTGAGGCAAGTTTTAAGTGCCAGTGTAGCTCAGTGGATTAGTGACTGCAATTGGAAGTTTTCCAGGTCGAACCCTGGCATTGGCAGAATGGTCGCGTGTCCAATGGGCCCTGAAGCCTGGCCTTTAGTTCCAGGGGCCCCGGATACATGACCTGACCCCCAGCCTGGCCCTTAGTTCCAGGGGCCCCGGATACATGCCCTGACCCCCAGCCTGGCCCTTAGTTCCAGGGGCCCCGGATACATGACCTGACCCCCAGCCTGGCCCTTAGTTCCAGGGCCCCCGGATACATGCCCTGACCCCCAGCCTGGCCCTTAGTTCCAGGGGCCCCGGATACATGCCCTGACCCCCAGCTTTGTTCTCACCTACATATGTGTGAATGTCTCAAAGAGCAAGATGTGAAAACTAACGGACTGCAGGGTGGCTGTAATGATGCTTGGGTAAATGGCGAGTAAAGCGTCATTTCATTTCACATTCGTTGTGTTCCCTGACATGATGGTCCGACCACTTCCCCAAGCACAAGAATGCAGGCGAAGCTAGAGCCCAAAGGTAAAAGTTGGCCAAGGATTCGAGTTTGTACCCTGGGAGACCTGGCGAGGCTGAGAAAGTTCCCCAGGTGTGGATGTTTCCTGTAGAAAAAAAATCTGTCACACTGATTATGTCCTAAACTGCAAGCAGTGTGCAAACCAATGGTGGATTTCTGCAGAAGGCTGGAAGAGAGATCAAGGTGGTGCTAAGGAATGCAGTGCTGGGAGATGGAGAAAGAGAGGGCCTCGCAGAGCCCAATACATAAACATCCATCCATCCATCCATCCATCCATCCATCAACTGCTTAACCTGGTCTGGTTAGCGGCCGTGTAAACATCCTTAAATGTAAATTCCGCCCATTATTGGTAGCACACAACAAACAATAACCCACATCTCAATCACTCAAGACTGTAGATGGCGGTATCTATAAAGACAATGAAAGGTTATGAGGATATGTAATGTGGCAGCTCAAACAAGTTCTGAAAGAATTCATTTAAAGGCAATTTCCTTGTTCTTGCCAGACTTATTACAAGGCACACCCATTGCCAAGCACGTATCGAAAACAGATCTATATCTAAATGCAAAAATCAACATGTCTTTGAAACATAATTATAAGCACTGGCAACTAAAAACCACTAAACTGTCAAATATACATGGAGATGGCATTCAATGTGACAGCCTTAAACATTCCAGGCATATATTGATGTAAAAAATAGAGTAGAACGAAACAATGTCATATTCAGACTGATGGAATGCTGTGAGTGGGTTGCCAAAGACTTCTTGAAAATCATCCTGTCCCCTTATAGCAGGCTAATGGGCCAGATGAAGGGAGGATTACGGAAAGCAGCACGGCAGAACTGGCCACCGGAATATAATGTAGGATTCGAGCCCTGTCCTAATTAAAATTCCCTGTCTGGCAGACTTTTCATTACATTACATTAAGGCTCGGTGCGGATTACAAGGAAGAAAGTGTTGGGGCTTTCAGACGAGCTGGGGAGGGTAACGTCATCGCTTACATAGTTGACCTTCTTTACCTTAGGCTCAAATTAGAGTTGAGTATTAGAGTAAACGGGGATTTTCAGCCCAGGAACATTCAAAACATACCTTTTTTGTTGCTGTTTGAATAGATAACGAGCCGTGTGAGTCTGCGCTTAGAGGTCACATTGGGAACTGCAGAAATACAGTGCCCCCCCCCCGCCCAGAAATTATCTACATTAAATTATTATTAATTAGCAAAAAGGAAACCTTAATAGTGATGTTCCATCCACAGTAAGCCAGGCCACCCTGGAGAAAATGATGATGTCACTTCCTTTTGAGTGTGGAAGTGGCCAGTGCCTCGCTTGGTGAAGTAGCCAAGTAGAGCAAGTATTCCAGAAGCCTCCATCACACCACAGTAACACAGAAGATTAGTGATTAGACAGAACGGTGGACGTGTGGAGCTGAGGGCTGATGTTTCCAACTGTGAGAATTTCCTTATGTCCAGAAGCCTTCTGGACCTTAATGAAGAAGGTATGTCTGAGCAGGTGTGGAAAGTTCAGGTCCAAAATCTTGGTCTGGGTTTGTACTCTCTGAACCTGAACTTTCCATCTCTGCATCTGAGTAGTGCCTTTTTAGGAAAGTCGTGGGGAGCTGGAAAACCAGTCATCTTTCCAAAGGCCTTCAAACGACGGGTCTCGCACTGGGGCCATGAAATGAATCTTACTATAGTGGCAACTTTGGATTCAACCAAAGACATAATAAAGCAGGGTGGTACCTGTCCAGCACACTACAATGGGCATCCACGAGCATTCCAGAAACACTAGGATTCCCCCCCCCAGACTATGTCTCCTTTTGGGTTAATCTGTTACTCTTGTCTTCCTGTTGATTAATTCTTCGAGCATGTTGTTAAACCAGCTGTGAAGGCCCCTATAAAGTTTTTTTTGTTCTCTCATCACTCTGCCGCTGTATCTTATAAAGCGCTACTTTCTGTGTGATGTCGGGGGAGGTGTGACTCTCCTTCAAGGTCATGCTCAGTGATACCAACACATGAGCACAGGAGAAAACCACAGCACGACATGCTGAGCAGCACTACAGTCACCAGCAGGGGGCGGCAAACCCAGCAAATTAGGTCAAATCCCACTTCCCAGGTTATAGCAGTGGGCCATTGAAGGGCAATATGCAAACCCTGCGCCTGTCCATCTTTTCATATGCTTCTCAATCATTGCTTTGGAGTCAGTTTTGAAAGATGCTCACGATCTCCATAAATTAACATAAAACTACCAAGCAAAGTGAAGCCCATTTGCTTTGATAGTCTGGGGTTTGCATTCTCCGAAAGCCCCAGCCTTTACTGATTCATTAGTCTCCTGGCAGTCAATTATCAGCAAAATAAGCAAAATGCTAATAGAATGTTGGCTGTACAAGTTGTCCGATACAGCATGCAAAGCCACTGCACAATTAGCTCCCCCGCAGAACTCATTACGGTATATTAGAGATGAAAGTCGCTGCGATGCATCGTCAAAAATATCACACACTTGTACCAGTCATCGATGGACATGGCTGCATTCCCACCAAAGTGACAGCAGGGGGTGGTCTGCTTGGAAACAGGTTCAAACCTGGAATACCTCTTATAATGACAAAAACTAGCTAAAGTTTAGCTAAAGTTTCACATGTCACAACAAGCATAAATTGACCCAGCTGTCCCTAAAAGCAGGTGTTTCCCATCCCAGGGGTCTGAAATGAGTCACAGAGCACTGAGGCTGAGGAACAGGAAACACTAGAGGAACAGAAGAAGACAATATGAAGAGAGCCAACTGTCATCTCAGGTGGACAACATTAAGAACGCGGGCACCTGAACACCACTGTCAACAAGACTCGCCTCAGCATCCCTCCTCTGGCTGAATTTTACGTAGTGTAACACGGTGATGAATGACAATAACGGGATAGAAAATTTGCAGATATCCCAAGAATGACAGCTCTCCCCTCAATTATCGGGGATAGCGTGATCATCGGCGTGCAAAACCAGCACCAGGCGCCATTAGCACTTGCTAAGAGCACCAGCTACTACAGCAGGAATACATGTTTGTAAATATGACTGTACCGCCAGCTTTGTTTATCCCCCGTATGTTCACACATTTCCGTCTACAAATTTACCTTCCCTACACAAACAACACAGCAACAGTAAAGGTCTTAAAGGCAAATGGAGACGGCACCCAAATCTGGCGGCCCCAGACCGGGATGCTGATTTGCGGTGAGTCACCATGCAAATACCCCGTACACTGTTAGCGGCAGACAGTACGCGTTATGCAAATGAGCATCGCTCCCTGATAACCTCCCTACAATGGAAATCCCACAGTGGAAGAAAGTCGGTCACACCAATAGAGGAAAGGCATTCTATATAGAGCGCCATTCGCGCTTTGAACAAGAAATGGCGTTTTTTTTTCTTTTTGCTTTGAACTCTAACCCCCCACCACTCCACCCTGTATTCTCGGTGAAACTCTGGGTTTCCGACCGGCGGGACACCGGGGCGGCCGCACAGGCGGAATCACTAAGGTATCGCGCTACCAATGAGAGCATCGAAAAAAGGGAGACACAGCAACTAGGCAGGATCGTGGGTGTGTGTGCGCCCCCCCACCAAGGCTGCTCCGGGGGGGGGGGGCTGAGTACCACAGCCAGGGCCTTGGGGGGGAGAACATGCAGCAGACAGAAAAATCAGTTCTCACGTCTTGCGGTCTTATGCAACCGAAAGACCACCATACAGGACCTGACAGCCATGTAAAGCGCAACTGAAGCACCCTCTGAGCGGTGTAATAAGAAGTACCACAGAAAAACACTTAAGTAATGCTATTTATATCTGCAAATTAACCAAGAAACTGTTACATCCTGGCGTGCCCTTAAAAATGCTTTAAGGGCACGCCAGGATGTAACAGTTTCTTGAACTCTGACAAAAATGTCAGAGTTCAAACATAAATGTCCGAAATAAGAGAAGGTAGTGACGGCACAACTGGATATGACCTACTGTACACGTAGAAAATTAGCTAAAGATGCACATTAAAAAAATCCTTATGATGTCTGTGATCTCCCGAGCTGTCAAGAACAGATAATATTATTTCTCCCGTGGTCTCTTACCAAGTCACTGGGTTTACCGGGAATACCAAATGATGGGTGCTATTCATACAGGTAACCGCCTAACCAAATGAAAAAACCAATTGAGTTTTAAATAGAGGTAATCTGTTTTCCGTGCCAGAAAGTAATTTATAAATATTGTAGCGCCGCATTCCTGTTAAATTTTTAGATTATTTAAAGGTGATATTAAACAGTAAATTTACCAAGATCTGTCGGCTCGAGTAGTCAGGTCGTACTCGACTCAACACTGCCCCCTAAAGGGCATATAATTTATTACCAAGTTGGTCATCATCTAACAACTAAACTGTGTTAAACTGAACTATATAAATGAAATATTGTTGTTTACTGGTAGTGGTCATATTACATATTAGGTAAAAGTAATTACATTCATTATGTAATATGATTGCCGCATCGCGATGTAACCCTGAATAACGGGGATTAAACATTAATTGTGAGGGTCCACTAAAATGCTTGTTGTTGTCCTCTATCTCTAACTGCCCGCACAGGGTTTTGCCGTGATGCTTTGGGATAAAAAAATCTCCCATCGAAGAGGAAAAAGATCCAGCGGGTTCTTCCTGAAGGTGTCTTCACAGTCAGCTTCCAGCGCGCGGCACTCAGACGTCTCAATGAACTCGAATTCACACTAGTAAATGGACACCAACAATGACACGGAAACGTTTATGACAAAATGAAAACGGCGTCCTCTCTGCCAGCCTTGTGGCTGCAAATCCCTGCGGAAGCTGTAACGCACAAAGACCCTGAAAGCCTCTAAATATTAATAACAGAAAAAGACCTTTGTATTACTTTTGTAAAATAGTCAATAGTCAAATACTTTATAAAAAACATTATATTGATGTACTTTAAACTTATAATGTTAGTGTCATCATCATCGTCAACGTTATTATTATTATTATTATTGTTATTATAAAGGCAACATGGGATGTCAGGTTACCAAGAGAACGTCTTTAGAATATCAAGAAATTATAAACAAGGAAAAAATTTAAAACAGGATTTAAAGCCCAAAAGAATTTATCAGAATAATATGAATGCCCTATTGACACGAGTCACCAGCACACAAATGTTTTGGACTGGCGATGACGTAACAACCGTGTCACATGACCATCACCGCATAGGTCACATCCTGAGAAGCCCAGGCTGCGGATCACTACTGAGCTCGTAAAGGAGCAAATAAAATAGAACATCTACCCAAAAGAAACAGAATAAAGGTGCACATTGAGTTAAAATGTTCCTGGATTCCAGATAGCAAAATGATTTCATATCATTGTGCATGAGTCAGAGCTTAAAATAGACTGAACAGATAGACAGGTATCTCTCATCCTCCCACATCAACAGTTTACTGAATCAGCCCCTACTTCCCTATGGGTCTGAGTTAAAAATACACCACTTTCCCAGGTAGCTCCGCTTACAGATAAGTTTTCCAAAGCCGACACTGACTCATCTTCAACGAAGAAAAATCATGAAGAATAATTACAACTAAAAAGTATCCAGGACGATGTGGAGACCCAGAAAGTGGAGAATGGGAAGGTTTTCATGGAGGGCACCAAGATTCTAGAGACAGCTTGCTAAGCTTGGTTCTCCTGGTAGTCATGCTGAATACACCGTACCGACAGAATGAGACACCAGGAAGCAGAATGGAACTATCCCACTGGCACCCTACGATGTTAGCTAGGCCGGCCCTATACACAACGTAGGAGAGGTATCAAAAGCCCCACCAGGACTCTGGGTGCTCAGATTCCATAGTGGGGAGGTACTGGGGGGGGGGTGGAAATCAGGCCTCCAAAAAGGCATCAAGTATTTTTTTTTGTTTTCGCTGCCTGCAGGCCAATGGCATTCTGGTCAGAAAACATATCAGGGTAAACAGAGGAAAGTGTTGCCTGTATAAACAGGGCAGGGTGTGGCTCACAAAGCCTGTGATCAGAAGGTCGCTGGTTTGAATCCTGTCCTTAGTCACATTTTAGTTGGCTTGAATAAGGCCCTGAAGTGCCCCTCCAGGGATCCAAGATAAATTGCCTGATCCCGTGCTTGGACAACAGGCTTTGATCTCAGTTGTATATATCGTGTGTGCTTGTAGGTCTCAAAGAGGTGCATGATGGGATACGTAAAAAGAATCATTCCACGGTACTCGTGCAAATGGCAAACAAGGCATCCTTATTATGAGTTATACAAGGTCTCTGGGGAGCAGGAAACGCTCATTCATACTGTGTTTTCTTCTTCCATTTACATTATTTTTTTTTGAAAGATTTACCTTCTGTATTATATTTGCTCTACTTCAGTTTATTTACTTTAGTATTATATTGACGCAGACTGATCTGTTAACTAACCAATGGTCAGTAATTAAAACTGTCTAAAAATCATTCTTGCTAAGCTAGTACCACCAGTGTAATATCAGTGCGACTGTGACATTTCAGATCAAAGTCACTTTCTCTGAAAGGCAGCCAGCCCGCCTGTCTGCCTGTTTTTCTGTGACAGGTGCGGTTTAACTAGACAGCTTGCTGTCTTACGGCTAAATGACAACATTCACAGCCCCGGGCGTTTGTTACGGGGGGATGGCCGCACAGCAGATGCAGACGGGAGGATCGGGGGTGGGTACGAGGTGCGGGATCTGCCAGCGTGGTGGCCGCACGCAGTCACGGTCACGGGTTTCAGCGGGAGGCGTGCAGCCGGGCAGCGCCCTATCCATCAGGGAACCGCGAGAGGCTCTGGTGCATGCTGCGGAAGCAGAGAGCGCGGGGAAGCCGGCAGTAACAGTAAGAGGAGCGCAGGGAGATGAACGCAGGAAGTCTCGCATTAAGATAAAAAGGAGTACAGGCACGAGAAAGCAAAATGCGAAACAAAGAGCAGCTCTGCCACTTTGTTCCATTCCATCTCTTACATCTCCTACCCTTTGATTTAAGCTTAAGTAACAGCCAAAATACATTTATTTAGCACACGCTTTTATCCAAAGTGATGTACATCTGAGAAAGCAGGGTCACACGGTCCCTGGAGCAACTGCAAAACCACTCTGCCAACCGTGGGATTTGAACCAACAACCTCCTGATCACAGGAAGTGTAGCCGAATCCACAGAACCACAAACCATCCTGCGCAAACGTCACCATTTTATTCAAACGGACTATGCTTCCTCTTTGGATCGCTTTCAATAGGTGCGGTTATCAGTACAGCGCTGGCCATCAGTGGGGTGGCTCTGAAGGTCACGCGGGGACCCAGTACTCCGGCCAGGTCAGTCTCGCTTGTCAGGCTGCCATCTGCTCCCTCGGTGGGGTGCAGCCCCGACCCCCCCCCCCCCCCACATTACCACCAAAGTGCACTCCCGGCTCTGCCAAGGAACAATTATGACAGACCTTTCAGGAAATACTCATGACTGATCACGGCAGACTGCACTGAACGGGCTGAAATATTAAAATGACAAATCGAGTATTCACATTTATTCACGTATGTCTTTTTTCGTTTTAAGGTAAAATGCTTAAGGTATTCGGTTTTGTTTTCACAAAATGATAGCGGTCGTATAAGTTTAAGGAGACAACATTTAATTTTAATAGCTAGGCTACGTATAATAACTTTAAATAATGCATGCCGCACCTGGTAACTGACTCTGCCCAGATTTCCATAAAGCCATACAGTACGTCGTTAAATTAAAACGACTCGTGTAGGATTTCGCGAAGCTCGCGTGTTTCTGCTCTGCACGTGGCGCGATGACCCCCACGCGACTAACCTAACCTGGCAGCAGGGGGCGCCCTCCGCAAGGGCTTTGCGGTGGCAGAATGACCTTTACTGTGTAGCTGCTGGAGTGTCATGGAAGGACACCACGGCGTGTAACTGAGACACCAAGTTTTAACGATTTACTGTGATATATGTATAGTGCAATACAATTATCACATGCGGACTTCCTGCAGGTTATGGTAAAAAAAAATATACAATAAAAACAAATTATGCAAACATTCCGTATATACACATGCAAGAATAGAGGTAAAATTCTTATCATACTTATAATTTTTTCATAGTGCTAATGCAGTTTCATATATCTTTTTGATTTCTTCGGTTTCAGTACAAGAAAAGAATGTGGATCGAGTTATACCTTTTCGTATTCATTTATAACAAACAGGATTACTTTATTTCTTTGGTTTTTTTTAATTTAAATGGCTTACACACAAAAAAAAACAATCCAATACATCCAGACAATTCAGCTCAATGCATCGGTGCTCAAGTAAACAAGCAACACAAACTATTTTTGGTTGAATAAATATGCTTCAACGTGGGTCAGTCACCCGGGACTTTCCTATATCTGGAAGAAAATAGCCTAAATAAAATACGCTTAAATGGTGTTTCTGCGCTGCGGCTGCAGAAGACACGCAAAATTTACAGCAAGACACAGAGTGTCGGTATAACGCTATGAAAGACATGAGTTAATTTCTCCCCATTATCATTTTCATATTAGCCTGAAGAACGAAAGCGCAGGAAATCTAACGGCATTTTCAAGATCATTGACTAGCAAAGTGCTTCAACACATTAAATGCATCTAAGAGGCTATAATCCTCGAGTTTAATTCAAGACAGTCTGGGAATTACACGTTTTATTAGTTTTAGCGCATCGAAAGAAATTGATTCGCGCCCTACTGCACACTCCAGTAAGGATTATCATACTGCAAATTATTATTTCATTTACATTCATTAAACGACTAGATTTATATGTAGCTGAAATTTGTTATGTGACAGAATTTATAAATTTAATGGAAATTTCACAGCAAATCCTGTGTACGAGATTTATTTCCTTGTACATATATACAGAATCTGAATCCCGATTTAACCAAAACCTCATTCCTCGCACTGGATTGTTCTCCAGCTATAACACAGCCGTCACTGCTTAATGTGTAAAGTTAACTCTACACCGACAAAATTCAAATACCTGTAGTTTTACGGACCGACTTTACATGTTTTTTTTGTCTGTACTAGAACTGAAAATCATCTAAAGTACCACCCATGCTACTATTCCTGTAAATCCCTAGTAATGCGTTTCAATTGAGAAATGAAAAGTACCTTTTCCGGGTCAGATGGGTCATGCTACTGTTGCAGCAATAAACATGGCGTCCCCTTGAGTTGAAATTTTGTATTGCATTGCATGAAAAATGTAATTTAGAATGGTAGCTGCAGCAAATTCATTTCAGTTCGATTCTTGTGTCAGATGTTACATTGACTCTTGATCTGCTTTACGATAATAGGTTCATCCATGACCCTTATGAATTCTCTATGGTTCCTTCATACAAAACCATGTTATGCTGAGGAACTTCGTCGTTGCTCATCAAAGTTCACAGCTAAAAGTACTTCCAGAAAATGAGCAGTTTATAAGCTATTAAGCAAAACAAACGGTAATTAAATCATCACCATATGTTATACATTTAAAATAAGTTAACATAATTTAAACAAAGTAAACATCATTGCAGTTACCTAAAAACTGGTTGGTAGATTAGAGATAGCTTGTAGATATTTAAGATATCATTTTAAAATTTGTTTATGGCTTAAGATACATATTAATGTGAGAAATGATTTTTGCAAGCTCCTTTCCAAACTAAACCCAGCTTTAAATGTTAGACTTCATCTTTTTAAAGGACATAATCACTGCAGATTCCATTAAAAAAAAATCATACTTGTTTTTTTTTTCTATGCCAGCTCACCATCCATCCATCTTCAACCAGCTTATTCAGTACAGGGTTATGGGGTGCCTGGCAGCTATCCCAGAATGCACAGGGCACACGGCAGGGGACACCCTGGATGGAATGCCAGTCCGTGTCCTGTAAGTCCCATTTTGGTCATAATTTAATACCTGTCCAATTCTTTTTTTTTTTTTAGATTGGTCATCGTGTAATAAATGAACCGCAGGCTATGACAAAATTTGCAAGAGCTAAATTTGACTCATCTGCTGAATCCTCAGTTTGGAGTTGACTTTTATGCAGGTCTCAGGTTCCTGTGGAAAAAATAACCAATTGGGACTCAATCCTCTAAGGTCAGATGGAAAGGTAGGCCACTGATAAGGGCTATCTTTTACCGTGGTGTATTATGACGCCGCCAAAAGCGAATCTCTGGGAGCTGTAGCAAGTAACAATGCTTCCTTTTGTCAGAGTGTATCAGATCAATTGGTGTCTATAGACCAAAGCAATAAGAGTGTGTGATAGAGAACTCGTGGGACAACTACATTCCACAGGACTGGTTTTTGAAAGGAAAAACTTCTGCAATGAAATAAGCCATGCTAAGCTAATGACTCATCATTGGCAAAGGAAAAGTTGAATAAAACATATCAGGACATAAAGACTTTTAAGTACAGCGTAGAGTCTAGTGTGATTCTTCTTGTAGGTAGCAGGTAGGAAGATGCAGCAATGAGATTTAAAGTAAAAAGAAATGTAAAAAAACACTTTCTTCATTTGCCTTGCCAACCGAATGCGCTTTGGTCCCTTGCCACCGTATCCTGAACAGTCACATTCAGAGATGCCCATAAATGTGTTTTGCAGTGAGTGTGTGGTTGTGAAGAATTTGCAGTGCCGCTACATGGCTTGGTGTCAGAGATGTGTACTTGTTCTTGACTTGCGAAGGAGGTGCTAACTTTCTAGGGACTGGGCGGCACGTGTGGCATCGCGATTTTCTTTTAATGTGTGACCCAGCGAATCTTATGTTACTATGCAAGTAACAGGGGTAGGAATAAACAAGGGCCCGATTAAATTAAATTATTTGCTGTAGGTATGAGCACCACTTGCTGCTGCCTGCAGTACTTGTTCATATATCCATCCATTTTCTGTACCCTTTTGTGCTATTCATGGTTGCAGGGGGGTCCAGAGCCTATCCCGGAGGCTACAGGCACAAGGCAGGGAACAACCCAGGATGGGCTGGCAACCCATCGCGGGGCACAGTCACACACCATTCAGCCACAAAAGCAATTTGGCAACGCCAGCTAACCTCAGTGTGTTTTTGGACTTGCTGGAGTACCCAGAGAAAACCCCACGCCAGCACAGGGAGAAGACGCACATGGTGCTAGATCAGAGACTCGAACCCTTGTCCCAAAGGTTCAAGCTAACAGTGCTAACACTGCACCATATTGTAACCAACCTCTAATACCTTTACAGACATTGAATCCTTGGGAAAGACTCGAACCCTAGTCCCAGAAATGTCACTCAGCAGTGATATGAGTACCGCACTACCGTGTTACCTCTTGTAGGACATAATTCTCCAGCACAAGATCAGGAAGTCCCTGGAGCCATTGGGGGGAGGAGCTTTGCTTAAGGACCCAGTGGTCAAGTCATTCAGCTCATTTTGGACCAGAACCTTCTGATTACAAGTGCAGCGTCCAAACCCACTGACCCACACGTCAATTTGTTTCATTCTATAGTTTCTAAACTTTATTCCGCTGCTGCATTTGATCTCTTAGGACAATGGTACCCCAAATGGTAGTTGACTTAAATCTTTAGTAGGCAAGCAATATGTAGACATTGTCAGCTTGGATAAAAGGGTTTCGGAGGAAATATGTTCTTGTCTTCATTTGAATTTCCCAGAATCCTTTAGGAAATATTAAAATGTTATGCAATCGCCCCCATTACCTCTCAGGTGGCTCTGAATATGACTCCGTGGGACAGCTGATGCTGTAAAATTCTTTTCTTCATATAAAATTAAAGGGAATGCGTATAAAATTCCGCACAAATGTGATTTTTTGAATGAATATCCGCGTTGTTTTTTTTTTTTTTTATCTTTGCATGATGCTAATTTTGTGTCCAAGCAATTTAACAAGCAATCATTTTATAACTTCTAGCCGTTTACGATTATCTGCCTAATGAGAGAAAAGTGAAATCTGTCAGAGAATACAGTGAATCTAGGTCACTGAATTGCTATGCTGTGGTAATTACCATGCTCAAATGTATGGTTAATTCTTTCCCGTTGCTGGAGTACATGAGAGGATTACACAGCCTTTTAATGCACCGTCTTTCGTTCTTTTTCTCTGTGAAATTAATTAAATTTTAGTCACACATTCAGTATTGACGGGGTATATTTAAAACGTTTTACTGTTTAAAATGGGAAATATAATTTCAAACAAGGGTAAACAGTGTGAGGTAGCGGAGCGCATCTTTTCATACTGTTTCGACTCTCTTCGACTCTTAATTGAATGTTGAAGGAGGCAACGCTGTCAGAAAAACAAGACCCGGGCGCCTGAGCGTGTAGCAGCTTTTTCCAACGTTTATTCGGCTATAGATGTGAATGCTGACAAGTGACCCGCACCGCGGCGTCCGTCTCCCGGCTTTAGGAGAAATAACTGAAGCATCAGGACTGATCGGCGCTCCCGATGCAACCAGAGCCGGCTATTTAAGAAGCCGCAACGCACAGTCGTGCATCTTAACCAATCCTTCACCTTCTGTCTTCGTGCAATAGTGATTCCTTCAACAAAATGCAATGCTGAACGTTCCAGATTTAAAAATGCTTCCTTTTGTGACTTTATTTGGTACTCAAAATCACAGCGGATCGTCAGTTGTGATTCGTTTCCAAAATACGTGCCACAAAACATGACAGCAAGACACATCCACATGACATCCTTATATTTTATCATATATCTCAACGATATGAACATAATTAATCTAATTAGTATTGGCAAGAGGCGGAAAGATACTTGGTTATTTATGCAAAGCTATGTTTAAATAAATTTAAATTATTCGGCTACAATCTAATGAAAGAAGTCTTGTGAATTCATGGTAAGCATGATGAAAGTAGGGAGTTGTGTTTTGCTAGGAAGGTTTGCCTGGGCAATTCATTCATGTTTTCACGTGACGTCACATCCGTATAGGACCGCTCACCCGGAGGGCAAAACAAAGCTTTTTCTCTGCTGCCCGCCACTTATTTTCTTTACCACGTTTCTTTATCCAAAATTCTGCATAGTTGGATGCACTAACCGTCAGGAGACAAACGTGGGTCGTGCTATTACCTAATCCCACCCTAGAATGAAAACCCAGAGAGGAGGAGATGGTGGATTCCTGCTGTTTGACGTGCCTCCGTCCCTGGAGAGGGAACGAAAGAATGGCACAACCATTAAAGGGCGCTTTGACGTCGAAGTTCAGGGGGTGTTCCACGAAGCAGGATTTCTCAGTTAGATGGGTTAACTTAAGCTAGAAGTCATGATTGTCCAATGGGAATGCTCCTTACCTAAACTCTTATTGGACGATCATGATTTCTACCCAGGGTCCGAATTACACAATGCCTTTCGGGGGGTGGGTATTTCCTGTAGTATACCACGAATTCCAAAGTCACATGCACGCGCATACATATAAGTAATACATATAAGTTACTGCAAAACGATTCTACTATTACTACTGCATTTAATACCGTCAGTAACATCCCATTTCATATAGGCACAGTAACAACAACATAAGAATCAGATAAGAAATTGAATTAAAAAAACACATAACATTGACATTTATACTATATTTTTCATTTCTGGAACCGTAACATACAGAAGATGAAATATAACCTGAAACACAAAAGCAGACGATTTTATTAGAGCTCCCCCTATTGAGATTTTAAGGAAGCGCATTTCCTTTTCTGGGCAGCGGAGCACCCATTAGCTCCCTCGTAATTGGAACCATGTTTCTAGCCTAAGTTAACCCAGCTAACTGAGAAATCCCGCTTATGCGACACCCAACAGGAACCTCGTTTGTGGCTCGGAGTTCCTTGGGCGGTGTCGACCGGGAACTTTAGTAGCCCCTCTGTACTTTCGTGCCTCGATTTCCCACCGCACAACAGGAACTGGGACGTTTATGTTAAATAAGCATGGAAGATGCAAAACTCATAGGTTAAACTTAACACCTGACCAGCATAATAGAGAAAAGTATATCGGATATCCATCGAATTTCGCAATGCAGAAATACAGAGAGGCAAGCAATAAGGTATTCATTAATGCATATAATGAATAAATAGTTAACAAATTAACTAACTAATTAATTAATTAATTATGAATACATGTGTTGAACATAAATAGCTGTCTTTACTTTTATGTTTTCATCCAGGCGGTAGCGTAAGGGGATGGATTCTCTATAAGGTATATACAGTCAGTCCTGCCACAACATCGGAATCACAGCGCGAATCTGTTCTAATGCGACTGATAGTGCATTCTCAGAAAAAAAGGTAAAACTTTGTACCTTCGCTTATCACTGGGGCTGTACTCTCAACGGTCTGCCAATTGTACCCTTTGCTTTAGGTAACTGTACCTTTTAAGGTACAGAAATGGACTCTGAGGAACATTTCTGTACCATTCTGTGTACATTATTGTTGCTTGTACCTTGGGGATGAGGGTATAGCCCAATGACAAGCAAAGGTCCAATTTTTTTGCCCTTTTGTCTATGAGTGTACCTAAGTCCAGTACAACCCTGAATGGCACTTGGATATGAGCAATTCTTAGTTGGAGAGAAAAGCACTATGCGAATTACAATGCAGTATGGCCTTAGAAATATTACTTGAACAAAAATTTCTTTTGAACCTGCTCTTTTCATGGAATCAGTTTTCAAATCTAAATGAATCAAACTTTTTGTAAGCTACATCCATGCATTGCACAGATCAAAGTCTTACATTTTAACAACCTAATAATATTTGACAGATTATTATATAAATCCATTGGATTTGTGCTGTGTGCATGTCCAGTGGCATGGTGGCTGTGGCTCATTATCCACCCGACTTATGATGGCCAAAATGACGCTTGATGAACCATTTGCTGTATTTTCTGGCTCCACTAGATGGCGATCTCTGTGCAAAAAATCGGCTCAAGGCATGCCCCAAAGTAAACCTAGAGCACCATATAGTGGGGTCAGGAAATAAAGTGAATGGTTTATGATGTGTGGTTTTAGCTATTACTACTCCAGACTTTGGCATGCGACAAGTTAGCAAGTTTGACCTGTTCAGCTGAAGCGGTTACTATAGTGGTTTCCCATGAGATTCACAAGACCCATAATTTATTAATTTATTATTATTATTATTTCTTATTTAAAATGCATATAATTACATTATTGGCCACTGGTATCACTATTATTTAATTCATTTTGTTAGGTGTAAGTTACTAAATTTTGGAGTTGAATTCCCCTAACCTTATTTTTCCCATTGGACATATGTGTTTTAGTATGCGATTTTAGTAAATGTACCGTTTTTCAGGAAAGCATTAGTTGCGATGTAGCAGGACTGGCAGTATGTACACATCTCCAAACTGGAGTTCTGGCAGCATCTCCCCTCTCTAGCGACTGAAATACTGCAGCGTGTGCTGTACAGGGATCGCAAGTACCTAAAATTTGCATTTTTTTCTCATAGCTTTATTTTTTTCTGTCGATAGGTGAAATATTTGTTGCTTGGAAGATTAACCGGCGTTTGTTGTAGATCTATGGAGTAGATCCATGACGGAAGGGGTTTTTTCCGAGGTGTCAAGTACCGAGGACAAAGTTCGCTAAGTTGTTGATGTCTTGGTAGTTTTCTATTTTGCCTTTTAAGGTCCATTCCTATGTTTGTAGTTTATTAGATGAAGCCTTTAAGTTTGAGTGCTATTGAGTTCCTGGCGTCGTAGCCACTTCCCTCCTACAGCAAGCTTATGTTGCAAAAGGAACATCGAAACAGCTTTAAGCAACGAAAGAGAGAATGACAGTGCCAAAATTTGCTAGGCTGGCTCTTCTGGCAAATTATGCTGCTTAGTAACAATTTGTTAAAATAATATGCAAAATCGACACGGTCAGTGTTAAATGCAAAGGGATGGCATATAGCATGTCTGTAAAACGAAGAGGATCTGTCACATTGGGAATTACTGGAGCGTATTCAAGAAACAAATGCACTGCATTTCAGCTGCAAAACCAAAATCTTGCAGTACTGTAATTAAATACTGTCTGGAAAAATCATCTCCACACTGTACACCGTTCTGCTTTGGCAAACAGCATCAAGCACCAACTGACCTGGCAAGCCGATATCCCATGTATGTGTCACATGCTAAAAGGTTCTGGCCTGCGCATCGGCCTTTTTTGCCAAGAATAGCTGCTCTATACCACTAAAGGACTTGGGTGTCCTTGAATGCAATCTGAGGTTTTCCAGCAAGTACCAGCATCTAAGCAGAAGGCAACATCAGTGACTGATTATTTCTGGATTGTTTTTTTTCTGGTGCTGTGGAGAAGCTCAGCCTTTTCAAGCAGAATTTTAAATGAAGGTTAATTAAATAATTAAAGTAAAACCTTTATGAAACATAGCACAGCATAGCTGATCGGCCCTGTACTGATGACTATGTGCTTGTGGTAAAAATGTGAAAAATACAACACACACACACACACACACACACACACACGCACGAACTTGTAGGGTATACATATCCTTATGGGGACCGCTCATTCATTTCAATGGGAAAAAATGCTAACGCTAACTATGACAACCTTAACCCCTACCCTGCCCTAACCATAACCATAAGTAACCTAACCAAATACAAGAGTTTTTG
>JAOYFF010000049.1:4662983-4675709 GCA_025773925.1 Cryptomyrus ogoouensis
AATTTTCAAAATATATGGTATATATGCTGAATATACATTCTATATATACAAAAAATGCAAAGTGACAAAATGGTAATACCATAAGATGTACCACAATAGCTTTTAGCTTGTACTTTTGGTCTCTGTTTCAGCTTTACATTCAGCAAACGCACCGGGTCAGGACCCTCATTCAGCGCATAATCAAAGCCTCCGGATAATGGGCCAGCGGCCGCTTCCAGAAGGCCGTTGATAGGAGGATAAGCACTGTGAGGTCTTTACCAGTCTGCCTGTGTCACTTAGTTCATATCCAGGACTGTCTGCCAAGCCCTTAATGTGCATTGGGCTCTATGTTAAAACAGCCCCCGTGTTTGTCCCAGGAGAGAAGGAGACCTACTTTAGCCGGCAAAATGTATCTCTGTCCAAAAGCTGTAGAGCAGCTTTAGACCAGTAATAAGAAGAACATAACTCAATGCAGCTGTTCAGTTTCCACACAGCTGCTGTTAACATTCCTTTTTTAACTGCTAGTCTACTGGAATCATTATGACCAAATATACCATAGTATATGCTCCTTTTTCGTGTTTTTCTGCAGTGCAGTGGGCACATTACAAATAAATAGACCCTGATTATCAAAGTTCAGACAAATTGAGCATAGACCACATGAGGCTTGTCCAGAAGATACGTAGCACTGGATTTTGAAGCTTGTGGAATAATTTAATTTAGTTATCGGACAAAAGGTTGAATGGAACAGGCGATGCAGCCATTTAACTGAATGAATATGGATACTGTACTGTAGTTAGATTTTACCCAAATAAGCCTCAGTTGGTTTCTCAGTCCAACTATATTCTAAATCCCTGAAAAACTGTGAAAACATTGTTATTGACAAAGCAACAAAATCTGAAAGGAGACAGAGACATATTCATCCGGTGTGACAATGGCTAAAGAAGTACGAACAAACACCTGATTTACCAAATTTCTTCCAATACATGCTCCCCGAAAATCATCAGATTTGAAAACTATCTGCCTGGCTTCAGCGGAGGCTGGGATCAGCCCGGGCGGTGTGCATTGGGACAAAATGGAGCTCACTACCCCTGCTGATAAAAGATTAAAACCCAATCCCAACTCTGAGGTTCTGGGGAGCCCTTTGAACTATTCCCCTACGTCCCCAGGGCTATGGCTTTGTGAGAAGGGTAATTATTTCTAAAGCGGGGTCCTGACAATCCTTGGCGAAGCATTGCAGTGTGTTCAGTTTAACTAAAACAAAAGATCTCAGAGGAGAAGGCCGGCCCAGAGTATTTTCACATCCATCTCATAGAGAGGCCTGTGATGTGCTTTTCTGGAACACTGCTTTGTAGACGTGTTGGTGAAAAGCGGCTGAGATGTGGCTTCTCCTGAACGAGTGAAGAAAGAGAGAATGAGGAGTAGAAAAGCGCGTCATCGTCAACGTAATGCACAGATCCGTAACGCCATTTCCTAAAGCAAGCATGTGGGCAATTAGTTCAAGTCCATTTTTTCCCCCCCTGCAATAAATCCTGCCATAATGAAAAGACAACTGACTGGCTGTATTGCTTTAAAAGGAAGTGTATGAGTGGAAAAAAAAATCATCATGCATGTATTTATGATTACAGCAGTGGCCTACTTACAAATGTCTGCGCAAGGGCTTTCAGAGTCTCTGAAGATGAACGCGGGAGAATGACTTAAGCTTCGGAGAATCCTGACTTTTTCATTATCTTTGAATCAGACTCGAGGGGCTGAAATGAGCATCGCAGCGTCGAACTGACACAGCGGACGGCTTCTCTTCAGATGACAAACGGCTCGCGATTAAGTAGCAGACAAGTATGCATTGCCGTTCGAGACTGACAATAAGTGCTTCTGAATGAGACATATAACTGGTTACTGGTCCTACTTTCTGCAGTGATCAGCTATAAGGCACTGAAACACCGTCGCGCCACCAATCCTACACTGTACGGCCAAAGTTTGTGGACTTTACAGTGTCAGAAAAAAGCCTTTGCTTGCCACTGGGGCTGTATCCTTGTGATTGTACCTTTTATGGTACAGAAATGGACTCTGAGAAAAATCCCAGAGGTAAAAACAGCATTAATATACCATCAATGGCACAGAAATGTTCCCTAAAATGTACAAGTACCTACAGCTAAGGGTACAATTTGCAGACCCTTGAGGGTATAGCCCCAGTGCAAAGCAAAGGTACAAATTTTTACCCTTTTTCTGAGAGTGTAGCTTGTCTAACATTTCAATCCCAAAACAATGGGGTTTAACATGAAAGTAGGTCCACCCTTAGTTGCTGTAATAGCCTCTGATCTTCTGGGAAGGCTTTCCATTAGATGTCGGACATCGCTGGTTGGATCTGCTGCCATTCAGGTTGGGTATCGACGTTGGGTGATCAGGTTCCTCTCTGTGAGCTTGTGTGGCCCCAACTTTGCAGTTGAAATTGCTCCCAGATGGTTCCACTTCACAGTCACGTCACTTCAGGTTGACCAGGGCAGCTCTATCAGGGGAGAAATTTGGCAAACTGATTTATTAGAAAGATGGCATTCAATGATTGTGCCAGGTTAAAGGTCACTAACCTCCTCTGTACGACCACCCATTCTGCAGCCATTGTTTGTTGGTGGAGATCGTATGGCTGTGGCAGTGATAAGTGTGGGTTATGTGTGACTTTTGGCCCTGCAGTGTATATGGTTTTTATACAGCTATTGTTTGAAAGTAACTCAACATGATGCACCTTTGAATATTTGTGAATACATTACATGTTTTCTAGCAGAGATAAACTCTGACCGTTATACTACCCAATCACTTTTTATTAAAGGAAACCAAATGTATCATCTTTCATATACATAAGCCTATTAAATATGTAAATATGTGATTGCTATACATCAGTTTTTCTCACAATAGGATATTCCACACATTGGACCCATTAGATATTTTGAATTTTCTTAGTTCTAGAGATTCATTACGTTAGATGAAAAGAACAAACTCCTATTCTCTTCCACGTCTTTTTGGTATGTCATCTTTACAATGCAGCTGTAAAATAGCGCAGGAAGCCGCCCTATAAGAAACTGAAGACTACACCCATCTCAACTCACACCTCCAGATTTGGAGGTGAAATCCCTTCCCCCTGTCCAGGGTGCATCTCTTGCCCTGTTGACTGTGACAGACTCCAGATCACTCCCGTGGCCCTGTACTGAAAACACGGACGGATGATGGACGGATGGATATCACCTCTTCAGGATTTTGACTGTTAGCTATACCTATAATTTATCATATTTGTTCCGCAGACGACGATGTTCATATTATATTAAAATAGACGAAGAGAAGCACATCAACCGAAAATACATGGGACCGCAAAATTATCGCTATAGAACCAAGGAGAAGACAAATAAATCGTTAAATAAAATCAGTTTTTCGCTAAAAAGAATAAAGCCACGTAGCCTTTCAGTGGGTGGCAAACCGAAAAACAGCTGGCAGTTTGACAGGCTTCACATCATTGACAAAAACAGATATTTCGGAATAGCCAGTCTCTGTCCGTGGTCCTGAAACCAGGACGCGCCTGACTCGGTGAGAGGAGTCAGTGTCAGTCATTCGGTGTATGATACTGACAAACATGGTCGGAATTTGAAATATGTCGAATCAATGCTCTTTCAACATCTATTCTAGTTAAACATTGTCATGGTGGAAAAAAGTTCAAATGATGAACTGCGATGGACGAAGAGAGCGTAGGAAATTGCAGATGGTGTTTTCCTTTAAGATGATGTAAGACTTTATTCCCCGTGATGGTTTATCCCTGCACCGCTGAAACAACATCAGCAGAGACGTTTTTACTGTGCTGCCAGCGCTGCTCGCAAGACATCGGAAGGATCCCCTGCAGGCTCCGGCCAAACCCACTCACAGCATTGCCTTTATAAAGCCGTTTAACCGCTGCGCTGCAAATAAAGGCTGATCGTGGAGACACGAAGCAAACCAACTCCAGCAGGGACAGATGAAGTGTCCGGCATCGGTCCAGAGACCCGAGTTGGTGTTTTATCTCTCAAGTTATCTCGGACGGGTCATCGTGTATTTTTCTTTAACCGGAGAAGTTGACATGAACTACTGGTGACAAAGCCGCTGGGCTATACTCCACGGATTACTCAAGTTGCTGTGAACTTTTGGAGGAATAATGTAATATCCAGTGCTTTTTTTTAAGACTGGGGTGAGATTTGTTTTCCAAGTGGCCAACAGTGTTGACCGTGTTTAATAAATCCTGGGCGTGATAATGCACGGATTACCGTGTCATGCTATTTAGGGTAATATTCCAGAGGAGAAATTGGCCAAGCATCCCTCCCTACTACCATCGACGGGCAGAAGAGGCAGGGCGACCGGTTCAAAGCTTTATACGCTTCTGCATATTTTGAAGTAACCTAGATTTTTGTATAAACTGTTCTTTATATTGACCAAATGGGGCTTATCAATCTATATTTAACTCTTAATATAGCTGACTGGTAAGAGGAAATATAACCATTTTGTACAACAGTATAGCTTTAAAATATAGCCTATATCTCTGGTTGAATATAATTCTGACTTTCGGATTAGATGTTTAAATTCTGGTGTGATATTCGGTGATTTTTTTTTGTTATGAAAATCGCCCAGTGATTAAATACCCACATTTACTTTTTTGGCCGCACAGCCAGCATTCTTCACGACTTTAGCTTTGCAGGCATTCGTATGCATGACTGAAATAATGGCCCTGAGCGGTAACAGCAGATCCCAGCCGCAAAACAAAGATCAGGGGTCTGCCCCCACTTCTTTCCCCGACGTCGTGGAGCTAAACGTCGGAGGACAGGTCTACTACACCCGCCACGCCACCCTAATTAGCGCGCCCAATTCGCTGCTTGGTAAGATATTCTCTCCCAAAAAAGACAATTTAAAGGATCTAGCCAGAGATCCCAAAGGACGCTACTTTATCGACAGAGATGGCTTTCTGTTTCGGTACGTATTGGATTATCTAAGAGATAAGCAGATCGTCCTTCCTGACCACTTTCCAGAGAGAGGAAGACTAAAGCGCGAAGCAGAATATTATCAGCTTCCGGAGCTGGTTAAAATCCTCACCCCAGAGTACTTCAAGCAAAGTCCGGATGACTATTTCCACAGCGACATCGATGACATCTCCCAAGGCAGCGACCAAAAAATGTGTCAGCAGTCTTTAGGCGTGAGCGACCGCAGGTACGGGTTCATCACGGTGGGGTACCGGGGCTCCTGCACCCTGAACCGGGAGAGCCAGCGGGACGCGAAATTCAGAAGAGTGCCCAGGATTCTGATCTCCGGCAGAATCGCTTTAGCCAAAGAAGTCTTCGGGGAAACCTTGAATGAAAGCCGAGATCCGGACAGGACCCCGGACAGATATACGTCCAGGTTTTACCTTAAGTTCAAACACCTAGAGAGAGCATTTGACATGCTGTCCGAGTGCGGATTCCAGATGGTCGCCTGTAACTCCTCGGTTACTGCATCGTTTGTCAATCAATACACAGAGGACAAGATCTGGTCCAGTTACACAGAATATGTCTTCTATCGTAAGTAAAGAGTTCGGGATTTTTTTTTTTTGCTCCTTACTTATGCAAAATTGCATGCTCATTTGAATTTCCTTAGCAAAGAAGGTTTCTGTGTTTAAAAGGCAGTTGTTTTAAATAAAAAAAATCATATAATTTAAAAGCCATCTGAAAGCATGCGGGTTAATAAACGACTTTTTTTGGAATCACCACTAGAAGGCACAATTGATTTGTGTGTCTCAAATTATGTGCACGTTTTGAATCCTTCATGTAAAGATTACATGACATATTTTGTAACATTTGCAGCTTGTTTCTCGGGTACAAACAAACCAGCTATTGAATGATCAGAGCGTTAGCTTTGATCGTCATTGTTTTATTATTCTATCGCACAAATCTTCATAACGCGGCGTTGGGATGCTCCACTCACTTCCTGATTAGGGAAGGTAAAAGAGGCTTTGAATCCTCGTGCGCCTTGGTCTTGGTACCGGAGGGGGCGGCACCAGCTTCATGTTTATTCAGTCTGTTCCCACTGACTCCCTGCCGACTCCGTTACGAATAACACAGACCTCAGAGGACTGTCAAAGTTAGCTGTATCTCCAAGATGTCCTCCCACAACGTGCGGTATTTGGATGATGACTTCTGCAGTTATTCTAAAAATACCCCGCTGCATATTGCATCAAAACACCTCACATTTCCCCCTTTCCTCTAGAGGAAATCTTTTATAGATAGCATACACAACACATACTTCATCTAAAAAAAAAAAAAAAAAACAGGAATATGGGAGTTTAATTGGACGACTCAAAGTGTATACAAAATATGCCCCTGGTCAACAGTAGGCCTAGTTAATCTAGATCTATACACACCTTCTAGTTTTGGTTAATTCTTTAAAGTCCAAACACAGGTTGAGTTAATATGCCATTAAGCACAGCCAATATCTAAAACATAATATTATATTACTGCATAGAAGGATTTGATTACCAGTAGGCCTGTCTGTTTTTATCGACAACTTCCGTCTATTTATTTAGGTAACATACCTGGTAACACAAGTAGGCCTAAATAAAACCTCGATTAAACAGGCCAGTGACTTCAGATGAAGATGTGGCGATATATCATGTTGATATGTGGTATATACCTGCCTGTATGTACCTTTCGCTTGTGCAGAGTTTGACAGCGGCTGACTAAGATTCTCTTCTAAATGTAGTTGATTACATTGATTTCTCTGTTGATGGACCAAAGAGCAGTTCGCAGGAGACAAACAGAATATATAATCGCCTCAAGATATTTCTCGTCTATCTATAGAAGCAAGGCGCCGTGCAATGTAATAACAGTAAAAGTTTTGCCGTGCTGTTTCTCTTCGTGCCGCAGACACACTGTGTTCTACTCTTGTGCTGTCATGTCCCGGCCTGTGTCACCTTAATTGCCTTGGGCAGGTTATGTTTAAGACCCGTTACGAATTTCTGGAAAAGCGGCGTAGCTGCTTCTCGCCTCCCTCACGGCAGCATCCCCGGGGGTACAAAGGCTACAGCGCCGAGCACAGGAATCCGTAAAGCGTTTGCTGCATGGACGGAATGAATGATGACAGGTGATCTCTGAGGCGAGATTTCACGCACATGCGCACTGAATCGCGGCGGCGAGGTTTTAAGCAATTCATAATAAAATGAAGATAGATTTAGCTCTTTATTCAACTTCTAGTTTCTATCCTAGCCAACTCTCAACTTCGGGATAACCATAAAGCAGTAAGGTTTAGCTTGGAAGCTGATGTCTGAAAGCCCTTCATCAGATTTATAATCCAGTAGAATCATTTCAATAGGTCACATATAACCGGATTTTAAAATGCTAAATGTTACGCGGGGCACACGTGGGTTGGCGGATAAGATCGTCCTCCTCTCGTGGTCTGGATCCTCTCC
Organism: Cryptomyrus ogoouensis; assembly: GCA_025773925.1. Taxonomy (NCBI): domain Eukaryota; kingdom Metazoa; phylum Chordata; class Actinopteri; order Osteoglossiformes; family Mormyridae; genus Cryptomyrus; species Cryptomyrus ogoouensis. Next base: position 4,670,404 of record JAOYFF010000049.1, read on the forward strand.
GGTTCCCCGCTGTCCACGCCCTCCTCCCGTGAATTTGGTCCGACCCTCCTTCCTATTGCCTTCGCCCACAAGACGAAATAGCACCAGCTGGGCTAACGGCTATGCCAGTGTGGAGGAAGTAGAAGGCAGCTTCTCGCTGGCACAAGAGAACATCACAATTAAACAGGAGGACATCCAGCAGCTCCCCATACTATTGTCTTTGGGATCTGACTGTATATTATCAGTGAATTGAAGGGATACTTTTAAAATCACATTTAAACCCACGAAATGGAGATAATATATTGTAAAACGTGTATGAAATGCAACAATGTTATAAGACGAGAAAGGGAACGATTACAGTTAAACTGTTTTGGTTAAAGTTTACCTGGATGTGAGTGACAGCTGAGCGAATGCGTCCTAAATGATCTAGAACATTCTAAGGCACACAGCACTGAATATAAACAGATGTATTCATATTACAGTGGACAGAGAACTAGTTTGCCAGCTGAAAAATTTGACCCATCCTATCAGATTTAATAATTGGTGATGGGGCGGATGGAACCTTGGTGTTTTATTTGGAAAATGCTCAGATGGTTTCCTCGAACAGTGAAACATTATACATCCCTTTACAAAGCATAATTGTATTCTTTCAGGATAAAGGCATTTTTAATGGCCTACGGCTAGTCATCTGACTGCGGCTTCGTCTGCTTCTTGATGGTGCTTTTCCAGAATGTTCGCGGCGGACAAATGTGTCTATCGCTGCGCTAATGTACCTGCTCTCTTAACCATATCCCAGCTCATCAGGAGAGTAATGTCAAGAAGATCTTCATCAAAACGGCACCAGTTTTAGTATTATTAATACATCAAACGAACCGCGTTTAGATTGACATGGATCTGTGTATAAGATCAGGTGCGACAATACAAATCACAATAATCTAATTAAAGAAGTGTGACGCGCTCAGATTGCGTGCCGCTGTGTCGCAAGCTAAACGCGCATCCATCACCCTTACCCACTAGCCCAGTGCAGGGAGGACACCCTGAGCTTGGACAGGAATTGTAAATTACCATTTCAATTAAACGGACCTGGATTTCACTTGAGCACTGAGTTCTTGCCGTGTGCTGATTGGTCAGTCTCCTATAATCATGCATGTGTCACTAATGTTAATGTGAAACAGCTGGATGAGTCTTTCAGTCAAGGAAACAAACCAGTCAAAGCACAAGAAGAGCTGAACTATTTAGCCAAACACAGGAGCCTTTCAATTTGAAAGTAGCTTGTAATTAATGAAGGGTTTCTTCCTTGCATTATGGGACTTTGGTCCTGCTTCTAGGAGCCTGATATGAACTGTCCTAGCAGTGCACCTCACACCTGCACTTAATGTTTCCCGTTCCTTTTGAAGGTCACCTGATGTCATCCAAGATTCATGAGAAACTGTCGGATAAGTTGAGGGAGGGTCATCTCTGGCATTAGAAAGTCACTTCCTCCCTTTTACCTGGCTGGTTTCTGAACAGTTTCTGGTCATTCCCAGTGTCTCCTGCTTCACCTTGTTCTTGTGTACTGCTGTCTTAGAAACTTTGAGCCTGGAAGCAGCCTGGCTCGCAGCGTAGCCTTCTGCCAGCAGAACCAGGATCAAACCAGGATTAAAAAAAATGCAGATTTGTTTAATATATATGGGCTCTTAATTTTTTCTAGAGCTGTAGAACAGCATGGATGTAAAATGCTGAAAAACATTTTGGCAGGGTGGTCCGTATTTAACACAGAAATGTCACGTAAATATGAGCCTTCTGCTTAATGCTAAGCATCTAGCACGCTTGGCTGGAAATGTGCAATACAAGCGTTTGCTCTTCTATTTTGGCCGGTGCAACGAGTCCAAGGCATCTTGGCCTGTCATCAGATTGTCGTGATTTTGGCAGGTGGCTGTAAATGGGTGAAAATTCTCAAATGAGCCCCTTTTTTTCGCTCCTCGCCCCAGAGCGACCGGCTGCGACCGGTCGGCACCGGTCTGTAACAACCTGTCCTGTTGTGCGTGTGAATTACATGCAACGGCCGGTCTTCGCCGGCTATTTCCAAAGAATGCTGGGAAGGCGAATGTTAAGAGCGTAGAAGGGAGCACTGCAGGCATAACCTAAACATCTGTCCCCCCTCCCAGGTCGCATTCAAACCCGCCACCAATCAGAACCGCCCGGCACTTCTGGATGCCGCTTAATCTTCCAGCTTCACACTCCTGTGGTTTGAAGCTGAGGAGTGTGGTGACAGCAGAGCCAAGCAATCAGCTGCTAACACAAAAAGATGGAGGATTTAAGCATGCGTCGCATGGGATCTCAAACACACAACCTGCTGGCGCAGCGCGAATAACGGGCGAGGCCTACATTTTCATTTTGGTCATTTAGTGCAATTTAGTTCAACATTCCATTGAGGAGCGCAGGGAATTTCTTTGTTACTTTGAGAGGAATGTTGAAGAAATGGCCTTTCGGTAGTTGATGCAACAACACTGATGAGGCAGTAGAGCATTTACCACAGATTTTCCTAATATTGATAGTAATTTTTGAGACTGAAGGACTTACATTGGCATGTAACCGATGGTACACATTATCAGCTAGGTAGGCGATGACAGTACGCATCGGGGATTGTTCAGAGGAAATTAGCTATGTAAATTCCCACATTATACTGAAAATGTTAAATTAGCAGAACAAATTGGCAAATTAATTAAATGCTCCAGATTGTTTCCACATCCCCCCACCCCCTACAATTTGCATTCACCTTTTTTTTTTCCCAGAACAATGCAACACGGCAGCACTGAGTGTTTAAGTAAAAGAGCATGAGAGTTTCCCTCCGAATTGACTGCGAAGGATCAAGGAGGGGCGAGTGTTCGGTGATGCGTTTGTCATGTTAATACACCCTGAAGGACACTAGCTCTTCCTGCTGCCATTCAGGAGATCAATAAAAGCAAACCTGCACGCAGAACTGGTCGGGCGGAAGACGATTCTACTCCTCCTTTCTAAGACACTACAGAAGTACTGTACCACTGCAGCCCGTGGTATTTTAAGTCTATTTATACCTTGTGCAATGAATACTGAATTATGATCGCTATTCTTAGCCCAACCATAGCAGGGAACGAAACAAAATTAAAATGATAACTACTGCCAGAGTATTTATAAGAGGGAGCAGCCGGTGCATAAAATATGTAATTCATAACTAATGATTAGATGTGCAAATCTTAGGTTATATATACCCTGCGTGGGACTGGTGATTCAATAAGCAAGTTAACTTTTCGTATTTTTATTCAACGCTTCAGACAGCTCATTTCCAGGGTATTTTTTTCCCCTCTTGTTCTTGTCTTACTCTAATCATATTTGTAGCTAAACTCTCATTTCAGACCGTACCATTATGAATTTCGCTGATGCGGGTGTTTTTTATATTTTTTCGACTCTCGAACTGCAGTCTCTTTTACGCATTGAAAAAGGGTTTAATGTGAGATATGACAAAACAATGTAATTAACACCATGTTTTTTATACTTGGTATTTGTGTTTTAATTCACACAAGTAGCCCTACTTTCTGACCAGTTCTCCAAAGTGGTAGATTCCTCTGGGTTGTTCCTGAACATACAGGGGATCTGGAGGATGAATTTTCATTTTAAATATCACGTGACCTGAGAGTAGATTAAGGCAAACTGGATAAGGCTGCATTTTATGTACGTTGTTCAGAAGTAGACATCTCAGGAGCCCTGAATGTTGACCGTACTCAAGCGCCCAGTCAACCGCATGATCACGGCCCCCTTCGTCTGTCCTCCAGAGGCGAAGAAAAGCCCCCAAATCGTGAATCATGCAGAAATATCCTGTTCCAGTTTGTCTTCGCCCTGTGTCAGTACCGGGCCTAAAGCAAACATGGATTTCCAAAGCTTGTCTGCCGGGTTAGAGATCCATCCACTGAGCACAAAACAGACAAAGTAAATAATCCGAAGAAACGTAAGACGTATCGGCTGTTTGTCTTATTACTGGCCTGTGCTTATATACGGAATAGCGTAAAGGAGCATTATATACTGGGGGAGCATTATATACTGGGGATTCTGCACTGGTATCTACTGGTACAGAACTAAAGATGCCGTGGGACATATTAATATGTTAAGTACAGCAGTCTTTGATTTGAGGTGGTCATCTTAAGATGATAGACGCTCCAGTTGGTAACTTAATAACACTTTGAATTCTCTGGGTGATGTCTCCCCCCCTGGATTTGTGCCGCAGCTCATCACCAGCATCCTGCTGGGGAGTGGGTGGACTGGGAGATTGCACATTCCACAGCCACGGTCGACAGACCCCTCCCTCCCAACCCATCTGTCTGGTTTTGGCCCGGGGAGCGTCTGATACCGTGAACAAAGAGTGCCACTTCTCAAAAGTCAGTCAGGTGACGAAATTCCCAATTCACATGCGCATGAAGGACATCAAATGACAGGACAACAATAGATGGAGAACAATAACATTTATTAATATCTGGTTGGGCCCCTTGACATCTGAATTGAATGATTGTCTCTGGGACTGGAACAGAGCTGCTAAGTACAGCAATCATGTTCTGCCTCTAATTTCTGCACTTCCAGTTCAGGTTTTGGAGTTCAGGGCTTTGTGTAGTGTTGTGACTGACAGGCCTTTGTGAGTGCGAATAAGCCACAGCCTTCTGATCGCGGTGATAATGGATCTCTGGTTCAGATTTCTTTCTGGCATCTCGTATGCAGATATGGAGACATCAGATAGCACGGGCTTTTGTTTCTGTCATGGACGAACGCATTCATACATTCGCTGCACATCTGGGTCTCCGATACTGGTGGCGGTCCTCACAGTTCCCGTCTCCCATCGTCAACGTGAAATGCACTATGGGAGTGTTATGACGTCCGTGAACAAAACTAATGCCCGAAGCGTTTTTTCTTTTTCTTTTTTTGCTTGTTTGTTTGTTTGTTTTTAACTCACATATGCATTCGTTTTGAAAACTATTTTTGAACCGCGACCCAAAGAAAAGCACAGTGATGACGCTAAACGCCAGCGTTAGCCATTAGCGGTAGGTGCTAAGTGGCGTGTTTGTTGTTCCTGTAAGAAACCCTCCCGCAACTGGTATCGTTTTGAGCGCGACAGGCTCCCCAGCGCTAGCAAGAGGGGAGGTGAACATCAAAGTAAGATAATTAGGGCCCCCGTGTTGTTTATTTTATTTTTTTTTACATGTTCACGGCGCCTCGATGCCAGGCCGTGAATAAAAAGGCGTCAACGAGAGCAGCGCCGCCCCCCCCCCCCCCCCCCCCCCCCACAGGAGCGGCTCTGTGCTGGATTGCCACGTGACAGCGGA
>JAOYFF010000049.1:4675719-4688771 GCA_025773925.1 Cryptomyrus ogoouensis
TTTTTTTTTTTTTTTTTACCTGGTCCCGGCCCCCCGATGCCAGGCGGTGAATAAAAAGGCGTAAAAGGGAGCGGCCCCCCCCCCCCCCCCAAGAGACTCAGCTGGAAACTGGATGCTACAAATTGTGACCGAAACACCTGCCGTCACTATAATAGGGCTGAGTGACGTTACCTACGTGACTCCTGTTCAGAGCATATGGGGACAAGAAAAGCCCCCAAAACATGTACAACTTACACGTTTCTCAAAACATTACTTTAATATAATATAATTAAATGTAATATGTAACATGAATTATGGACATATATGACTAATGACTCATAGATTTAATATGGATTGTACATGAATGTAGGACTTACGTGTTTGACAGTACATTAATTTCATATGCATTTTTACATCAAAATGGGGAAGGCTGGGCTACTTTTGTTGTGACACCGGGATTTAGGCCATTCTGGAACCAGGAAGCCATTGAACTGCCCAGTGCCGATGACAACGGTCTGTGGCTACAATGTGAGCTGCTTATAGGAATTGAAATATAGTGCCTTACTCTCCATGTTTTAATAATAATGCTGGAATGCTGCTGTACACAGTTACCTGTATTTCACGGGAAACCGTGGTGTGTTTTATAAGAACCTGATCTGCTGAGCAGAGCGGAGACACCTGAGATTTGCAGATGGATTACCTCGTGCTCTTAACGTAACTGCTGTTGATTAATTCAGAATTGTACTGGCGAGATTCTGCTTTAATTCCACAGATTTGCATAGTGTATGCATCGAAGTTCTAATATATTTAAATTTGCACTGTAGCGGATGAGCGTTTACATAGCGTTTTCTTTTATGGAATATTTTATTTATTTAGCACATACGGCGGGAATTAAGTGCTAGAAAATCAAAGCTTTACAATGTTTTATTCCTGCCGTCTGAATGCATGGCCAGCCGTTCCGCTTAAAGCTTTTATCGCTCGCGACATGCAGGTATGCAGTGATTGTTGCATTTAAATTCATTTATTTCTTTTGTGCAAAACAGCTCACGAGCTCATGAATACAATAGCTTACAAGCCTGTGCGTACAATAGAAAGCAAACTACAGATAAAGATCACTGACCCAGATGCATAGACATTCATTGTTGTGAGGTTTGTGCAGTTTTGTATTGGGATACTAGACATTACACTCCAGTATGTTGGTATAAAGCCTTGCATAAGGGCATAAATAAATGTGCGAACTTGTGATCCATATCTTTAATTAATATAGTCAGTGATAGTAACTATGGTAGCACATTTAGGTAAACCTCCAGGCAGTAAGGTGATTAAAATAATTCGATGAAACTGAGGTGGCATAACAGCTCAAAGGGAGCAGATGTGAGTTACATCTGTAAGAAATAAGACAGACCTTCATGAGTCTGAAGGTACGAAGCCTTGTGGAAGTCTTGGACCTGTGATGCTGCCGTCACGTTGGTCGTCTAGTGCACCAGTGCGAAGGTGTCAAATATGATAAGGAGTTTCAACTGGGATTCAAGTGCTTTGGAGTGCTTGATCATTCAGCTTCACTTTGTTAAGAAAGTCTAAAGACAAAAACAATACAAGACAGTGCAAATGAATGCAGGACAGTGCCAAAACAATACAGGACAGTGCCAAAACAATACAGGACAGTGCCAAAACAATACAAAACAGTGCAAAACAATACAACACAGTGCAAAACAAGACAAAACAGTGCAAAACAATACAGGACAGTGAAAAACAATGCAAATCAGTGCAAAAAAATACTGGACCGTGCCAAAACAATACAAGACAGTGCAAAACAATACAGGACAGTGCAGTGCAAGAGTGCCAAACTAGACAATTTGCAGTCAATGACTGACAATGTGCAGCAGCAGTGCTATAAAGGGCAGGTGACGTAGATATGACTGCTACAATAAATGTGGATGCTGTAAATTCAGATTGGTTTGGGAAAGAGGCTGTTCTTGAATTTGGCAGTCAGTGTCTTAATGCCGTGAAACCTCCTTGAGGGGGGTGAAGAGTCAATTAAAGGAAACGGGAAGGGGCAATATGTCAGTACTGGAAGGGAGGTTATGACAGAAGCTGAGATGAGCATCAACCGGGCAGCTGAGTCGCCCACTTGTTGCGCATTGGCTAAGGATGCGGAGCGGCTCATTCGTTGATGGGTCAGGCTTGGCGGGGGGGGGGGGGGTCGGTCAGCCAATCGAGCGGCGCTTCTGGCGAGACGCGGAGCAATCTGAGAGGGACCTTGAGTGTCTCAGCTGAGAGTAATCAACACAGTAGCGACACGAGAAGCTTCTAGATGATGACAGGGAACAGTGGCAGGAGGGATGCATGAAAATCAGAACAAGAGGGACAGTTTGCGAATAATTATCCATTAATTATGTGAACTTTCATGTTTTTTGATTACCATTCTGAAAGGGCTTTTATACTGCAATTTTATTATCTCCATCATACTTAGCTCTTATGATGTGTATGCTGTGGTGATTCATTAATTTGCGTTAAAATGTCAGAATTTAAATGCCACCACTGTAGAAAACAGCGAGGCAGTGTGTAGCTTAGAATCTAAGCCTGTTTCCAGAAAGTTGCTAGTTTGTATGGCTTGGTTGGGACCTTAATGCCAAAATCTGCTCCAGGGGGGGCTCTGACCCCTGGTCGGAGAAAAAGATGGAATATATGAAAAAATTTCTTGTGTGCCCGTACTTGTACGAAATACAAATAAAAGCATCTTGTGAATTTGACTAAATCCACTTTTAATAAACTGAATTAATTTTTGACAAGGTTGAAGTAGAAAGCTGTGTTTACCGTATTTAACATGGATGTAACAGTTGCTGTAGAAATGGAAGAGGGGTGATGGTCTGTCAGAATAAAATGGTTTCTGGGTGTCCTTGTAGAGATGGGTTATCATTCACGTAAACCCACAAATTCAAGCGTTTACACTAGACAAAAAGAAGAGAAGCATCTATCTGTTTATTTGTTTGTTGGTTTGTTTATTTATGCATCTGTTCATTTATATGCCCATTAGTCTTTTGTAGATTGTTATTGTTTGTTGGGGAGTTGACTTAGTGCTTGATTAATCCATTAGCTATGCTAGGCAAGTCTAGGGCCCCAGCAGAATTAGAGGGCCCTGTCCCACCTTGGGAAAAATGGAATAGTTCGTTAATATGGCAACATCTGAGTCTCCCCTTAAACGTTAATCCGTGGTTGTTGGCTTTCAACTTTCCATTGTTTTCTACAGCCTTCATCTTGCTTTGGTTGGTACAATGTTTGGCTTCCGCTTCTAATCACCGGACTATGTAGTGTTTCCCAGCTTCCAGTCCTCGGGGACCCACAGACGGTCCACGTCTCTGAGCTGTCCCTGCTCCCTGCCAGACTGTCCACATTTTTGCTCAAGAGGGAGCGAAAACATGGGCTGCCGACGGTTCGTTGAGCACTGGTCTAAATGGCACACGATCGTTTATTGCTTGGCATTAGCTGTGAGAGGGATTGTGCTCACCTCATTGTAGGTGATGCAGTTGCCCCCTCTCCGTAGCTCACAGGGAGCCTATCTGACTGCGATCGACGGTACGCCGGCCTCTCTGCGCTTGAGGGAACATCGGCCTCATCGTGCCTGACTGGGCGGCCCACTTCCCCGCGGCTCTCGCACTCCAAGGAAATCCAGCGGAAGGAAATCCGGTAAACACCAGTGAGCACAAGGGATAGATAATACCCTCAGTACGTATTAGCCTCGAGATTTACTGCATTCTTCTCTCTATTCAAAGACTATTTTCTGTTCATCCATTTTCTTCCAATTTAATCATTTTCCAATCCTGGATCAGACATGGCTCTCCCTAGCCAGCACCCCCTCCCCCCAGTCATGACGTTCCAAGAAGCAGGGGGCAGATGGCACACACTCTTTCCATTCGCACCCCCCCAGCTCTCTTTCTTTTCTCACCCCGCGAGTCGCACAGCGCCAGCTGGAGGAAGGGCACATCTCGCGCTGCCGGCCGCCAAATGCTCGCCATCTTATGGCTCCCGCAGGCGGTCCGAACACGCTAACCGGCTGAGATAACCGGGGCCGACCACCGTGTCTCGCTCGGGCCCGATCGCGAATTGCATTACGCTGGTGCCAGATTCTAGGTCACGGAGGACAGATTACGTAACTCGGGCTATCCGATCTACCTGAGTCTGCGGAAATCGCACATTTCCTGCGTGAACCTCCCAGTACTCCCAGTCCTTCCCTTTGTTTCTAACATCTAAGCCTATTTTAATTTCATGTGGTGGAACTGAAACATTAAGCTTATCTAACAGGAAGTGGAGCGATGCATTATGTACCATTTGCATAAGTGCATTGGAAAGCTTCTTATCACATATCCCATCATGCTCTTCTCCCATCATGCTCTTCTCCCATCATGCTCTGCTTTGAGACAGACACACACACACATACAGTACCTTGCAAAAGTCTTAGGCAGTCAAAGAAAATGATGCATAAATGATCTTCACGTTGGTGTAAAACTATGGTATTATGTCAGCTTAGTCATTTCAAAACCTCTGCTAAAATCATGGGTGGAGTTTGTGGGGGCAGGGGGGGGGTCTGTGCCTCAGATACTTGCATTGACACATAAGGTAAGCAGGATGATGGCTTTTTTACCCCTCCAAGCGCAAACATTAAATTCCACCATTTGGCTAAAACCACTCCAGCAGTTGCAACAACCACCTTATACATCGATGTATTTCTTTAACTTGACCACCAGCATACATTGTTTGACTAACAGAAACCTCACTGGCTTTTTTTTTTTTTAACTAATTCAATTAATTAATCAAGTGAGCTGCTGGGGATATTTAAGAAAGACATGGAATGGATGAGGTGCCCCTGAGGAGAAGGTCTGGAGACCGAAGCGATGTTCTTCCAGCCGTCCAGAAGGCAATCAGTGACGTTTGGAAGAAAAGGAGAAATTTATTGTGTTATTCTTAATCTGCACATGCTCTAATGTTAAGTGGTGTTTTTGTTCTGAGCAAATATACACTTACTACCCGGGTAAATGGCAGTAAACAGTTCCTTTGTCTGCCTCAGACTTTTGCACAGTACTGTACCAACAGTTGAGAGTGAAGGTTGAGACACAAGGGTAGGTCTGCTCTGACATTCCGGGAGCATTTCAGGGAGTTAGGGGCACACGCAAGGGCCTAGTGGACATGTGATCCTTCTGCCAAGACTCAAAACAGTGACCTTCCAGTCACAGGAACAGACATCAAACCCACTGAGCCACACATCGGCCCTGCCGACAAGCTGCACAGTTTTTACTGGGAGATTACAGGTTGAATGGACCTTATATCATGTTGAGTTGAGTGTCAGAAGTTTCCCAGCACAAACTGCGGTCTCGGTACTCGGTGAACAAGCCAGTCGTGTCCCTGAAGGTTGACTGTATTTTGAAATGGGTCACTGTAAATCTAGGCAATGAATTCAGTGCCAGCAAGCACCAATCAAATTATGCATTCTCCCGACTCTGTCAGCACAAACACTTTAGATAATACAGTCTTCAAAAACTTCTAAATGGAAGTCGCCATGGAAACTATTCGCAGTAATTCTGAAACAAGCTGCCAATGTTATTTTGCCATCCAGCACCATTTATCCAATTCAGGGTGGCAGAGGAGCTGGGGCCACGGCCAGTGAAGCCGAGGCAGTAGGGGCGCAGCGGGAACTGGAGGTTGGGCCGTCAGAGGGCTCGCGTGTCCGCCAGATCAAAGGGTAGGTGGATGTGAACATGAGGAGAACATGCGATGTCCACAAACAACCCTTATAAGGGGTTCACAATCAGGTTATTAATTAGGTACCAACATTTTGTAATTCCTTCATAAACAATTATAAACAACTTATAACTGTTCCTTTCTACTAATGAGTTATTAGTTATAAGTGACGATAGGGAGCCTTATTGTAAAGAGGTACCTATTATAATGATTATTATTAATAATAATATTGGTTAATTGGTGCAAGAGTTTGTGACTAGAGTAGCATCTCCGTTCGCCTGTCGGACCGTACATTTCCGAGTCCTGTTCATTTGATGAGGTCCCTTCTTCTAACGTGACCCCCCCCCCCCCCCCGTAGATCAAAACAAGTTACTGTAGAGGCAGTGCTGTGTGCAAGATTCCTAGTGCTCCCAGTAGACTCCCAGTAGACTCCCAATAGATTTGTCTTCTAAAGTTTAAATGGTTCTTGTGATTTCGGCTTCCAAACTCAGAGTGAATTCAAGGTGACTAAATTGAAAATAATAACGACATATTAAAATATAACGGTGAGACATTGCTGATCAAAACTATAATACACGTGCCTGAATCGCTTTAGCGAACAGCCTGAGCAATTCCTAAGTCCCACCACCTACATTATTAATATACAGCATGAATACTTTAGGCTATTGTCCACCATAATTCCAATAAACAATAAAATGAGACTTTAGAGGGTAGAATAGATTGATGTTATGGGAAGACACCATTTTCAAAGGTGCACTGATGTTCCAGAAATGATCTAGTTTGGAAATTCGGCTGGGCGACACCCGGTAACCTTTCCGGTTAATAAAACATGGATGGAATGAAACGTTACACCAAACGGATCAACCACTCCTTGTGGGATCCGTTCAGGAATATTGTGCCTGGTTCCCAATGATTATGTAAGAGGTTGAGCCTATATGCATCAATCTACTATTTCAGGGTGAGCAGGGTATGTTAATAATAAAAAAAACATCATGCTGTGAGATGTATCTCGATAACACACCCCGGTTCTTTAATAAGGGCCTAGGAGAGGGAGGAAAACAGGCTGAAGTGTCAGACTTTACCGAAAGGAATCAGTTTTGTGCTAAATCCAAGAAAACGTTCAGTTTTCCGTCGAAGTTGTATTTCTGCCTCACGTAGGTCTGTGCGCTTCAGCTTATAATTTCCATTATTATGAATATGCAATTAGCGGAAGATAAACTGGAACGTTTTGATGAATGAGCACCCGGGATCGTTAGCTGCGTTTTATGGGAGCACAGCGATGTCGAGCTTCAGGACTCTACAAAAGAGTCACCATATGCGGGATGCTTGTGAGCCACTGTAGCCGATCCTCGCTTCCCTGGGGCAATGGCTCAGAACGAGGATGTATTAGGGCCACTTACGTCAACATCTAAAACGTTAAGAAGCACCTGCCACATCTGAATGGGAACAACAAGGCAAATGTGGAGATAATTGCCGAAATATTCCTCGAATGAGCCTCTGACCCGGATGCACAGCAGAACTGGCGACGACAGAGTAGCTGTATTACTTTACTTGAGTCGTTTAATCACACCGATACTGGGCTCAGCAGCGAGAACTGCAGTGTGGCGATGGACTAATGTTCCTCTGAGGATGTGCTGTCACGTTAAAAAACAAAAACCAAAAAACTGCAGTCTTCCTCATTGCTATATAACGGCCCTGTATTAGGAAAGCGTAAAAACCAGATTGCGGCTGGTGTTGTTTTCCTCCGCGGGGCGGCCATCTAGAAAGATGCCTGAGATTATTCTGGTAACACGAAGCACTGTTTGCAAAGGAGAGTTAGCTCAGCTTGGCTGAGGGAGTACGGTGCTTCGTTTGTGCTGGAGCCCGGCTCTGGAACCTCTCGCTTAAAGCAGCCTAATAAACACCTAATAAAATTAAACTTTAAACGAACATGAGTTAAGCTTTGGAATAAATGCAAGTCGAACGAAGAAATGTATAGTTATGAAATTGATTGTGCTGTAGTATTTTTTGACATACAGTATCGTGCGAAAGTCTTAGGCAGTCAAAGACAATGATTAATGATCTTTATTTTGGTGTAAAACTATGACATCATGTCTGTCAAAGTGTGTCAGCTTAGCCAAACCTCTCCTAAAGTCACCCCAGCATTTACAGTAGCCGTCCAATACACCGGTGTATTTTTTGACTCCATCACTACCCCACATTCTATGGCTAATCAATACCTCATTGACTTCTTTAAATTAATTGCATTAATGAATTAATTTGAGCTGGATGTGAAATGTAACAAGCACATGGAATGGCTGAGGTGCCCCTGAGGAGAGGTTTGGGAACTGAAGCGGTGTTCATCTAGCCATCCAACAAGATATCAGTGAATTTTTGGAGAACTGATTTAATTCTTGTTAGTTTTTAATGTTACTCTTTATTTTCAAATGTTCTAATATTAAATTGTTTTTTCGTTCTGAGTACACATACCCCCTCTACCCAGATAAACAGCTTTAAACATTTCCTTTAACTGCCTAAGACGTCTGCACAGTGCTGTATATTCGTTTAAATTAGTATGTCTCGCTTATCTGACTTTGGATTTGAAAGGAGAAAACGGCTCCGCACACATGCAGAGAAACACACTGTTTGGTCACTGGAATCATCAAAGCCATCAGAACTCAAGCAGAGCGGAAATGAACCAGAAAAACTGACGTCATCGTGGTCTTTATAAACCCTGGCACTGCAGAGCTTACAAATTACACCCTGGTGGGGGGGGGGAGCACAAGGCCTGGCCACATTCATGCTTCAGTCACATGGATGCCCCTCACAGAGACTCCCTGAAGGCCCCCCCGCCCTCCCCAATCAGAATTAAAATGAGGAGAAGCTGTGGGAGGGGGAATACTGACAAGCTTAAGGCAGTGTTTCCCAATCCAGTCCTTGGGGACCCGCAGACGGTTCACTTTTGTTTCCTCCCAGCTCCTTGGTAGCAAAAATGTGGACTGTCTAGCAGGGAGCTGGGAGGGAGCAAAAACATGGACTGCCTGTGGATCCCCGAGGACCGTGTTGGGAAGCACTGCCTTAAGCAGATCTGTCATTTACGACCTAAGACACGTTTCCCGTACGCGTCATGCATCCGCTGCCAGATTCCCAGCCCGATTCCCTAATGATGGGAGGAATGAGGCTTTGAACATCACAGCTGGTAGGATTATGCCTGTCATCTCCCACTGGTGTGCCCTGCTTCCCGGCGTTCCATAATCCCACCCATCATGGGTCTCCAAGCCCCGCGTCTCCACTCAGTACCGTTTGCCATTTTTAGGAAGAGCCTGACGCACTGGAGTTTCTGACGCACTCTGAGCGTGTTGAGGTGTGAAGAACGAGTCAAGCAAGACCCCTTCTGAAGGCACACTAATCTGGGGGGTTATAGCAAGCCTCTCCGCATATCCGTGGCTCTGATACTCCATCAGTTGATACTCAGTTGATAGATATATCCCTGTAAGACCTTCTCCTGTTCCTCTGATGACTGTTTACCCTAAAATCCAGACCCCGGGGTCATCTTGGAATGCCATTCTTAGTCTCTACATCATATAGTGAATTGTTATCTGCTGTAAACAGATGACTGCGACTGCGATAAAAGGCGCCGGGCTGATTCATTGGTCAGATTTATTACCCAGACCTCCCGCAGCATGCCTGTGAACATACCAGAAGATCACCGAAAAGATTCACCGGACTGCTGTAATGCTGTGTTAGCTGTTTTTCAAATTACGTAATTAGATTGGCCTTTAAGTTTAAAGCAGAGCTGCTTTTATTGGGAAAGCATCACATTTTGTGTGGGTGGTTTTATTGTAAGGTGATGTTTTGCATCTGTGGACACACACACACACACACACCCACATACACACACACACACACACACACACACACACATGTAGGGTATACATATCCTTATGGGGACCGCTCATTCATTTCTATGGGGAAAATGCTAATGCTAACTATGACAACCTTAACCCCTACCCTGCCCTAATCATAACCGTAAGTAACCGAGCAAAATACAAGAGCTTTTGCATTTTTAGTTTTTACATTGCAGTCACCGATTTTTATAAAATAGAGTTTTCCCAGGAAACTGGTCCCTATAAGGTAAAAAAAAAATTTTTTGCTCCCCACAAGGTAAGGTATACCTGGACACACACACATGCAGACACACACACAGACACACACCCACATACTGTACTCACTCTCTCGCTCTCTATCTCTATCCCTCTCTCTCTCCGTCTCTCTCTCTCCAGCTGAGAAATCGCCTGTAATGTGTAACACCTCAAAACCCTGCAAGGTAAATAAATTTAAATTGTTAGGAAACAAGATAATGAAGATAAAGTTACACCCACAAATTTCATCACAGCAAATACGAGTTTAGAGGAATAAGTGTCCCCACATTGGCCCAGTTCTTCGACGCTCTGCCTGATTTTGGCAGAGCGTCGATTCTGATTCTCGAAGATGTACTCTTGCCTCTCCTCCGGAGAGAATTTCTGCTTGCCAGACTCTGCAGAAATAAATTTGTCCATTCGGCAGAAACGCATCTAAAAGAATAGGTACATGTGCAGTAGTGTCCCTGTCAAAAATAACGCAAATAATGCGCTTAGCGAAGGCATGCGGTTGAGGTCGGTGACATGCGCCATTGACTAACTGCCAACTGTCGACGCACGCACCAGCCGAGGTCCCGTTCTTGTAGCCTCGAGCAATGCGCACTGCTTAACCAGAATTGGTTCCAGTGTGAAAAAGAGCCAGGAGAATCTGAAGTCATCATTTCTCGTTTAGCAAATGGATTAAACATGAAATCGCTTGCTATTGCCTTGACAGGCATAAAATGTGGACTATTACTTTCTAAAAAGTTTAATATGCATCACTTATCAAGGGGAAACAGATCAGCCAAGACTTCTGTATGAGAAAAAAAAGATATATTTTTTTCCTTTATTTATACCTAATGCAAAGCAATGATGCCCTCGCTTATCAATTTGCCAGTACCAAAAGCAGAACAGTAGGTGTGAATAGAGCGTATGATTGTGCTACACATTTGAAGAACCTTTTGAAGGATTGGCACCCAAGCTGAACAAGGTTAGGGACGTGTTTCAGGGCAGATCTGTCTGTGGTTTATGATCCCGTCTGGATGGATCACACTCCGATGCTCAGTCTCTCCACTCGAGCCTCTAACAACCTCACTTCCGTATCGCACTGCCCCTCGAGAGCGAATCACGGTGAAGCCACGGTTCTAAGAGCCACAGAATCGTCGGCTCAAAGTGGCCCAGGAAAAAGTTCACCATCCTGGGAGAGGCGCCCAGTAAATTCCGTAATTGTTCTGAAAAACGGTAGACTGAGCCCCAAATCCCACTTGCCGCGGGGAATCTGAGCCCCTTCACCAAGACGGATTCACCGGTCTCTGCTCCCAGCCCTGGTGGATTAGCCGATTATGGAGAAGCCGTTGACTTCAAATGCTATGGGGGGGGGGTGATCGCAGACTGGCTGTTCCCAGCGGACATATAATGAACCCACCTCCCGCGGGCTCACTTGAATCCACGATCACCTCTGCCCCGTCACCCTGGGGCGGCCCTGTCCCTATCGATGCCTTCCTCGCTCCTGACGCGGTCGTTGGTCTGCGTTCAGGAGAGACGACCCCCCCTCCCACGCCAACGCGTCCAGTCTCCTAGACGTCCCCGCTTTTAAAAAAGCACTTCTGAAAAACCAGACCTCCACATCCCCCACGCTCCACATCCCCCACGCTCCACAGCTGCAGGCAATTCAATCTGCATGCAGCTTCCAAAATCCTCTCACAAGCACTTTTTTTTTTGCCAAAGGAATAGATTAATGCTTCTTCTTTTTCAGTTTGCCGAGCCCCTCTGTCGTTCTGTGTTTAGTCCCCGCCATCGTTGATACTATCGATAATCATCCCCCTCTACACATGCGTTATAAGCCTTTTGCCTCTTAGTGGGAAAAAATACAGAGTTAATGACATGCAAATTGGAGAAAGAGGGAGGATTCTGTCTTAATGTCAAAACAGAAATTAGCGCAGCTTCTATTGTCATAACAAGAATGCGTGTTTTATAAATAACTCAGCGATTCATTTTTAAATTAAACACGCCTAAGCTTAAATCCCGCCTTGTTTAAGACCTCCACTCCATCTCCTTCAAATTACGCGCAGTAGGTGAGCCATGAATCACAGCCAACGGGTTTCTTGATTTTTTTTTTAACAGGTATTAACGTCAAGTCAAGTAATTTGTGTGCATGTTCTTCATGGCTTTATAATGCAAATAAATATTGTTCTGCATTGTTCTACGTCTTGGATCCTTTTAAAATATCAAGTGCCCCTTGACACACAGGCCAGCCCGCTGTCTCATGACTATGAGTTAATTCCTATTAACATTTCTTGAGCGATATGGAGACTAATCGGTACCATCCTGGACGTTTTGCTTATTTGTTATGCTTTAGTAACATCTGCTTGGGGGACTGACTTGCATACAAATTAGTCGTAACACAAGGCCACACCCACCAACCTAGAAACCTAGATATATATACCTATTTACACATCCCATTGAATGAAAAGATTTATTTTTTCTTATTCCGACATTGATGGTGACCCCTGAGCCAGTACTGTGAGCCTCCTGGCTCTAAAATGAAAAGGCCAATGGATGTTGTCAGTTTTACATCAAGCAGATGCTGCACAGGAGGAACCGGATAGTCGGTGATGCTTGATGCTTTACATGGGCTTCCGATTGAAGGATAGTTCCTATCAGTAGTGATTTGCTCCTCCTTAGTTCTGCAAACCTCACCAGCAGAATCAGATCTACCCTGGACTCATCCTTGACTCATTCCCTCAACCAGATGAGCCAAAGCTGTCTTCAGGCTGGATGTACCGAGACAGGCTCAGGTCCAGCTGTGTGATGCAAGAAGAATTTTTGGATTCTCAGGAGAGGTTGGGAGTAGGGTGTTGAGATGTTTTTTTTTTTGTTTGTTTGATTTTTAGATATTTTAGCAAAGCATCACTTTGCTTGCCTTGCTGTTTGCTGAGCTTACGCTGCCTGACTGTGATTGAATCGATGGAAAAAACAACTCCATCTTAAAAAGCCTGGCTAGAAGAAAAATCGTTGATTGGCTGGAATTTAGTCGGCCAGACTTGTGATCGGCTGGTGGTGTTAGGTGACTTTGTTCAAGCATAGTTACTTCTGTATGTGATGAAGAAGCCAGGGGCCAGTAGCTACAGCCCTAGGGGACTGCAGTGTGCTGAATTTTGGGGGCGGGGGGGGGGGGGGGGGGATAAAAAAATCCCATGTAGCAAACAATTCCCCCATTTGCAGGTGGGCAAAGGGGCA
>JAOYFF010000049.1:4688781-4722593 GCA_025773925.1 Cryptomyrus ogoouensis
TCTCCCGGCGCAAGCGGCGGCGCCGCGGGCCGGGGCGACCCGCCCCAGGGGCGGAGGGCGGCGAGGGACAGCGGGCCGGGGGGCCAGGGGGGAGTATAGAAAAATCCCATGTAGCACACAATTCCCCCATTAGCAGATGTGCAAAGTGTCACAGAACTGTTGAAGACCTCTGATTGGTTCCCTTTGCAAATAGGCAGAACCAGGTAGGTGATGGAGGTGTGACACGCACACTGCTGTGTCAATTACTTGTGTGGCGGCAGGTTGACCCTGGTCTCCACTGACATTAAATAAATTGAGTTTTCCAAGAATTTCCAGAGGCTCTTCCTGGCTGCAGCCGCCGCTGCTATGTTGCAGATGCCTGTAAAAAAGCCAGCTGCCAAGTTGCTAATGGAAATGCCACGAAATGCACCAGGCAGTGATGTCAGCGGCCAAACGACAAAAACAAGCGCCGTTTGAAGGGCCCCGTTGCAGGCCGTCTTTATTATGCCTGTCACGCCGAGAGGTATGGGAGGCTTGAAAAAAAAACAAAACGAGGCAGGTGACGTGAGTTTGTAGCCTTTACACTGCTGGATAATTATTTTTGGGAAGATGGAAAGGATTTAATTAGAATGCAACAGCAATTACGTTTGGGGATACAATTAGCGAATAGGAATCGCAAAATGTGAGTGCTGACAACGCGAGTCGAGTCAGGAGATGAAGTGCTATCGTTGTGTTTGATCTGCCCTCCTCTGTCCCCGAGAGTCCGGGGCTTGGAGTTATGGATGGTCACTGCCTCAGCCGTGAGCCTCAGCTGGAGAGCTGTTGAAATGAATGATGGGCGGGAGTTGGAGGAGATACCTCAGAAACAGCTTACACAAGGACCTCTATGGCATCACCATCATTGCAGGATTATCTGGCAAGGGAACAAATGCATGTTATGGCCAGTGCTTCAAGGGGGAACAAACAGGTGCCGGTTCTCCCTTCATTATTCAATACCAGGTCTCGGTACTCCCTTTGTTATTCAGTACCAGGTGCCGGTACTCCCCTCATTATTCAATACCAGGTGTCGGTTCTCCCCTGATTATTCAATACCAGGTGTCAGTACTCCCCTAATTATTCAATACCAGGTGCCAGTACTCCCCTAATTATTCAATACCAGGTGCCAGTACTCCCCTAATTATTCAATACCAGGTGTCGGTACTCCCCTCATTATTCAATACCAGGTGCCGGTACTCCCTTCGTTATTCAGTACCAGGTGCCAGTACTCCCCTAATTATTCAATACCAGGTGTCGGTACTCCCCTCATTATTCAGTACCAGGTGCCGGTACTCCCCTCATTATTCAATACCAGGTGTCGGTACTCCTTTTGTTATTCAGTACCAGGTGCCGGTACTCCCCTCATTATTCAATACCAGGTGTCGGTTCTCCCTTCATTATTCAATACCAGGCGTAGGTACTCCCCTCATTATTCAATACCAGGTGCCGGTACTCCCTTTGCTATTCAGTACCAGGTGCCGGTTCTCCCCTGATTATTCAGTACCAGGTGCCAGTACTCCCCTGATTATTTAGAACCAGGTGCCGGTACTTCCCTGATTATTCAATACCAGGTGCCAGTACTCCCTTTGCTATTCAGTACCAGGTGCCGGTTCTCCCCTGATTATTCAGTACCAGGTGCCAGTACTCCCCTGATTATTCAGTACCAGGTGCCAGTACTCCCCTGATTATTTAGTACCAGGTGCCGGTACTCCCTTCATTATTCAGTACCAGGCGTAGGTACTCCCCTCATTATTCAATACCAGGTGCCGGTACTCCCTTCTTTATTCAATACCAGGTGCCGGTACTCCCTTCTTTATTCAGTACCAGGTGCCAGTACTCCCCTGATTATTCAGTACCAGGTGCCGGTACTCCCCTCTTTATTCAGTACCAGGTCCCGGTACTCCCCTCATTATTCAATACCAGGTGCCGGTACTCCCTTCTTTATTCAGTACCAGGTGCCGGTTCTCCCCTCGTTATTCAGTACCAGGTGCCGGTTCTCCCCTCGTTATTCAGTACCAGGTGCCGGTACTCCCCTCTATATTCAGTATCACGTGCTGGTACACCCCTCGTTACTCAGTACCAGGTGCCGGTACTCTCCTTGTTACTCAGTCCCAGGTGCCGGTACTCCTCTTGTTACTCAGTCCCAGGTGCCGGTACTCTCCTTGTTACTCAGTCCCAGGTGCTGGTACTCTCCTTGTTACTCAGTCCCAGGTGCTGGTACTCCTCTTGTTACTCAGTACCAGGTGCCGGTACTCTCCTTGTTACTCAGTCCCAGGTGCTGGTACTCCTCTTGTTACTCAGTACCAGTACTGCCCAAAACCCAACTGCACCATCCCATGAATCACCGTCATAATATTAAGATAAATTCATATTATTTTCATAATTATTTTAAGTTACATTAAACTTGTTGTGTTGTGACGTGCACAACCTTTTCAAGGGGTAGGTGCTGTAAGGGGGAAAAGGGGGTTGTGGACTGGCAAATTTTGGTGGGGGGGGTCCACCTTGATACATTTTGCGTGAATGTGCACATTTTGCATTACCAGAAAAGGTACTGAGACACTCCCAGCCCCACACATGCCTGTTATTGCCCATGTTAACTTGTCACCCCTTGATTATTGTATGTTTTCATGCACCTCCGGTGAAACAATCTGAAACCACGATGCTTGAATGTGTGAGAAGGACGATGCTGATATGATCCATGTACCACTGACTGTGGAGTCGGGGCAGATTGATGACTGACTGATGTTCACGCCCCGCCCTGCGGCAAAGGCCCTGACTATGCACAGCAGATGTTAACCTCACATAACGTGGGAGAGGATAGCAAAGCAGGATTTTGTTTGCTACGAAGAACCTCACAAGGCATGAAAAACCGGGGGGGGGGTATTCTACAAAGCAGGGTTTCTCAGTTAGCTGGGTTAACTTAAGTTAGAAGCAGGATAATAGCCCCCTGACAAAATGTCACCTTGCCCCCCCCCCCCCAAAACTTACATAATACATTTTTATGTATTCAAGGGCCCATGTAAAGCCCTGCCCCCCCCCCCCGAGTCTGTCAGGGTATCCATGCCCCTCAGATGCCCCTGGCTAGAAGTAATGATCGTCTAATCATAGTTTATGTAAGAGGGATTCCTTTTGGACAGTCATGATCATCCAATCAGAGTTTATGTAAGAGGCATTCCTCTTGGATAGTCATGATTGTCCGATCAGAGTTTAGGTAAGGAGCATTCCGATTGGACAATCATGACTTCTAGCTTAAGTTAACCCAGCTATCTGAGAAATCTAGCTTCATGGAACACCCCCCTGAGCCAAAGCAGTGTTTCAAAACACATGGAGTATCCAGGGAAACAGTAACCTTTCGCGTTCCTGCTGTTTGCAGGCAAAGGGATGGAAAACAAAGCCGCAGACCGCCGCAAATATGAGGCCAGGCTTTTCATAGTTCTATTGAGCCAGGATGCTAAAAGATGGGCCAAAATGGACGCGGGGAGGGGGGGGGGGAACTAATTTTAGCCACGATGCGCAGCCCAGACTTTCTGAAAAGTTCACGGTGCCGTACAGGAAAAGAAACCCGTCCTTATTTAGAATGGCAGTCTTCTTCTTAGGCGTCGTAACTTGGGAAACACTGGGAAAAAGGTAGCTGAACGTCACATTAGCGATACCGCGGTGTAGAGGCAGCGGTGAGCAAGGAAGAAAAACGCAGAGAGCTGGGGCAGAGGGGGGCTATCAGTCAAGCAGGCATGGGGAGGTGAGACATAGGGTTAGGTGGCAGCAAGATGGAGAGCAGCTGTTTCCTGTCAAGCAACATTAAGTTGTCGTTCTGATTACTGCCAGGAGCACTATTATTATTAAGTGATGCAATGATCCTCCCGTACAGCAGGGGGCAGTGTACATATCCATAGGAGGCAGCCCCGTTATTCCCAGCCGACATCATCCTACATCGCGTTTTCTGTTTTTCTGGCAGGGGGCTCCGTCTTTATGAAAGTATTACTTGTCCTTCTGGTGTCATTGGGGAGAGCAATGGAAACAGGCCTCTGCGCGTTTATAAGGGTGCGTGACGTGTTGGCTTACAAGATGCCATAAAACTAAGATTCAGGAGCTCAATATGAAAACCACATGTGGCGAAATAAAATAAAATATTGATACTGCGCAAGGGGGACTTTGTAAACAAACAGAGAGGGGGAGAGAGAGAGACTGCAGGGAAAACGGGGGGGGTTTATACTGAAAAACACGGCAGTGGGCGAGGCTGAGGTCTCATGGTCCTGATCGCAGAGTCGGCCGACCTGAATTAGGGGTTTAAGACCTCCTGAAGCGTTAGATGCTTCTTGGAAATTCATCTCCACTGCTCTGTTGTCATCTGGCTTTCCTTCTTTAATTCTTTCTTTCCGCCTTCCCCCGTTCCCTGTTCCATGTATTATTCCATGTAAACAATGTAGAAATGTATCACCAAACACCCATGTCAAGCACCTTGGCGTGACTGTGTTGTGAAAGGCGCTATATAAAAATTAATTGAATTTAGTCTTCAGCCCAGAGATTAGCATTCAGTTTTATCAATGTCGGTGTAGCCAGTGTACAAGATGATGGTGAAGATGAAGATGATGATAATAATTATTATTATGCTTTATAACAATACGCAATTTGTAAATAAAAAAAAATCTGGCAGTCATAACATTAACAAAAAATTTCACAAATGAACAATGACTGACAAAACTTATTTCAAGAATAAAAATGATTGCATTCTGCATTTTTAACTTGGACTTCTGAGTAAAACTGCCTTTTGACAAGTATTCAAAACTAACACATGCAATTACAATAGTGTAAATTTAAATTTGGAAATAATGGAAAAATAATGGAAATGGAAGAGAATCCATCATAGAACTTGTGTATTATTCTCATTAAGAAAGTCTTAAATAAAACTAAGCATTTTTTATTGCATTATTTAATAACCTCTCTTGTTGTGTTATGGGACTTTTCGCCTCTCTCTCACACCAAGCAAAAGGAAATGATGAAATCCATGGCAACAGTATACACACGAACAACAAACAGTCAACGGAAGACGTAAATGTAATGTGAAAAACCAAAGACCAAAGACACGACACAGAGGGGAGATACTGATTGATTTCAGTGAGGTAAAACGACGGTTTTCTAGAGCATTCTGACCTGTATGACATCCAGAGCTCTCGTGAGACGTCACAAGAACCGGGTTCTCCCTTAAACATGTGGCCGCATGCTGCCCGTACTTCTTCCCAGGCCGATAAGGTGGGTTCCCGGAAATGCGACATTTTCTCAAACGTCCTCTACTGCACTGAAGGGAGCCATAACTACTAAGAATGAGTCTCTGTAGTTTTCGGATGCATTGTCACCATGCAGTTGCGCTGAGGATTACAAAAGGACTCGTGTATTTATGTCTAGAAAGACTAGTCTTGGACCAATAAATTATTTTTATACGTCATTCCACCAATCAGCTCTCTTTGTATGAATCTGTCACCTCGAGGTGGATGCGGCAGAACCGACTGTGTAAACGCAGGTTTGTGCTGCGCGAAAAGCTTGTGATTTTAGCACGGCCACTCCCCTGAAACGTTGGTGCTCCCAAAAAACACAGACTCCAGGGGCAGCTTTTCAAGCCGCGTCAGTTCAAAGGAGCGGCTCTGACGGACCGTCAGACTTTTTACAGAAATGGATTTAACATTCCAGAGTTTCACCTCGCCGCTCTTATCACGACCACGCTGTGTATCTCTAAATCACTATGAGGACGCCTTTAAAAGCAGGGACAACGGGCTCAGTTTGAACTAACCTCCACCTGTACCCACTGTTTCAGTTCTAACATTTTAAGTGTAATTGGCTCTCTGTCTTGATTTCATTAATCTTTGGGGATTTGAATGTGACTTTCCATCTACCACCTTTACTAGCGCAAAAATGTAGAAACCTGCAGTGTTTTTATAGTGTTTTGATGAGCAGTTACTCCTCTGGGTGTCTTCCAGAAATTCCATATTTTTGAAACGACACAGAATTTTACTATGGCTGCATGTTATTAGCTCGTTAGTCTGTGCTTTTAGCTACACTATAAGACTGTGGATGCCAGCTGCAGTAGTATCTCATTTCAAAATCACGGGTATTAATATGAAGTTAATCGGTCCATTGTTGGTGTAATAGCCTCTGATCTTCTGGGAAGGCTTTCCATTAGATGCTGGTGGGATCTGCGCCCTTCAGGTCGGGTATGGATGTTGGGTTCCAGGTCCTGTGAGTCTGGGCGGCCGATCACTTTGCAGCTGAACCTGGTCCCAGACGTTCCCACGATCGCTTCACTTGGGGCAGCGCTAGTAGGGCAGAAATCTGGCAAAGTAGCTTGTGGAAAAGATGGCGTCCTATGATGGTACCTAGCTGAAAGTCACCCTCGTCTGTACAACCACCCATCCTGCTGCCAACGTGTGGGTATAGCTTAACTTACCAGTTCCTCTTCTTAATAGTAGGGATGCCCATATACGTTTGGGCATGTATCCCAGAATCCTTTCAACATTCATAAATCAAATCACTGTGATGTGCAGGTCCTAACTGAAACTCTGGCTCACTGTTTACATCAAACACCACTTCTCTCATTATTATTAATTAAAACAAAACTACAGGGGCATATTCATATATTGAAGCTATGCTTCTGTGGTAAGTGTCCCAAATCCGCTAAATATTTGTAGCATCGTTCACTTCCGGTATAATCAGCGGTCCAAATGCTGTCTTAGATCGAAAGGCTGCTTGAGATGGATGCGACATGGGTCGTATTGCCCCGAGGGTCACCGCGTGCCCTGCTGTGGTTTTAATTTGCTACACAATTACAGTATTTAACGGGGTAGTGCTGAAATGGCACCGATTATAAATGCACATCTAAATGGCACCGTACGTGTGTTTTGTCCGTTTCCAGGTCAGCGTGATCAGGATGAAAATATACGCTGCGCACGGTTCTGGTTTAATGTCAGTGCTTTTTTTGATGGGTAGAGGTGCATTCTGTTAGATAAGTTAAATCAGCTGCCCTTTTCCGGGGCTCTGTGACAGCTCTCATTGAATGTCAGCGGCGCAGATTACATATCAGATCGCAGGCGTGGTTTAGCCCTCGGCACAGAAAGCTGAAAATGTTAGCGTGTGTTTTAAAGCTGAAATGCTATAGCTCTGTTTGTCAGCGTTTCATACCCATTTGCACGGTAGGGCTAATCAAAGCCAGTATTTTATATCGCATTCTTTATTGCAACTAATCAAAGCGGGGCACGGCAGTCACTGCGCAGCGAACCCTGTTAGGCATGTGGTGAGGGCAGAGGATTAATATAAATGATCATGCCAGCGTGTCTCACTGGGTAAGTTGCTCTGATGGATTTCAGGCAATAGCGGGACATCAGAGATGTGATACGTGGGCTGTATAATCTGATGGAAAGCTATAACTGAATTATTTTAGCAATATATGATATATCTCTGGTGATAACAAGCAGTTGGCCTCGTTTAGAGAAAACTGCCCTGTCTTTGGGTAGCTAATTGGTTCATTAAGGAAAAGCTTTGTGACCCTTGTTTTATTTCAGTGCAGATTCCCGTTTTTCCCCCTCCTACTTTCACAACACCTGCTGTTATTTTTTTTCCAAGATTCTCGAGTACATAACAGTACAGGAAGTTGTGATTTTACCCGTTCTATTCCCTAAGGCCTGTGCTTAAGTCGAATCTGTAGGTATGTCGGAATTATAAAAAGTACATAATAATAAAGATTATACAGTAATAATAAAATGAACTATATACGACCGATGAGCTGCTGATGCCGCGCAATGTTGCGTGCGTTCGTTATTATCGGCCATTGAATTTTACCCGAATTTTTTATATAATCTACTTTACCGAAGATGTTCCTCCTAGTCCACCTGCCAACCACCTGTTATTGTACAATGGAAATTCAGGACGGGGATACTCGATATGTATCTCGCTGGATTACTGGTGCCTTTGAAAAGTGATTCCTGCCCCGGGATGAACTTTAATCCCTCTCAGTCGCTTGTTCTCGCCCACGGATTCTCTGCAAATCGTGCTGCCAGGCCCGCGCACCATATTTCACAGGGAATACGGAATTCCAAGGAGATTTTGAGCAAGTCAGCTTCAGATATTACCTTCATGAGCTTTATTACACCAAACTGTATGAATAATATATTCGAACTGAAAATGCCAATTAGGATCATAAAGTAAGAACTGCGAGAACTTACCGCAGAACTATAGTTAGCTAGCTGGGGCGCTTGTGGCCGCAGGGAGTTAATAATGCCGGTAGACTTTCAAAATATATAAAACAGGGTTTTATTAAACATATTGGCTATTTATCCATCCACTTTCAGCTTTGTAATTTGTCTAATAGTTATTTGGGCTCGAAAAGGTCATTCAAAGTTATATGGTCTTAAATTCAACACATGCATCAAATGATTAGCCAGTCTGCTGACTTCAGAGGCAAAATGATATATGCTATATATCGACTTAGGTTTTTCGCCAGGAGACCTACAAAAAATACAGAAGGAAATCATTTTAATAATTTATTTATGATTACTTACGGCATAAATGCTCCATTTCTAAGACACAATGCCGGCCCGGAGATGGGAGAAGCTTTTCTTGTTTTTTTGGAGCTGTGAGTCAGCCTGGGAGTCATAGGCGACTCTGGGCTTTTCTACCAGGGGGTCCAAGGTGAGAGAGCCAAACTAGACATTCATTACAGTCTATGCCAAACTGAGCTACGCATTAAAAACCAATAAATACATTTACAATTAATTATTATTACACATTGGTATGATTAACACAAGGCGCTTTTTCAAATGTAACTTTACACTGTAATTTAATTTCATTAGCGGGCTAAGGCTCTGTGCCTGGGATCAGAAGGTTGCTGGTTCGAGCCCCGGCTTTGGTAGAACAGTCACATCTGTGGGCCCTTAAGCAAGGTCCTTAACCCCCAGCTCCCTGGGCATCGACAGGCAGCTGCCCCTTTACTGTGACCCTCGAGCTTGGGGCATAACTTAATAGAGGGGTTGGTAATCCTAACTGTCAAGGGCCAGTTTGAATGCAGGCATTTGGGGTAACCTTTACGTCAGCTGTTCAAACCCAGGTGTGAGGACTCTTCAGCCAATCAGTACTCAGTAATGTAATTAGTGAATTCAGTGAAAAACCCGCATACACAGCGGCCCTTCCTGGACAAGATTGACCACCCCTGACTTAATATGTTCATGTAGCATTTCTATCTGACCAGTAGGGGGTGCAATTGCAGCCCCTGCACCCCTGGAAAAATCACCAGCACTAGGAGTACAACGCTGAGACAAAAAAACCTGTTCAGAATGTCCTAAGCAAATTGTGCGGCTTCATGGCTGAGATCAATCCGGCAATAATCACCTCTAGGTCCGCATCAAGTCGGCAACATTTCTATTGCTGGAGATTGGGGAAAAAGTGGATGAGTACTTAGGGAAACGCGTGCGCCACATGCACAGAGGTCAATGAGTAAGTTAGAGGAAGGCATGGACTGCGGGGTGATGGGCAGCGGGGGGGGTGGCACATGGGAATGCTCAGGAGGAAGCTGCTTTGGATCCTGTTAGCCTGAAAGCACTTTCATGCTCTTATGAATAGACGCCATAATCATTCTCGCTAAGACAGAGTGAATTATGGAAATTAGCACGGGATGAATTCCGGAACAGTGGGAGTAACGCAGAGCCCTGACTGTGGGGCATGATGACCGCCATTAAACAGGAGCTCCTCTGTGATGCATGCCCAGCCACGCACCCCAGACCCCAGCCGGCCTCATTTAACCTTTCGGTGACCTGTCCCATCTAGTCCGGGGACTTCGAAATGTATGCCTGGATGACACTGCCTTCCCTGGGGACCTGTCAGGCCTGGTGGCCCCGGCTTCTCAGAAAGACCATGCAGAGCAGTAGCCTGCGTGCAGATCCAACAGACAATGATCTGTGACCACACGTTCCAAGGCATCCTCCCAGCACCTCTCGTTTTTAATATCTTCTGGGGAAACTCCCATAATTTGCATGGCCCTCAAACTTCATTACGAATAATCGTCGTCAACGGGTCCAGTAGCTTTGTATGTTTGTCTGACATTGCCCAAGTTGCCAGATCGTCTACGACACACAACCTAGGCACACAGTCGACACACTGCATACAATTTCCACCCATCTGTCACCGCAACCTGACAGCCCCCAACCTGCCAACCCCCAACCTGCCAACCTCCAGCTGAATGAATTAGCTAGCTGATTTAGCTGGCGTCATAGTGTCAGGACAGTGTTCCAACAAAAAAACGAAAATAAAAAATAAACACCTGCAAATTTAAGCAGAAATGGACTGAACAGGTTCCATTTATATCTGCTAGTCAAACAGTATATCTGTTGTTCAATTATATATAAATGAATCTGGTTAATTGTTTGTTTGTTTGTTTGTTTGTTTGTTTGTTTACTTATTCAGACCCCCATCCAAAACAATTATTTTGAAACCTAAGTGTTGATCCCTTTGTAATGATCTCTTCTTAAACGCTTCTTAATATATATTTATAAAGATTCTATAATTAGAGTAAAATACCCTGAAACATTTTAGCTAACGTTGTAAGGCTTCCATCCATGATGCATAACCTTTGATCCTGCACAAGGTTGCAGAGAACCTGTAGCACAGGGGACAAGCCTGGTGACACCCAGGACACGATGCTGCCCCATCATAAAGCACACGCAGTCGCACATTTCAGAAACAGCCGCTCTTTACGCCGCACATTCTTAGACTGTGAGCGGAAGCCAGACCACACAGAGGACACCTGTGCAGACACAGGTCACTCCATCAATTCTGCACCAAAGGCTGTATTCAAATACACAGACCCAACACTGACGTTTATACAGCCGGACCCAGATTACAAACAAGTTCTGTTCCCTAAGTCTGTCTTTAAGTCGAATTTGTAGTTAAGTTGAAAAAAGAATAATACAGTACATAATAATAATAAATAATTGTTATTATTATTATTATTATTAATAAACAGCAATAATAACGCTACATGTGGTACTGTACTGTACGTCAAGCCGGTGAACCGCCGTAGCCACACATTTTCACGAGCATCACTAAGTAGTGCGTGTGTTCGTTATTACGAACAATTGTATTTAAGGCAATTTTTTTTTAATATAATAGGCTTTATGGCAGTGTGTTCGTAAATACGAGTCGTCCGTAAGCCAGACGTTCTTAACCAGGGGACTGCCTGTACATGAATCCTATCTCCAGGAATAAGGATAGACAAATGATTCTTTAAGAAATAACAGCCTATTCAGAAGGTGTGGATGAAATGTATGTGTTAGCAGAGGACCTTTCCGGATATATTTGCTAGAAGTACACTTATACAGGGACAATCGATGGCCTGAAGTTCTGCCTTGATGCAAAGTGAGCTAAAGGTCAGTGATAGTTGTTAGGATTTGGTTTGATAAATTAGCAGCCTACAGTGGCTTACGCCGTTCAGCCTCAGCTGGGTGCTTCGGTGGAGCCGCCTCTGTTACGAAAGACGCGGAATTCGCGTGGAGCCGCTGAACGCCGCACGGCGTCACCGGATGGAGTTTTAACGAACCCCATGCCGTGCAATAGAGCTTGTACTCCAAGAATTTGCTTTACAAAACCAGGGGCTAGAAAAGCTTCTAACAACTGCAAAAAAAAATACCGAATACCATACTCCGTGAAATGCATTTCATAGTAAAGCATAAAAATAAAAAATGTTAACAGGAATGTAGCTTGTATGTGTATCTCTCTTAGTGAAGTAGTGGTATTAGTAACTAGAAGTATTAGAATGTTCTACAGGGCCATGCACAGAAGGTGGAATCATTTTGAAAATATGTATTTAATGAGTGCCAATTTCATACCTGTTGGGTTTGAGTGGTGGCTGTTCTGACGTCTTATTTTTCAGCAAGATTATCTTTCAGCATCAGTCTTTTTAAAAAATAAACAAAAAGGCAAGACATTTAATTTAAGGACTGATTCTGAAAGATAAATACACTTTTAGGTTTTGAGTTTACTTTCTTCAGCCTTCGAGAAACACTCAGGCGCTTCTAAAACAGTTGATCCTTGATGCCTAGCTTTGTTTCAAACTCGCTGCACTGGATATTGAAATGCAAATTGGGCAGTAAATCAAATTATTTGACATTTCACACATTTAATTGCCTGCTCGGAGCAAGGGCCTGTGAATTCCGAATGCTTCGTTTCTCCTGAAGGTAATTATTGATTTCGTCACATCATGCAGCTATTGACTGTTTTTTTTTTGGTGGTCTTTGTGTTTAAATTCTGCCCTAGGGGGACCTTCTAGGTGGTCTTCATCTAACTATGACTGCTGCTGTAAGGACCACAAGGAGGACGGTGAGGGGGAAAGCGGCACCTCCGACAATGATCTCTCCAGTTCCAGCTCTGGGAGCCAATCAGAAGCCAGCTCACCCCAGGGCACGGTGGTGTGTGGGCCAGTGAGTCGTCAATCTCACATACAGACCTTGGACAGGCCCACCAAGAGGGGGCAAGCCCCACCTACTCAGCAGTCCGAACGCTGCCGGAAGAGTGACCTGCTTCGCACCCTCACCTCCAGCTCCCGTGAGGCCAACGGCAGCCGCAGGAGGCCGGCCAAGGAGCGTCTAACCGTCGAGCAGGAGCTGGAGAAATGCATCCAGGACTTCCACAAGATCAAGATCCCGGAGCGCTTCCCAGAGCGGAAGACCATGTGGCAGTCGGACCTGCTGCGGAAGTACCGCCTCTGAGGTGTGTCCACGGCGCCCCTGCTGGATGCTGACAGACAGACAGGAGAAACAGGAAGTGAAAACGCCTCAGACAGGAAGTGGAAATGCTTAGAACAGGAAGTGGAAACGCTTAAAACAGGAAGTGGAAATGCTTAAAACAGAAAGTGGGAAAACACTTGCAGATTTAACCATGCATATGTATGTTACTGACTCATGTTCCCTTCATTTAAGGTGTATGTTAAATGTTTGGGGATTATCGAATGTTCAATTCGAAAAACTACATTTTGTTCATCTTGAAATGACACTCACAGGGTATAGGATTCAAGATCAAAGTACAGTTCCTGAGGTCGGTATTATAGTATAATTTTGAGTATGACTAAAAGCCACAGTATATGTATGTGTGTTGACAAATTCATTTTGTTTGTACTGGTTTTTACTGCGAAATTCATATTGCCTGTTTGCCTCCTTATTTAAATACTGCCACATTTATAGTCATACAGTATAGATAGCCGTTTATCAAGTTATATAAGTGCCAGAAGACTTCATGTTTGTAATTTACAATCCATATTCATTAAGGCGCATTTTGTGTCTGTATGACAAAGTATGCACTGATGTGAGCTGCTTATTATGGTTACAAAACTTATTTTATAATGTTTTATAATATAATATGAAGCATGCGTAACAAAGTTAAAAAACAACGGTATAGGTGCCTATTTATGGAATGAAACGAGTGCCAAAGATTTCATAGGTGTAATGTAATCTAAATTAATTAAATTCATAGGCATATGGCACAATATTTATATTAAAAGGTTTGTACCCATTTTAATATGCGTGACTTCTAATGAGAACAAAACCTGCTTTATCAGTACAAAAGATTTGAAGAACTTTTTTCAAACTCCCGTAGTGTAATTTTCACAGAACTTTTTTGCAAGTAATGCCAAATTATTTCAGGTGACAGCGAAAGCAGAATGTTTTGGAAGTGTTTCAGCCTCGCGTTTCTGGGGTTTTATATCTTATACCAGTGCTTCTCGACTCACAATTTTATTTATGAAGTTCTCTTTTCTTGTATTTGGATGGTTAGTTGGATGGCTCTGAAATTTGGCAAGCTAATGATGAAGCCTTTTGCAAGAACAAAAAACCAACAAGAATGTATTTCTGAGAAAGTAATACAGTTCAGTTTGCCTAGCTTTTGAAAAATGTCCATGATGACTGCTAGGAACGTGTGTGTGTGTGTGTGTGTGTGTATATATATATATATATATTTTTTTTTTCTACAGCAGTATTTCATCCCACTAAAGTTTGGGGAACATTAGGAATGTGACCTTTAAAAGTAGAAATACTGTCCATAAATAAAATGACAATTTTCTTCGTACTAGCTATCATTTGGTTCACCGCCATTCCAGTTTTGTAAAACAGGTTTTGTAACAAGCACACTTGTGCCAGAAAAGCACACAAACAAAAAAAAAAACATATTTGTCATTCAAGATCATAATATGTCATACAATTAAGCACAACTTTTGTCGGTATGGTTTGTAACTTATAAACACAGAATCTTTTGGCACTCTTTTAACTCCATAAATATTCACATAAAAGTGGTCAAAATGAAATCAGCATCTTATAGGATCAATGTTTTTTTTTCCTGACCTTCTAAATTCTAAAAATATTAGCTATGTTTACAGTCACTGCTATATCACTTCCTAGGCAGATTTTCTGCTCTGTAGATGGATACTGGTTTTTAAAAGTTTTTTCTTTTAAAATGTTTGTGACATACTAGCACAGCTATGTTTTGTTATCTTAAAGCTACGTGATGTGTTTTAGCTGTTAGAAAGGCATATGCAATATGGCAGTTTGATTCGAATTTCTGCAATTATAAACCAAAAACATACCGAAAATGGATAACGATATTGGATTTTTTTTTTATTAAATAATTTTTCAGAGGCAGTGTGTAGCTCAGCAGGTTCGGGATCTCTGGACTTGCCCAGAGGGTTGTGGATTCTAATCCCACTGCTGGGAGAGTAAGCATATCACCTTTGGCCCTTGAGCAAGGCCCTTAACCTTAGCTCCTCTAGGGACACTGTCTGACCCTGCTCTCTGATCCTCACTTGTACGTCCCTTTGGACAAAAGCGCATGCCAAATAAATTAAAATCATTGAAGTCAAGCGCTTCTGTAACTATGTGCGCATCGACAAGCTCTTGGGAGTTTTACTTAGACAAAATTGTTTGTAGGGCAGAATGGAAAATGATTAGTTTACAAAAATAACCAATCAAATTGTAGAGGAGATGGGTTGAATCAACTAGAGGAGGCAGGGCCAAGACATCTGATTGGCTGCTCCCGCATCCTCCAGTTGCTTGGACACACCTCATCTACAATCTGATTGGTTCTCTCTGAACCAATCTGAACCAATCATTTATCCTTCTGCCCTCTGAACATTTTTGTGTAAGTAAAGGCCCGCAAACAAATTATTTTCTAGCGTTTTCCACATCTCTTTGACATTACCGAATAGTCACATTCATCTTCCCATCTCTTTTTTCCTCCTGGTAACTTCTTAGTACTGCATTCCTGCCAGCACTAAGAGAAAGAATATTGTAAGTGGCACCGGTGGAATAATAACAGAATGAAACGAATGTTGCTTACACTGTTCCCCCATTTGTTGGAGAACAAGGAAAAACGATTAAAGCAGGATGAGACGTTGCTGATTCTGTACATACTCTGCTGTGACACCTTACTTCCCGCTTGCACTGTAAATCGTAGTAGTTCACATTCGGGTGGAAACAGCGCGTCGACTTTTCTGCATCATCAATCTATACGCGTAGCACATGCTTAAATGTAGCATGTGCTGGCAACTTCAATCTCTTTATTTCCCATCTGTGATTCAGATAGCGGTAAACAGCAAATCGTGAAATTCATATGCCACATATTATGCTTTAGGAATTAAGGAGCTAAATATATCATATGGGAAAAGTGGCAGTTTTGGCAAGAGCAGGGTAAATGGCTGCGAAAAACAACATGACATATATTAAACGTGTTTTTATGTCATATGTCAGACAGCAATGTATTTTAACATAAATCAAGTTTTTATGTAGAATGCTGAATGAAAGTATAAAAAAAGAAACAAATTTAAAATCAGAAATACCAAAAGTTTATTTTTCCTTGTATTTCTGTGCTCTGGTTGCGATACTGTTTGCGATCTGCATTCCTGGAACACAGTACCTATTTGTTTTACTATGCATTACGTTTGTATTTTTATCGTGCAAATAACTTCACCTTGTTTGTTGCTGACAGTAAATGATTTGAATTCCCAAGTAGGTTGAAAAAAACTCTTCCAATTAATATAGCAGTAATGATTTAACTCTTTTAATGTTGATTTCATTAATGGATGGAATAAAGTGTTACATTACAAAAGTTACCAGATCCACTTCATGCTAGCTAAAGTTTTCTTCATCAAAATCATACTGGGTCACTTT
This sequence comes from Cryptomyrus ogoouensis, assembly GCA_025773925.1. Classification (NCBI taxonomy): domain Eukaryota; kingdom Metazoa; phylum Chordata; class Actinopteri; order Osteoglossiformes; family Mormyridae; genus Cryptomyrus; species Cryptomyrus ogoouensis. The sequence goes on from JAOYFF010000049.1 coordinate 4,704,984, forward strand.
CAAATTTTAAACGTACGCAATACTTGATGTCCAGTGTTATACATTATATTTACTGTTTTCTTCTCTCCCGGAAAGGTTGTACATAGCCTGCTCCAACTATACAGTATTTCCATATGAAAATGGAGACCATGTTGCATTTGAGCCATAAATATGTATGTTCAACTTTGCAAAAGCACCAGATCACTCTCTTGTACTTGTAGGAATATGAAGGGGGAAGGACACACCTCTGTAAAATGGATTATTTAGAGGGAATGAAAATGACATTAAAAGTTCATTCACAAAAACTCATATACACAAAGTATGAATTTCGTCTGGTTCTGTAAAGACGTGTACTGTCATTGGAAAGAATGTCTCTGTGCAGTAGGAGGTCTTTACGTATACACATAAAAATATCGGAATGTACGATTGCAGATGAAAAATAAAAGTGTTTATTTAAACAAAATCTCTTTCTGTCATTAGTGTTTTTAGGAACTGAGCAAAATCAAGATGCTTATGTGTTATTCAAACATGTTATTAATTAATGCGGCGTTGCTCAACCCAGTCCTTGGAGATCTCAGATAGTCCATGTTTTCGCTCCTTCTCAGCTCCCCAGCACACCAGAACCAGTTAGCCAATCAAGAACACCGAATACCTGGGAGAGGCATGGGCTGGGAGGGAGCAAAAATGTGGAATGTCTGGGGGGCCTTGAGGACTGGGTTGAGAAACACTCTATTAGTGCATTAATACATAACGAGATCCTGGACCATGTGGAAGATTCTCCAAGAAGTAAAGCCCCCAGTTCATTCAGGGATGAAGAAGGCGAAAATATATTTTGCACTTTGTTGAGACCAGTGGCCTGTACTGCGAAGCGGGGGTTACTGGCTTACCGGAGTAACTTGTCGGATTTAAGGTACCACAGTTTAAATGGACTTCATATTCGTTCACTTACGTTTTGCCCGGAATACCTTAAATCCAACAAGTTACCCCGATAAGCCAGTAACCCCGCTTCATAGTACAGGCCACAGGTGATTGGAGAGGCCATGGAAGGTACTGCACTATTGCTGCATTCCCTTGGAGCTTGGAAATGGGAATTTCTTTGTTCCTAGTCAGAAATTTCAACTGCAACACCTTGGGAAGTTGGAGTTCCGACTCGGAAAGTTGAGGGACCTCTGCAACCCCAACCTCAGAATGCAAGATGGCTGTGCCTTTTTTCAACAGAAGTGAAAGCTATAGTTCTATGTTAGTATTACTTATGCTTTATTATTTATTGTTTCCTTAAATCGGTCATTCACACAGTACTGTCCAACCGCTATCTGTTGACTTGTTGCTACAGTGTTTTTATGTGCAAAAAACTGCATAACATGTTGTTATCAATTGGTATTGCTAACAATGGCTAATAATGAACCGGGCTAGAACTGGAGCCTGTCTCAAAAAGCAGGATTTCTTGCTTAGCAGGATAACTTGTGGGATTTAAGGTAGTATGGGCTAAATGTAAGTGAATGAAGATAAAGGCCATTTAAACTGGGATACCTTAAATCAAGTCCCTGGTATTGCTGAATGGCTTTCCGACTTCTTGTGCCGGAATGCGGTTAACTCGGGTGTGACGTCATTCCCAGGTCTGACTTCCGATCTCCAAGGTAAATGTAACGCAGCGTATGTCCTGGTATTCCTACAACATCTCTTGAATTTCTTTAACAGTGTATAGCAGTGAAACCATCTCAGACTATGAGAGCATTGCAAGTGTGTGTTGGCACCACTGGACGCACCTGTTTCTCTAAAATGGCTGCATATTCCATGGCTGTTATTCAGCTGCGCAGAGCAATCATCTAGTCTAATGAATTCCATGTGGATTCCCATGCCATTATGAATCTCCCACATTGTTTAAGAGCTGGCAAAGGAGCCTTTGGGTTGAAGGCGGTCTTACATATTCGCCAAACATAAATCCATTTGCATGTAGCAAAAATGGGTGAAAGATAATTTGACAGAATGTGATATTTTTTCCATTGCTTAGGGATCCAGATTTTTGTTCCATACACTAGGTTATGCTTCTTTGTGTATTGGCTTTGGATACAAGGGGTTTCTGAATGGCAGCTCTGACATAAAATTTGCAAGGTACGGTTTTTGTTGAGACTGAGTTTTTTGTGATATTTATTTAATGCCTTGGTGGTGCCCTTTTATGGTCGTCCCATTCATTGTCCAGCTGTCCTTGTTGATGACCTTCGACTCTTTACTGGTGAAATTTGTCTGGGCTTGGTGTCATCGTCTCCTCCCTTCAGCATGTTGAATCATTTTGCGGATTTTCGTGACCTGCAATCTGGGCACCAGATATCTGGCCTCCTGTCAAGGTCCGATTGCCGCCTCATGTTCCTTAGGAAACTCGCGTATCAAAGTGCTGATTGTCTGACCTCTTTTATAGCTGACGAACACTGCTAGCTGCCTTTGGAATAGCAATTTATTTCAGAGACCCTTATCATGTGTTTATTTCTTTTGTTATTTTTTGCAAAGCACATTTTTATGTTTTTAGGAGAGGAAACAAGTCGGGCCACCAGAGGGTTTTAAGTTTTGAGCATCTTCAAGTTCAAATTTTGTAGACTACATATGATTTCCAGAATAAGGTAAAATACGCTTTATTGATTCCAGGCAGAAATTCTTGTGCCTAGAAGGGCAAGGTACATAAAGGGCACGGATACAAACATATAGTGCAAAACACAACAAAGAGCGAAGACTGGACACATAAATAAAATCAAAGACGACCCCAACATGATTCAAACACATAACCTTCTCATCAGGAGTCAGACTCACTACTATTGTGCTACGAATAAAACAGATAGTATAAGATCACAAATGTATTAGGCTCAACAGTTTTACTCCCAGAGTTACTCATCAGACTTAAGCCTGCAGAAGTATTATGTATCTCTACTTGGCGTCTGGAGTGGAGGCTGAAAAGTTTTGCAACTCTGGGAGCTCAACACCGAAATGCATGCATCACCGAAAGGAGAGTTTCTTCAAGGCCTAGAACATTCAAGGCAGAAACAATCCATGACAGATGGCGTAGATCACATCTTCATTGGCTTTTAACTATGTGTGAAACTGAATATTTTAAAAATCCAATTTAAATATAGTTTTTAAGGATTGGACATTATTGTCTCCATTTTGGAGAGTTTTAGGCAGGTTCTGTGAAGCGTGATTGAGGTCTCGGAGTAAGAACATGCTAGCTGGTGCCATGCCTGCTGCGGTGGTCGCGCTGACGCTATTCTCCCAACTTGTCTCTGTTGACTGTGGCCCAGCCATTCAAAACAGGTTTGGCGACAGCAGAATGATGGTGAGTGATTAAGTGCAGCTCATTAACATTCACCTTTCAGCCATCTGCTGGGAAACACACCGAACGAATGAGATTCTGTGCTCTTCCGCACATTAGCGTGAGTTGCCCCAGCTTCTGGTTGGATGTTTTCAATGGCTTTAATTTTCCTGAATTCTCTCATTATAACAAAATCATTACCATACAGAACTGGTAATAGGTAATAGGTATGATAAAGCATCATACAATATTTCAAATGAAATGCAATGTAATGTCCAGAAAATTGCCATGTGTTAGGCAGTCAATAGGCACAAATTGTAGCAAATTATGTTTATTGAGTTATTTTCTCACATTCAAAAAAATCAGTTGAAGTAGTCTTGAGTCAAGAGGATAATAACCAAAATATGGGCTTTGAAAAATATATAAAAGATGAAAAATCATAATTGTTATAGATGTTCTTGACAAAGCGTGATAAAAAAAGAAAAATGCTGAAATTATGTTTGTTGCGCAAAATCACTGACAAAGCAGCAATCAATAATTCGGCATTATTAAACCCATTTTGGCAAATATAAATTAGCATGAATGCGGCAACGCCGTGAAATGTGGCGGATCGACGCGATTTGTTCATGGTTGCGTGCTGCTTCTTGTGATTGTCAAGTAATCTTGAAATAAAATAATAATGAATGCCGCACGAGGTTAGGCCCATTTAATGCCGTCGCTCAGCATTCACGTTAAGCTACCGTCAAGGCAAGGAGGCAGCTTCTGTTACCGAATGCTAATTGGTAGCTGAGGGACCTGAAGGTCTCCTACGTGTCGCATTTATGCTTAACGTGATATAAAATTTCACACGGCTCAGCTGAAGCCTTTGAGTATTTCGCCCAACGCTCAGAAAATCTTGAAATTTTCTCTTGTCCATACAAGCACCTGACCAATGTCAGGTCATCAGCATGACATAAAAAAAAATAGCTGAACGACTCATTTTAATGCCTTTTTGACATCACCAAAGTCCTGTCATAACCTGTTATTGAGGGCCAGTCTATAGTGACACAATAACATTAATTTAAGTAAAAAGTGATCAGATCCTCTCCTTGAAGGCCGTAGACAGACCCCATTAAAAAGGAAACGATAAAAACAGGAAGCTATTTGTCAAACTCAAACCTCCCTCTTGTGGATGATTTATTGTGTAAGACAGAGGTGAAGCAGAACTATGATCACAGTTCCGGAATCTGGGCCTATTTCGTATTTATGTTTTCGATGCTTTATTAAAAGCAAATGACAAAACTGCAGTCTTTGTTCTACGTAACTTTGCATAGCGCATATGATGCAGTTATGTCCCTGACTGAGCTGATTTAATCAATACTGCTATCGGATGTTTAACAAATCACATATAATCTGCTCTCTCAATTGCTCACGGCCAGATAAAATAAAAAAATATTTCATAGCATTTCAGCCCTGCACTGGAAAATAATTTGAAATGTGTATTGAAAAAAAAAAACATCTCACGCCTAATGAACCATGCAGTTAAAAAAAAAAAAACTGCTGAAAGCACAGAAAAAATAAAATAACAACAAACTCATTAACAAATTTAACACTTCAAAGGGTAATATTGCTGGCCTGGGTTTTTCTAATCACACTTAGATGGTACTAATTAATTCCACAGCATATGTCATCTTTTAAACAATGGGTTTTAGGATGGACTTGTTGAGGTAAAATGACTAATGAGCTCACAGTATTTATCTCAGCCATGTAACATGTGCTCAGTCTTAAAAGATTCACAGAAAACTGCAGATTTTTTTATTTTATATTTGCATATTAATTCTGCTTATTTTTAGTGTGACTCCAAATCAGAGGTTGATAGTTCAGTTCCAGAAAGTAAAAATCCAGACCAAGACTTTGATTCAGCCAACCAGTTGAGTACTCTGTGACTGTGACGCTTTATACTCAACTGGTTGGTTGAATCAAGGTCTTGGTCTGGAGTTTTACTCTCTGGATCTGAAGTATCCACCTCTGGCAAAAGTCACAGTCACAGAGTATTCAACTGTTTTATCTGGATCTGAACTACCCACCTCTGGTCTCTGGTGACACCACTGTGGGCTGGTCTTCTGTTACAGTGCTGCTTCGGGTCTTTAAACGGGGGCTTCTGCAGAACCCGGAGCTGAACTTCTTGTTCCTTGAAATCCCCTACAGATCCTCCATCTGTTAAATCCCCAGTCAGCAAAAGGCAAAAAGTTTTGAGAAGTGTGAAGAGTTCAGTAGAAGTTGTTGGTTGTGGAAAACACGTTTTTACAGTCAGTCAGATATACAGCTGCCTTTGGCTCTGCATTGTATTTTACTGTATATTTTTTAGAATGTCTGTTACGAAAATATTATGGCAGCCTGCATTGTCAGAAACAAAGGGCACAGCCCTGGTTCACTTTGGTTCCCCAAGGTACAAATAACATTCCTCAGAGACCATTTCTGTACCTTAAAAGGGACATTTATCTACAGCTAGGCTACAGTTGGCAGACCATTGAAGGTACAGCCCCAGTGACAAGTAATTGTACCCTCAAAGGTATAGTACAAACTGGTACTTTATTGTCTGACCATGAGTCCCACCAGGTTAGTTACGTGTCTCTCTGTTCTTTGCATCTCTGCTATGTTTTTGTCACTCCCACGGTGTCTTCCTGAGTTATTCAGCATTTCTCCTGGACCAGCAAGCTTTATCATAAAGTCTCAGTACCCACCAAACTGATCTGGGGTCTGTGATCTCCCCACCTCCGCCGATGATTGATGTTACCTTTTCTGCGGACACTCAAGATCCTCCATAGTGTTTTGGACATAAGCGATGGTACAAATGCCACCTATTAGAGTAAACACAGGGTGTACGTGCCGACTAATGGGATCTCATTGTTTTACAAATGTTTGTGGCTGAAAAGTTCAAAGTCGTTCAAATGTATTTCGCCGACTTCGCTGAACATCCATGAATAGTGCATGAATCGTGATAAGCTGGAAATCGAAATCGAATCGGGCGGATTTCCCACTAACCCGTAGCGGCGGGTAGCTTAAGGACGCCACTCGGCTGGCGTGAGGGATGAAGGTGAGAAACCGCGACTGCTCTGTCCCTTATCAGCCGCCGAGCAGCCCGGCAACAGAACCCAGCGGTGTACCGCTAAGCTGACCAGCCCTAGTCCCACTTCTTGGATTTTCCTCCTGTTGGTTTTTGTCATGTTGTATCCGCAAAGTGCTAAACTGCACCCCAGAGCCCAGAATCCCTCCATTCATTCACAGGGGTGGGTAGATCAGGTCCAGAGAGTAAAAATCCAGACCGAGATTTTGTTTCAACCAGCTAGTTGCACATAAAGGGTTACAGTCACAGACTACTCAAGTGGTTGGTTGAAACAAAATCCTGGTCAGGACTTTTACTTTCTGGTCCTGAATTATCCATCATTAGCAGAAAAGCATAGCTGTACCACAACACCCAGATCCATCTCGGTAAGTGGGGAGTGTAATAACAAAACAGCCTCCAGCTTCCTCAGTAATTGCGGGGTTTCAGGTATAATTTCTGCTAATATCCGCGGTAATATCTCTGTCCCGCTGTGGATTAGCAGTAAACGCTTCGCGTTATGCTATCTTGGGAGGCATCGTTGTTGACAATTTTCATGCATATTTAGGCTTTTGCACCACATAAAGGTGAGGAAATTTGTCACAGGTAAACAGTATGATTTAGATTTAAATAAGTTTCTCTAAAGGGACTTTTTCTCTTGGAAGGAGTACTTTCTTCCAGAGATGGACATTTGAGGTACAGATTTTGTTTCAACCAACCAGCTTAGCATGCAGAGTCACAGTTGCAGAATACTCAACTGGTTGGTTGAAACAAAATCTTGGCCTGGATTTTTACTCTCTGTACCTGAAATATCCACCTCTGATTTCTTCTCTTGGAGTGGCAAGAAGCCCCCCCCCCCCTTTAGCAAAGATGTTTCCTCAGGGTTTAGTTAGATGATAGAGGTATTGTCATGCATGTCAACCTAGGTGGAGTGAACTTTGAAATGGGTGATTAAAAGAAAAAAAAACCTTGGTAAGCCATCGAAAAAAGCTGGGTTCTCCTTAAACTCCCTGGTTGAACTTCAACCGGAATGAACTGGCTGTTGGCGATGGTATAATTTGCTGACCGTGGGGGGAGGCAGGGGGAGGCAGAAAAGTAGTGGGGGGGGGGGCTGTGCATGCCTTAAATCACGTATGTAAATCATGAGACTTTCCACAGGTGTATTTCCTTGGCCAGACTCTGGACTCCCAAAAAGCTTGGTTCCGGTTCGGTTCCGGTTCGGTTCTGGCTCGCTTCGGTTTTCCACTGCAGAAGGGTCGGCTCGGTAAATGCGTTGCCAGGTTTTGGAGAGTGACAGGGACATAAAACCAAAGAGATGCTTATTTACTGTTCACATGGTATACATCGTGATTTACTATGTGCTAATTTCCGCTAGCATGTCCGCTAGCATCTGCATTACTAGTCCATCCTGTTCAGCTGCTCTACAGTATTTTAAGTAGGAGGTTGAGAATTTTCAAGTTCTGAGTTATCTGGAATACTTCAATACATGTGTGATACTACTGATAATGAATAATATATAGAATATCCCCTTTTTTCCTTCAGATAATCCATGCACAGAAGACCTGCATCGCCGTGCATTTCAACCAATCAGATTGCAGTGATGTAACCAGCTCGGTTTGGTCATGATAGTAACCAGGACCATATCAGTGCGGGTATGGCTCACATACCTTATAATGGAAAACCACCAGTTTACGGTACGGCTTGGGTATGGCTCAGTCCTTTGTGGCAGTGGAAAAGTGCCGTAAGCAATCTTTTCACTGGCACTGAATCTCATCACTGGCACTGCAAGCGTGCAGAGATACAATCAGTGACAGTGCTCCGCTGTGGCACTGCGTAAAAGAAAGCTGACAAGCCAGAAATAGGGGCTACGTTGCCTGCCTTTGGATCGCGGTTGGACACAGCTCATGGCAAAAAAAAAGGATAAAAATACAGAAAAGACTTGGGATGAAATTGGTGGAGTTTTTAAACACGTCCCAGAACAGGCAGGAAGTCAAAAAGGATAAGGGTACAAGCAACAGGGAATAGCAAAGTCAGTGTGAGACACACAGGTGCACAGAGGGAGACAATAACTTAGTAAACAGAACAGTTCTCCATATTGATTTTTATTCTAAAAAAAACACCATCAGTGTGTTTCCACAATGTATACTGCATTCTTTTCAGCATTCACAATAGCTACAGCTAGAGTTAGATAACGATCAATAAATAATACAAAAATTGTTATCCCTGATTTGCCTTCTAAGTATAAGTCAGACGTAACGCCTACCATTCTGTACCATGCCGATTAAATATGAAGCTAGTTCCCAGTATGGATAGGGAAGGTAATAGTGTTACCATAATGAAAGAGTTCTGAGATCCAAGTGCACAGCAAGCAGTTTTAATGATTCACACCGAGCAAGAACGAGCGGCGACACGTAATCCGAAAGCCGGGGTCAGAACGCACTCAGGGTCCAAATCACATCCAAGAAACAAAGTCAGGGAGGTAGGCAATGCTTCCAAAAATAATAGCAGACCAAAGGAAGACCAGCACACCGCAGCTGAGTAGAGAGCTGGCTCCACAGAGCCCCTGTTAGAGTGGGCCCTTCGGCATTATTACTGGGGTTATAGTCTGTAATTCTGCAATGTTTTCCACCACTCAACCACGCATTTTCATGGGGCCCCCGAGGCTTGGTGGCCCCCTTCTGGCCACAAACAGCCACTATAGTCAAGGGCACAAGTGGGGGGGGACCAAACTGTGAGCAAAAGGTATCCAGCCATGTTTGATGAGGTATTCGTCGTGCTTTAATATACCAAACATTTCGATTGACACTGACTGACATTGATACAATGTTACAGTTATGGTATCCAACCCTGTTTCGGGATGCTCCTTACCAAAGTTTTGTTATTTTTTCCCCATCAAAAATAAAGGGGATCAGGGTCTCTATATAACTGGGGGCAACATGCCCCCCCCCCACCATCTGCACCCCTAACTACAGTAGAGATGTGGGGGGGGGGGGGGGCTCGATATGACTTTTGTACTGCTCTAGTAGAAGTTTCAGTGTTGCTGTGGGGCATGTTACATCATAAACGCGTTGTTTATACTCTCTGTATGCTTCCTCTATAAAATGTATTAATTTTTAGTGCTCAGCTGCAGGAATGTGGGCTGGAATCCATCCCAAGTGCTGCTCCTCCCGCTTCCATGCATTCGCATGCTCGCGCAGTATAAAGACACGCCGCGTGGGCAGATCTGTGATTCAGAGCTGTCCTTTAAAAATGCAGAGGAATGAACCAGAATCATGCGCATTTAATTAGACCGTCGCCGCAAAAGATCAGCATCAGTCTCACCGCAATCCTAAGTGGCGCAAGTGCAGCGGAAATGCAGATTCCGCCAGCGCGTTTAGCAAGCCATGCCGGAAAATAAATTTACTGTACTGAAATAAAGAAAAATGTACGCTCACGCTGTCCAGCCCTCCACGCCCTATCACTAGGGCGTAGGTTTGGTTTCAACATCGGTAGGGACCAAATCTGCCACATACTTCCTAAACCAGGGCTATTCAAATCTGGACCTCGATTCCGAATCCAGGCCTTGTTTTCGGTTCTCCCAGGTAGTTAGTTTAATAATTACTGATTCTGATTGGTCAGAGGCTTCACACCTGCCTCACAGTTAAAGGACGACTGTAAGATCAGCAGGGCTCAGACATTGAGAACTGTGATTTGAATAGCCCTGCCCAAAACACACATGGTATTGTCCATACCCAAATCTACACCTTTGCCCTATCATACCGTAACATTTTTTGTGATAACTATCACGTCATTTAAGAAATCACGGCTTTCAATTTCCATCAATTTTCCAGCTCCCTACTCAGAACAGGGTCAGGTACTCCCTGGCAGATTAGGGAAACACCTATGGATGTTACAGACGACAGACTAAGACCACGTCTCCGAACTGCAGGAGGAAACTACAGGACCCAAAGGAACCAGAGGCATCGAACCCTGGATGTGTGAGGCAACAGCGACACCCATGAAGCCACCACAACGTCCATTCAAAGGTACCATAACAAGCCCAACGACATCATATGCTTGCAGACAGTTTCATTTGTTTAGGCCCGGAATCATAGTTATCACAGCTTCACAAGCGAGCCGCCGGGGCCGGTAAGCCCATTTCCGGATTCGGATTAAGAGATTTGCAGGATTTGCCTGAGGAAGAAAACCTAGCGCAACGCACACTGCGGCCCCTCTAATGCTGTCACAGAACAGCGATACGGCTTTGTGGGAAAACACCACAGACACTCGCGCAGCTTGGTCAGGAAGAGACAATGGTGTACGGTTCAAATTAAACATCCCAAAAGCACATTGTATTTAAAAAAAAACTATGAATGAAATCAAAAAGAAATCTTTCCAAACCTCGGGTTAGTGAAGTCATGCCTGAGGATTTTCTTCCACCTGTCCAGCCTTACTCTCCAGTACAATACTATTTCATTTCATTTCATTTCATTTCATTTTATTTAGTTTCGTTTCATTTCATTTCATTTCATTTCAGATTATTTGTTGGCCTTTGGTGTCTCAGGAAGTGCAGGCTGAAGCATTGCCATGCAAACATTTTTTTCCTTGTTTAGTAGCCATGTAGACTGGGCAGGGATCAACACAGCACAGAGAAGGCACAGAAACAGCAGAAATATGTGTCTGCTGCTCCTGAGTCAGGTGTCCGGCGGGGTTCAATTTACTGGGGTTGAAGCGAAACAGAACACAGAAAACGATACACAGTGTGGTTGATAAGGGACACTTGAAGCTAATCAGTACCATAAACCACTGTCATGTGGTGTAAGCCCTGTCATGTGGTGTAAGTAGCAATCCCCCCTTCCAAACCCACATGTGCAAATGATGACAAATCGGTTGGAAGTGTCCCCTCCTAAAACCTTAAAATAAGCAATTTGCATAATTCTATAACAACTAGATATAAAAAATTTACATTTTGTCCAAAAGTGTTTGTAATAAGGAAACATAGAATCAATGATCTGCATCGAGATACAAACATTAACCATAGTGAACTGTCATTTTCCTGTCCAAATGTGTGACAGCATTGTTTTAATTTGGTACTACACCGCCTTAGGGCTAATTTTCAAGTCTGAATTGAACACAAAGCTGAGATGAAAACTAACTGAAGTGCTTGTGGTGAATAAGCCCTCAGATCTTCCCCGTAAACCTCCTAGAGGCTTTTTCTGTGGGACACGACATAATGGTCATAACAACCCTGCCGCTTGTCCACTCCCCGAATCACTTTGGGGCTATTCTGGGATTAGCATCTATCTCTGCACTTTGGGGAAATTACTGACATTTCCAGGAAGAGATTGAGTTACAGTCCATTCATCAGAAGGAGTGTCGGAGGCAGTCCGCTTAGAACATGACTAATGAATGTGGAGGAACTGCTGTTGCCTGGTTTAAAACCCTCAACATCGCCCCCTACTGGCCTCCGGCCTCTTGCTTTCACCAGGGTCTTGTCGGGATGCTCATTCATTTCCTGTCAGGTGTGCGTCATATCAATCACTTCCTCGCTCATCCATTTACTGAAAAACATACAAATCAATGCATGCCTTTGATAAGCAGAAGTCTTGCAATGGCCTTTGACGACGTTCAGAAACTAAGCATATTTATCTTTCCGTTTTCCTACAGTAATAATCCTTCCAGATGAATGTGCATAATTTAGAAAGCCATGTATTGGCAAAGTACGAGAGCTTGTTGCAGTTCTTTCCAGCTCTGAACTTTGCACATAGTGTAGGTGGTTTGTAGAAGGTTGTTGGTGCGAGATTTAAAATCTGTACTTAGGTAATTCTATCAAATAGTGCCTGCAAATGGATGGAACATAGATGAGCATAATTTTGAGGGATAATGGATATGATTATCATCATTCTCCGCTGTCGCTGTATAATTATAAAAATTTAAAAGAGTCATTATTAAGTATCACTATTGCTATAGTCACAGTGCATTTTAGAGAAATACCATTTGAACAGTAAAAGGCTTTATTAATATATGTTTGGTTTTTAACTGAATTTAAATTCAGCCAGTTTGATTTATTTTAATTAAAAACACAGCCAAAAACACTTTTTCACCACAGTCCAGAAATTACTAAATGGGTTTTTTAGAAGAAACCGTTTAATTAAGTGTACAAATTAGCCGCAGATATTTAAATGTATTTAATTCTTCACAGTATCATGTTCTTTTGTTTATTGGGACATGATTATAATCAATAATAACGACAACAATAGTGATACCATCTTCCAGCCACACTATCACACTATTATTATTATTATTATTATTATTATTATTATTATCAGCAGCAGCAGTAGTAGTATTATCATAGAATCAGTAAACTTTATTGTGCTAAGAACTGCACACATGTGTATGTGACTGGCTATGTGTAAAGTGCTTCATGGTGATGTTAGGTTTGGTGTAAAGTGCTTCATGGTGATGTTAGGTTTGGTGTAAAGGGCTTCATGGTGATGTTAGGTTTGGTGTAAAGGGCTTCAGGCTGATGACTTGGGTTTATCTGAATGAGCAGCGGACAGCCCAGGGAAGCAGGGGGGCTCCCTTTGTATCCCAGAGAGCTGTGAGGCCTCTCAGTATTCACACCCGAAAGGCCAATTACCTGAGAACAATGACTCCTCATTGTCAGTCAATGCCCCCACCTTTGGGTAGGGCTGCTAAAAATAACCGCAAACGCGAGCTCATGTACATTCAGTGTTCGGCTTGGCCTTAGTTTACCATTTACTAGACAGATGTGCAGGGATGTACTGGTCCATACAGATTTACAGGGATGTACTGGTTCATACAGATTTACAGGGATGTACTGGTCCGTACAGATTTACAGAGATGTACTGGTTCATACAGATTTACAGGGATGTACTGGTCCATACAGATTTACAGGGATGTACTGGTCCATACAGATTTACAGGGATGTACTGGTTCATACAGATTTACAGAGATGTACTGGTTCATACAGATTTACAGGGATGTACTGGTCCGTACAGATTTACAGAGATGTACTGGTTCATACAGATTTACAGGGATGTACTGGTCCATACAGATTTACAGGGATGTACTGGTTCGTACATATTTACAGGAATGTATTGGTCCATACAGATTTACTGGAACCGCCCCAATGGTACAGATACTGCATCAGATATACATTTTTTCACAGATTGATATAGTTCTGAGCAAAAGTCTTAGGCAGTCAAAGAAAATGTTTAAGGCTCATTATCTGGGCAGTAAGAGTATATTTGCTCAGAAAAATAACATAGTTAAAAATCAGAACTAATGCAAATTCACAGTAACAAAAATGAATAGGAATTTGTTCTCCAAAAAGTCATTGATATGTTTTTGGACAGCTAGATGCACACCACTCCAGTTCCCAAACCTCTCCTCAGGGGCACCTCAGCCGTTTCGTGTCTTTGTTAAATTTCACTATCAGCTCAATTAACTACTTAACTCAAAAAAATAACTCAATAAAGTATTGATCAGCCGGACAAGGTGTGCTAATGGCTAAAGTCAAGAAATGCACGAGTGTATTGGAGTGTTGCTGCAGATCCTGGGGGGTCATTAGCTGAGGTTTTGAAATGGTTAGGCTGACACACTTTCACAGATATAAGAGCATAGTTTCATACCACCATGAAGATTATTTAAACATAATTTTTTTACTGCCTAAAACCTTTGCACAGTACTATCTGTACTGATCCAGACATAGCTGCGTAGATTCACACGGCTGTACATGTTTACACATCTGTACAGGTACTGTATCAGACTGATCCACACAGCTGTGCATGTGTATACATCTGTACAGGTACTGTATCAGACTGATCCACGCAGCTGTGCATGTGTACACATCTGTACAAGTACTGTATCAGACTGATCCACGCAGCTGTGCATGTGTACACATCTGTACAGGTACTGTATCAGACTGATCCACACAGCTGTACATGTTTACACATCTGTACATGTTTGGTACCACACAGATTGCACACATGCATAATTTAGTATGTTTTACTGTCTACCCATTAAGGTTTAGTATTTTTTAACCACAGAAACCCATGGGGGACTTGAACTAACACCCACAGGTCTCATTCCTGAGCTGCTACACTGCCGGCTGCCCCTGCCGATGATCCCAGGAAACCCTGCACTTCTTCTCATAAGCCGTCTCTCCCTCACATAGGTCACCCCCTGCAAGGTAAATTCAAACCCAAGCAGGAGCTTCTAACACCGTCTCCAGGCGCCATGGAAACCGCTTTGATTACAATAAGCTGCACATGATCTGAACAGCAAGGCCTGGAAACACCGCTGTGCGAACAGAAAATTAGCTTCAGTAAGAAACGATGTGTTTGTTTGCGCTATAGCTACAGCTGGGCAATGGCCGCCTCTGTTCCCACCAATGAAGTTATCATACCGCAGGAAATGCACCCAGTATATTACGCTACATAAAGAGATTAGGACGTGTTCTGTTTGATCTCATCAAACAATAACTTGCACAGTACTTTCTCTCAAGGCAGAATGTATTCAATCGCAGGATACTTATCACTCGTAATATTTGGCATGCCAATATTTGACATTCTATTTTAGTTTCATCTTGAGGAAGTTGACACATTCACCGCGTTGCCCGGAGGTCTGGATTAGTTTTGAAGGGGCCTTAATTTTATTGCATCTAATTGCCACAGAAAAATATTGTTTTGACTGAGGAATGAAGACAAATAGCCCCTGTATGTGCCAATAGTCTTCACAGCAGAAGTGCATAATTTGGACAGCTTGCA
Organism: Cryptomyrus ogoouensis; assembly: GCA_025773925.1. Taxonomy (NCBI): domain Eukaryota; kingdom Metazoa; phylum Chordata; class Actinopteri; order Osteoglossiformes; family Mormyridae; genus Cryptomyrus; species Cryptomyrus ogoouensis. The sequence continues at coordinate 4,720,114 of JAOYFF010000049.1, forward strand.
ACAATTGAACATTCCACTTTAATTGAACCTGAGTGCTGCATACATTGTTTCTGAATACTAATCTGCCTCTCTGTCAGTATATGCAGTTTTTACAGAAGTTTTTCTGTAGGATATACCTAATTTGATACATCGTTGTGTGTCTCTAACTGTGTATTACGCTGCTCGCTTGTGGTGGCAAATGCGATGGTGTTTGCTTGCTCAAAGGATTATGGGTGACCAGTTACTGCCAAAAAGGTGGGACAAAGGCAGAGGAGAGTCAAAACAAAAGGTTCTGTTCATAAATTTACGGAGAACTGCCCTAAATCAGGAGCACCTTGGCGGACAGAGGACACCCAGGGCGTTTGCAGAACGGGATGCACAAGTGCTGTCACTAAACAGGTCTCTGCTGAGACGGATGAGAGAGACGTTCTCCTCACCCCCGTCAGGCAGGACCTCATCGCTTTCCGGGTGTCGGGCAAAAAGTCCTCTATTGGGGGTCAGATTGTCAAAACACATTTTACATTTAAGCTCAGCCGTCAGTCAGGCCTAGTGCTGAAAAGAGCAATTTCAAAAAAACATGCTATAATAACCGGGAAAATGACTGATAGCCTGTCACCACCAATAATTATTCTCATATTATGGCTTAGTATTAACCCCCAAAGCTATGTAGTAGCAGGGGCGATTATTAGGGCTTTGTAGTTTTGTATTTCTTGACGGCGTAATGATCTGATACCACCAACTTTTCCGTGATCTGTACTCCGTAACCCAAAGCTGTGGCGTATCCCGCGACGTCCTGATAAATGCTGACGGCGGACGGCATTTACATAAACAACCTTCTCCACATGCCTGTCACCACTGACAAATTTCATTAGCCGTGACCCTGCCATCAAACACCTGGTGTCAAAATATTAAATAATGACGCTCAAGGAAGTTTTCCCCCGTGACGGCCGAGGAACCACAGCGGGGCAAACGAACCGCAGAATCGCGTCTCAAGGCTCCGGAACGCTCTGACACGTTCTCGCCTTGTTTGGCTGGAGCTCTGTGCTGTCAGACACACAGAATCTGTTCAGAATATTGTGAACTGTAATTACACATAAAACATGTAATTACCCTGAAAAGACAATGATATATTAGTATCTTTTAGCCCATCGATTTTGTTTCATGCAGTGACCACAATAACATGCCTTAATGTAGATGAAAAGTGACTCTAATGCATATTTTATTCTAAACAAATATCCATTTCTGCTGTGCTGGGTCACTGTGAACGTGCCTGGGAGGAGATTCCAGTGTGCTGCAGGACACATACTCACAACGTCCAAAATCTCCATATCCCAGCACGGCAATCCACATAAATCACGATCCTTCGGGGTGTAGGCAGGAAATCCCAGCCAAAGGGACGTGGAAAGTCTGGGCACACAGAGCAGGGGCAGAAGTTCAGCACGTAACCATGGAGGTGGGAGGGGTTGGTAATCCACCACGTCATCCTGAGATGAAAATATCTCAGCAGCCTTTGGAGAGAGCGGCAGGCTGGAGGGGGGACTTTGTCCAGTGTGGCTGTCGCTCACCTCCAGGGATGAGGGATTCATAATCACACCTACATCCCCAATCTCATGTTTCTTTAGGCTTCCTTTGGGTAATTTGAGCTCGTGGGAGTTTTACTTATACGCAAAAATGTTCTGAGGGAAGAACAAAAAACGATTGGTTCCGAGAGATAGCCAATCAGATTTTAGAGGAGACTGTCCCAAGACATCTGATTGGTTAGTCCCGACTCCTGTAGTTGCTAGAGGAAATGAAGACGCTATAGCGGGGGTGAGCAATCTTATCCAGAAAGGGCTTTTGGGTATGTGGGTTTTCGCTGCAACTACCTAATTATATTACTAATTAGAGGACTGATTGGCTGAAGAGTCCTCACAACAGGATTTGTACAGGTGACCTAAAGGTTGTCCCGAAAACATGCATATGCACCAGCCCTTTGCGGATAAGATTGGCCAGCCCTGCACCAGCGGGCCAGCGAAGGCGTACAAAACAGGGGCTGCTCGCCTTGGCCAAATACCGATACAACTGCCTAATTATCACCCAGCTTCTGAGGCAAAATATGTCCTCACACCTCCAATATAGCAGCCAGGTGAAAAATGGCTATTATCTGTGATCTGTGCAAAAATGGTGTATGAACTGATTGCACGTCTTCGTTAATATTCTAGATGCCGCGATGCGAAAATCCGACACTCCTGCTCCACTGTTAGCGATGGTGGTGGGGGGGGGGGGCTAAATTATAATTATCTGGCAAATGTTATTGACTTCCTCGGCTGGCGATGGTTGCCTGGCGCATGCATTAATGCATGAGACACAGGCTGCTCTGGATCCGCGGAAGATCAGTGCTAATCGGGCGTCGGGTGCCGTGTTCATCGTGGTCCTCGCGGTGGTCCGGGTCCTGCCTTCCCCCGGAGATGATCAAAGAGGGTCTGCTGGAACGTCACTGCAGAACACAGTCTATTCATTTC
>JAOYFF010000049.1:4728569-4747813 GCA_025773925.1 Cryptomyrus ogoouensis
TACAGTACATACAGTGCAGTATATACAGTACAGTACATACAGTACAGTACATACAGTATATACAGTACAGTACAGTACTGCATCTCGAGCCATCGGAGCGCTGAAGCCACACAGTGTTTTCACGAGCGTCACAAAATAGTGCGTGTGTTTGTTATCCAAGCCATTGTACTGAAGCCAAATTTTTAATATTATCGGCTTTATGGCAGTTTGTAAGTACAGTTTGTCTGCGAGTTGGACCTTCTTAATCTGGGAACTGCCTGAATGTGTCTGGCTGTCTTAAGAAGAAACAGTTCCCCTTCACAAGCATGAAAATAGTGTCTATTCTATTCTGCAGTCAGTGTTGAATTGAGGCGTCTGACAGCCGCCATCCTCTGTCCAGCTCTGTTCACGGTCTCCTCCTTTCCAGGTCCCATCATTGACCAACCCCCCGCCCCCCCGATCCCCCACTTCCATCTGCCTTTGGATTGTGAAACTGCTTCCTAATGATCCTGACCTCTAGGGGGCTTCTCCGTCACCTCTGCAGCCTGTGTGACTCATGTGCTCCCACCTGCCGCAACTTAGAACTGAAATCAGCCAAGCTTACAACATAATGATAACTGTCGGATCGCAACCAGCAACACCAAGAAGCTGCAATTTCTGGAAAGAATAGTATTGACTCATATCATTGGCATGTATCTGATTTTATTTGAAAAAAACCTATATGTGTAGCTGAAATGCTGACTCTGCGCCTTTAACCCTTTCCTGCACAATTTCACAGCCTCTTTATCTTTGAATTCAACTCAAAATTTTTTTTTAATGATTTCTGGCATGACTAATACCTCGCTGGCTGCCTGGTAGCTTCTCTTTCCACCTGCTGGATAATCACTTAATCCTGTTAATTTACTTCGCCGTTCCTCCCGAATCCTCGGCTAATTTAAATCTTTATCTGATGTAAAGCAGATCAAAATATCAGTGGCATTCACTGGAATACAATGCTGGATATTAATTAAATTTACTCAGATTACTTGCAGCGAATCTGAATAAGGAATTACTGCTTTTTTTTTTGTTTTCTTTTTTTCAACCTGAAAGATGTTAAAAAAAAAAAAATAAAAAATAGAAAATATTGTGACAGCCAGAGTTGAGAACAGGAATACTCAGTGCTGCCAGGACCTGGCCCCTGTCAGCCAGAGGCCTCTGTCATGCTGTAGAGTTGAGAGGTTCAGCTGACCTAACGTGTTGTCGTCCTATGAGGAGGATGATGAGAAGGAGAATCGCTGAATGAGCTGACTGTCTGGCCCAGAGAGGAGTCGGGGCTGCGGTGAGACCCCCAGGGCATTGAGGGATATGGTAACTAACTCAGGAAACAGTTCGTCAGACTCTAGCATGCTGGAGACGACAGAAACCAAGAGGGTCTGCTACCTGGCAGGTCAAACTGTGGCTCACAGGTAGCTGTCAGCTACAGCTGCCACTGGCTCATTGAGATGCACCTCAGATTGATACCAAGGCCAACTGAAGATACCAAGGCTCAGCTCGTCATACACCCCCCCCCCCACACACACACACACACACACACACACAGTACAAGGCAGTCGACAAGGTGGGACAGAGACTCAGCACATTGGGGGCTGGACAAAGTAGAAAAACAAAACCGCAAACAGCTATAGGGCCTTTTGAATGGACGCCATAAAGACCCCAAATTAGCTGAAGAACCTCACAAACATGAAAAGCACAGATAATCATACACAGCTACTCCTGGAAAAGATCTCCTCCCCCATTATCTCATCGCTTCACCATCCTGGTGACGTCCTACACGACCCTCCCAGGGTACCGAGGTCTATATGCTGGTCTCAGTCACTTGCTGCACATCTGAGAATAATACTGTCAGCATCTCAGTTGTAGTCCCTGCCTTGGGAGGCATAGCTGGTTGTCGCCTTGTGGAGGACGACCTGGACCCCTAGAGGGGCCCGCCTTGGCAAAGGGCCCCGCTGATCCTCTTGATCCATTTGAGTCTGGACTGTCAGCATCTCCCCATCGCCCTCCGACTCGGGCTTTCAGAACGTGGCGTGGCTCCTCGTCCCTGGTGGCTGGAAATCAGGGACAAGCGGAGTGAAAGTGTTATCGCCCACGTGGCCAGTTTAACTCCAGAGCGTGAGATCTATATCTATTATTATTATTAATAGCTAGAAATGGGCAGTTCAGGTCTAGAGAATAAAAATCCAGACCAAGGTTTTATTTCATCCAACTAGTTGCTCTGTGACTGTGACTCTTTATACTCAACTGGTCGGTTGAAACTAAATCTTGGTCTGGACTTTTACTCACTGGACCTGAATTGCTTGCCACTGTTAATAGCACTGTTATTATTATTATTATTATTATTATTTATTATACTAATTATTATTATGTGCCCTGTGTCCTCGCTGAACCACCTAACCCGATGTCCTGTTTACTCATTCTGCTGCTCGTCACTTTAAACAGCACAACCCCAGGTCTTAGACTATGGCTTCCATTTAGTTGTTTGTATACAGCATATTGTTTATATACATATACCTTTCATATTGTGCTGATGTTGTGTGTATTGCTTGATCCTGTCTACAACTGCTGCTGTAACACCAAAACTTCACTTTGCAGGATTAATAAATCTTATCTTATCTTATCTTATCTTATCTTATCTTATGATATTGAACAAATTGCTGTGATCAAGTGAGTTTCTTTTTGTAGGTTCGGCTCTTCAACATCCTTCTTGAACACTTACTAAACCGGTCAACAGAGGTTCAACTCTGACCCAAGAACCAGGAGCCGTTTGATGGCTCGCAATAAATTATTTAGGCACTGTTGCTGAAGTCCAGTATGTCTTCCCTGGCGGTTCCATTTCCCATGTCTCCCACAGAGGACAGGCTTGGCTGAAAGCTCTGACCACTGGGTTCCACTTGAAAATGTCCATCACCTGCTGAATCTATACTACACTTTACTCACCGCGGCTGACTGGAGTCACGGTAACCGCACGAAAATCGTGTCATAGGGGAAAGAAACAGCAAACAAACTCCTCTCAGACTGGCCACCTGCTAGAGTATATATGACTAGATTCCTCAATCTTCTCCATGAGAACCATGTAGGCCACGATGGTTTGGTGAACCTGATCTTCTGGAACGGTGGGCCTTCATTGTCTAGTTTGCCGGTTGAAATATTAACGCAGGCTGTGCTGTGCCATTTTTCCCACAATTCCTCGTCTTGACCCAGTCTCCATCCTTGATTTAGAGCCCATCAGATTTTGATGTGGCCTCACGGGACAGAAGATTCCACAACTACGGCAGCTATTCAAACTCTCCGTGACCCCGACTAAGATAAGCAGTTAGAAGATGGATTACAAGTCAGTTGAAGTCACCAAAGCCATTAACGATTCATCCTTCTGCGGAGATTTGTTTTCATTTCCAAAACTGCATACTTATTTGCTAAATATACTGTTATATCATTCTTTTTTGCCCCAGTGCTTCTGAACAGCCTAAAAAGCCAACAACCAATCTTTTTCCGGCCAAAATACCACGCTACACAGTACACACAGCCATAATCAAAATGTCAAATTTCATGCCTGTTAGATATCCAAATTAAAATCTAAAATATGACTAACCAACTGTTCACTTTTACAACTAATCAGCCCTTAATGCAACATGTATTAAATGGCACTATTTAGTATAGTGTAAAGGGTACAAATGTAATGAAACAGCCAAAATCTATTTTTAAATGTTATATAACTGCCAGAATGGAGCAAACGCACCATAGATTTATATTATGTAACAGTTAAAAGACCTTTGTCCACTTTTGCAGGTTGACTGCACAGACACACATGCAATCAGAATCCCCATCGCTCAGTAAATGCCGTGTTATCATACCTCCCAGCATCCAAGGATTTTGTTTAAAAGCCGCATCTTTTGCTTGAGACAAAAACTTTTCGTCTGCGGTATACAACTGCAGCGGAACAAACACATAATGAGTTTGCACTCTCTGGCAGCTGAAGGCTCACCATTTTCACACGCATACACGTCTCATCCATGTCGATTCATTCTAGAATCCATGTAATATAACATAACAAAATGAAAAATTCCGCTTTCAAAACAACTGAACAGCTTCCTTCACGGTGCGTTTGACATTTATTGTATTTTATGGATTTGGTTGCAGGTTCAGCATTACATACATTTTTTTTTAATTAGACGTTCTTCCCTCCAGTCGTCACGGTAACAGCGAGAGTCCACTTACCACGATGATCCGGCGGGTCCCAGAGAATATCTACAGCACCAGCTTTTCCAGGTGCACTGGCAGATGTTGACTATCCAGCATGACGGACAATCATTAGTGGGTCGGAGTCCTTTATGGTCGGGGTTCACCGAGCTCTTAATGATACAAGTGATGCAGACTCTTTTTGTTTAAGTTACATGCCTAAATCCCTAAATTTTGAATTTGGAAGTTCCTCAAATCTCCCGGGTCTCCAAGCACCCAACTCCGAGGCTGACTCACCGAGGATGCGACCAGCCAAAACGTCGCCATGAAGCCATCGGCGGGATCCGGCGGTCTGATTCAGACGGAGCGCGAGTCAGTTTGTCATCTTTTTCAGTCCTCCTGGTCACAGACAGTTGACACGACACAGCGTGAGCTAATCCAAATCTCTGACCCCCAAATCTCCTTGCATGCCGTGAAGGCTCCAGCTTCAGGCTTATATTGATGTGCCTGGCCGACATTAACCGAAACCTCAATTTCAGATCAAGATTTCGCTCTCTGTACCCCTGTATGTCATATCCTTTATTCTCTTTTGGAATGCAATGATTCAGACCCGCTATTTTCAACAAAACCCATCTGTTCCAGGAACCCCTCTGTTAGCCTACACCACTCTATGCTCCCTCAGTGTTCTTAATGTTGCACTTCCTGCATTTCAGTTATCTAATTAGGTACTTGCTTTGTTCAGAAGATGCTGCGTAGCTCTTGCTCCAGTAACGCTTACCTGGACATTAACTGGAAGCTCAGCATAGCCGCACTTATGCCCAGTCGCCTCCTCGACAGCCACGTCTGTGATGTGCCATTCGCCTCGCTTGCACATCACTTTGGACAAAAGCGCCTGCCAAATATAGGAGATGTGATCCATGTGTTAAGGAGGAGTAAATGTGTATGTCCACTATTTGCAGAAGCACACAGGGAACAAACAAGTTAAAGGTTCTTGCTCACCCCAGGTTTTTCCATTTATTTCATAAACCACAGATTTTTTTTTTATTCTTGTTTAGCTTTGGAAAGTTCAGTGAACAACTATAAATGGAAATATATGTCAAATAAATAGGTTTGTTTTATAACATGGAAAGAGTTTGTAACAGTGCATGTCTGACACCCTATTAACTGGTTGTGTGGTGATGGCAGATTCTAGGCCGTCCTTTAACTTTAAATACACTAGTTACCTGTTTCATCCCATGAAACAGAGCAGTATTTAATGTCACTTGCAGAAAGAATGCCTCGAATTTTCTCTGCTGTTATAACTGCTAGAGGAGGTTACTTTGATGAACGAAAGATACGACATTTTCTTGCTAGTAAAGGTACTCAAATGGTGAACGTACTGTAAATTTATTTATTAGCAAAGAAAATTGAGTGTACTTTTAGTAAACGTTAAGTGAGCGACATGCAGGTGTGGAAAATAGAAGTGTGTGCAAAAAGACTGTCAGTCACTGTGCTTTCATAGCATAGATCTTTAGTAGCTTGTTCTCCCCCCTGGAGATAAATATCCTGCCTCGAAACACCCACTGTGCCTCGTAGGCTGACACTCACTGCTACGCAGGATAGCCGACCACCCCCCCCGTTTTGGCAAAGCCGGTTTGTCGACTGTGTCTGGAGATCTGCGGATGCGCTGCAGTGAGAATAAAATAAAAACCGTACCTGATGTCTGTTTGATTTGTCTGTACATTACTGTAGTATAGCGTAGGCTGATTTGAGAGCAAAATGATGCATGACTGCTGGATGCTTCCAAGAAAATCTAATAAATACCATAACATCTTATCCAGAGTAGGGTCACTGCTAGCCTGGGGCCCATTTCAAGGAACTGGGCACTGGGCAGGGCACACGTTGGGCGGGATTGCTTCAGCTGTGCTTTTATCTGAGAGCCTGGAAAGTTAAACATGACAATATATCAGGGGCTATGCAGGGGCGGGGTCATAAGGGCAATGAAACCCACTGGAAGCTGATTGGCCCGCCTCCACTGTCACTCATCAAATTCAAATCATGTTATTGACTACTGATAAGGTTGCCCCCTCTGTTTCAATTATGGCCCCTCTTATGTCCCACCTTTTAAAAAATGCAAGAATAGCCCTTGCAATATATATTCATATATCACAGAGAATAATTTGTATATCAAATATAGATGTATATATATAATTTATACATTGTTTTACTTCCAGTGTATCATTTTTGTTCATGTGCATTGGTAAATTCCTAGAAATGTTTCTTTTTTGCGTGCTAATACCTTTATGCACTTTCGGAAGCGATAACAATTCAATTTAAATTCAATTTATTTTTATATAGCGCCTTTCACAACAGGGTCGCCCCAAGGCGCATTACATGGGTGTGTTGTGGTACATTACAATATAAAGAGAGAACAATACAAAAGCAGGGAAAATGAAAGACAGAGAAATTAAAGAAAGAATGATGACAACGGAGGAGAGGGACCAGGAACTCCTAAATTGGGAGAGAAAAAACCTCAGGGGGGGTCCAAGGGCAACTGACTACCCAACCCCCCCTGGGCAACAAAGCAAAGAGATTCTAGAATCTCCAATGACTGACTCCACACTTTTGCATTTCACGTTTTGTACGGGAGGTTATTTAGCATACATTAAGATTTAATAAATCCCTCGCAGATTAGAAAATAAACATACCGTGTAAGCTTCGGGATAAAAATGAATCCCCCCCCACCCCCGCCAATGAAAAATGTGTTGGTGTCACATCACAGAAGTGCAAAGAAAAGCATACTTTTGTATGCGATGAACTGATTTGTAAGCGGCTTGGACAGAACGGGAGAGAAAGTCTCTGATTGATGTGGGCGCATTTGATCTGTGGATTACGGTAACCTGCCAGAAATTAAACCTGGGAAGATGTGCAGCTCCTTAACCAGCTGTGGTAACTTCGATTTATCGTACCAGCAACAGCCCTGCTACGGTCTTCGTCCAAACTGTGCTCCTGCTAGGAATCTAAACGGCTGCAGTGTCAACTCCCATTCAAACCACGCATTTGCGTGGGGGCCCCGGTGTTTGGGAGCCCCCTGTTGGCCACAGACAGTCACTACACTCAGAGCGTGGGGAAACACCAAAGTGACTTTTGAACAATGAACACACCCCCGAATCTAAGATGTTTTTTCATTGGCTAATCCCGAGCTTTCAATTATAATGCCTGTAATGTAAACTTAAAGGTCTTTAACCATGACCCAGATGTACAGACCCAGATCTACAGACCCAGATCTACAGAGTGACTATCGAAACAAATGGAGCATATTGACAGAAAGGCCTGCGAATGAGTGGCTTAATCGTCATGGCATCACGTCGGTCAATTATACAGCATGTTACGATCACTCACTTTTTACAAGTGGGTTATCCTGAAAGTTTGGGTTGTTATAACAACACTTCGAACCCTCATGCTGCACGATAACTTCGGCATCCAAAATATTCACAATAATAAAAAATTGAACAGAGCACAGCACAGTTTTTTTTTTTAATAAAAGTGGAATAAACATATTTATTTTGTTGTCTAAATAAAACCCAGTGATAGTACCACATACCATCTACAATAAATCTAATATTTTGCTCATATTTTTCTTCTTATAGAATCCAACCCATTCCCAGGTCTCATAACAATTCTTTTGTTGTCTGAGATGAAATTAATTGAATTTTCCAGAGGATTCTCCTCTCCTAAGCGCTTTTCTCCAATATTCTCAGCACACAGTGTCTCTTATTTCAAGTGCCAGTCCTGGGGTTTAATCTGATGTCTGCGTACTAATTGCCTATGCGATTAATTAGCCCCCAGATAAAAACAATCGTTAACTGCCTTATGGTTTTACAGCGCCACGATAAGGACATCCAGGCGCTTAAGGACTCGCGTTACGTTCAGGCAGCTCTAGGACGACATTTCAGAAAGTCATGTTGCTGTCATCCATCCGTCTGTATTCCATATGTGCTTATCTTGGGTGGCGGGGCGGGGTGGGGTCGAATCCCAGGAGGAGCAGAGCATGAAGCAGGGGCAACCGGTGCATCAGTGCTCACTTTTATCTTATCCATCCATCCATCCGTCCATCCCTTTTCTGTAGCCATTTGTCCTATTTATGGTACATATCCATCCATCCATCCATCCTTTCTCTGCAGCCATTTGTCATAACCATAATACGTATCCATCCATCCATCCACCCATCCTTTTTCTGTAGCCATTTGTCCTAAGCATGATACATATCCATCCATCCATCTATCCATCCATCCTTTTTCTGTAGCCATTTGTCCTATGCATGATACATATTCATCCATCCATCCATCCATCCTTTCTCTGTAGCCATTTGTCCTATGTATGGTACATACTGATGTACAAAAGACAAATCGAAAGCCTTGAATTACTCTGAGATATGTGGAACCATTTACAGACACCAGTTCACCTGAATGTATGTTATCAGGCTGTGGGGAGAAGATTCAAACTCCTCAAATCCAACCCAAAACCTCGGAGGTGCCAGACCTCAATGCAGCCCACTGAGGCTCTTTGTCACAGAAAAAAAAACATAAAAACCTGATCAGCTTTCACAGTTGGTCTAAACACTCTGATCTCATGCAGTTCTCGTTCCACTTAAATTTATGATGAGCCCCAGAACCTTTTTAAGTTAAATATAAATGAATCAATCTTTGAATTTATGTAACCACACTGCAGCATGAACTCATTTAAACATAGTGTAGTCTGATGAATGTAGTAATACTATACTTATTAAAACATAAAACGCCCAACTGACACCTTTTTCCAGTATCATGGATAAGCCATGGAATGAAGGACTGGACCACACAATGGTGACTGCAGCTGGGGGTTAGGGCCTTGAGTAAGGTGCATCAGACGTGACTGTTCGGCTGCGGCTGGACTCAAACCAACAACCTTCTGATCTCACACACAGAGGCTTAGCCCCCTGAGCCCCTGAGCTGAGGCCCAGATAGACAGAGTCGGTTTATATAAATCCTAATCTTCACGTCAAACATCTATTTGCCTGGGGCTGTACCTGCCGTTTAATGTTGCAGGATCCCAGGACCTGCAATCTCCATTTTTCTGGGCCCCAAACATCAGTCCTGTTTTTATTTTTCTCTTCATGTTGTGCTACAGACAGTCCCTCCCCCCGCAAAAAAAAAAATAACAAACAGGTTGCATTACACTGTAATCATGGGCGTTGCCGCCATTAAATCTGAGGGGGACGTGTCCCCCTCACATTTCATAATTATTTGTTTGGACCCCCCTACATTTAATATAAAATATTAGTTTTATGCCAGTATGCCCCCCCACACACACACATTCAAAATGCTTCTTACGCCCCTGACTGTAATTCATAATCCAGTGAAATTATCACTGACTGCAGCTCTACTTGATGCACATGCGGAATCCCAGGCCAGCTGCATTGCCGGCGCCCCCTATCTGGGACAATGTGGAATTGGCTTGCAATGTGGGTACCCCCTCAGAAGATGGCGCCACAGGCAGCAGCCCACGTCACCGACTTGGTGCAGATCTGCAGATATATTACTTGAAATGCATCTGTTAAGCGGCAATCGCAGTGGGTGGTTCTGTTTCCTCACACCTCTGTGGGCTTCAAATCCCATCCCTCCTGTGTGTGTATATTTATTTTGCGCCGTCTCTGTAAAGCACAGTTTTTTTCCCCACAGTCCCACAGGCGTCCTTCAGGCACTCTGTTTTCCTCTCATGGCCTGAAGGCATGCGGTTAGGCTAATTGGTGTCTCTTAATCTGCCTTGGTGGATGATTCTGTGTGCTCTGCGATGGACTGGCATCCTGTCCAGGTTGTGCTCCTGCCGGACCCAGATCATGATGAGTGGTTTGGAGATGCATGGATATCTAAATAATTTATAAACAAATGCTTTTTATAATGCCTATCACTGGTCTCACGACAGCATGCCGAAAATGCGCATTTAACAAATTTTAAGTGTGAAGACAGACCGATCATTCATTCATCACTTTGAGGGGGGAGGGGGGGGGCGTTTCCTGACGATCGCGCAATTTATCGGCTGCGAAGATGAAAGCTTTTGAGGCCACGACACAGCCGGCGGAGGCCTGGAACAGAAAATCAGGCAACTCGCATGGCGCCTGATGAATTAACACCGGCTAATTAAGGTCCTCTTCGCGATCAGCTAAAGCCACGCCCCTCACGCTGTTGTTAAGGAAACATCACATAAATACAATGATTACTACTTATAGAACTGATGCCTTTGCGCGTCGTATGAATCGCTGGCAGCAGAGGGGACCGTTTCTGGATTTTGGTGTTTACCCACAGAGCACAACGCCATTGCTCCATCCATCCATCTGTCTTCTAACCTTTTATCCTGGTTAATGTCTCAGGTAACAAAATTTATACTGCAGTAAAGGAAGTCTTAATAATGTTATAGTATGGGACACACCACTAGGGGGCGGGCGGCTTTGCCATGCATGTCCAAACAGCAGATACCCCGGGGCCGACGCGTTTGTCCGCTCGTGCTTGAAGATGCCACTGGAGGAGCAACAGGGCGTGAGCTGGAGGTGCCCCCCTCCCAGTTTGGAATGCAAAAAAGCATCAAATGTGAGCAAACATTAATTGCATACTCCGTGACTTCCGCTGCCAAATTTCCAAACTGCGCAGCGCTGCTCGGCACGGACTGGCCGCGGATTCATCACGCAGACTCCCGCACCTACCGTGACCTTGCCGCTCCGTATTTAGAAACTGCCTTCGGCGCCGTGGTCTCCTTGTCCGCTTATTTATTGACAAGTGAATTATTTAATCCACCTCTGAGAGAGATGTAGATCATAAATACTGTATGGTTTACTGTATGGTTTACCTCACATGAAGGGTCCTCTGTATTCTGCCGTAAAATGCATTACTTGCTTGGAGAAGTAAGTTTTAAAGTATTCCCTCTGTGGGTCGTCACGTCTCTTACCGCCACTGTTTTTTTGCTGTTTTACTTATTTCTTGTGGTTAATAGCACTGAGTTCACCAAGACAGTCCCATACAGGCAATGCTTATCTTACGGACAACTCGTACTTACGAACAAACTACCATAAAAACGATTGTATTAAAATTTGGGTTAAATACAATAGTGCATAATATTGCACTGCTTCAGCGGTTTTTCGGATTACAGTACTTTTATCATTAATTTATTATTATCATTATGTACAACTTGCCTACAAAATCGACTTAAAGACAGACTTAGGGTGCGTATCTCGTACCTGGGGGCCGCCTGTACTGGTTACAGAGCAGAAGTGCTGTTTCCGCGCAGTGACAGACCGCCTCATTTACATTCCCGAGGATTACTAACAGACTCAAAACTTAATCTGCCTCTTTTTAAATCGGAACGGGTATTGTGGTGACATTAAGGCCTTTCGTGAGGTTAGAATTGTTTCATGATAAGACTTTGGAGTAATTCTCTGACAGGCACTTTAATGATCGGCGATGTGGTTTCCGCAGCTGACAAATGTTCATGTGCAGGATTACACCGACTTGTTTTATTGCTTTAACAGTGTCTTCTTTATGCTTAAAGGTAACCACTTGCCTCTCAGGCCAACATAAAGGATGTAATTTTGCTTTACATAAAGTTAGCTGCTTGGTGAACCTGAACCCTGTCCCACAATCCCCAAGGTTGGGGAGTAGGATGAACCTCTCTCGCGCTCGCTCTCTCTCTCTCTCTCTCTCTCTCTCTCTCTCTCTCTCTCACACACACACACACACACAGACAGACAGACAGACAGACAGACAGACAGACACACACACAGACACAGAGAGAGACAGAGGTTCGTAAGTGTAGTTTTGTGGGGACTCCCCATTAATTTCTATGGGGAACACTCTAATCCCAACGTGACAACCTTAACCCCTACCCAGCCCTATCCTTAACCATAAGTAACCAAACAAAATACGAGACTTTTGGCATTTTTAGTTTTTTGATTGCATCCACGGATCTTTGTGGGGACCTGAAAAACGGTCCCCCCTAACGTCAGAATAACAGGTCTTTATTACATGGTGGGGAACATTTTGGTTCCCACAATGTAATATAAACGCACACGTACATGAAGAACAATTTAGAGGCATCAACCTGCTTGTAGGAGGAAACCCACGGAAAGACACGCAAGGCAAGGAGAACATGCAGATGTTCTGTACACAAAGCAAGGGAAGCGATTCATCACGTACAATTCCACTCATCCTTTTGTTTAAGTTGTATTACTAATTTTCAGTGACTAAAGCATTGTGGGATTTATAGCTAGCAGTATGGTTTTATTTGACGAAGGTCAAAGATAATGATACTTTCTAACACCACCGTGTTAACACCACTTAATGTTAAAACTTGGATTCGAAGCTAAGGAATAAACATTATTGTAGGTGAATTACATATTTATTTATTCAATTGCAAGTGCAAAACCATGGTAAAATGCATCTTGTGTAAAGACAGTGGTAACCTAAAGCCTTAAAAAAATGTGGTTTATTGCTATGACACTATGCAAAGATGAGGCCGTACATGTGTTGCACACAACAGTTTGACGGTGACTAGTTATTCCTCAAACGTGATAAATGTACAAGCTTGGGCTGCAAACCAGCTACATAAACAGAGGTGCTACTTCTTGAATAATATCTAGGTATGTAATAGTGCAAAATGGACACAGATAGTGTACTTGATACCAGACAATTTTTTCTGTTATTTTTACATGCTTGAGTTGGATACACCCTTACAGGGGCGATTCAAGGATTTTTTTAAGCCGGGGGGGGGCATAAGAGGAGTCATAATTCATACAGGGGGGCCAACCTTATCGTTAGCCAATGATATGTTTTGAATCTGTGAGTGACAGGGGAGGTCGCAATTTATGGGCCAATCAGCTTTCCAGTATCCCTGTAGCCCCGCCCCGGTATGCACACCTGCACCCATTACAGAGCCCTTGAGTATCATGATTATAAAGCTGAAGATGTGTCTCCGCTACCAGATTTATCATTTGATGGTCGGCCATTTTCGGAAGCCAATGGCCGCCTGTACACATGCACTGGCTGCTTGGCCCGCCATTGTTTTCACATTGAGGGATTTGTGTCTGCTTCGTCCGCTTATGTTCACACAGACTCCCAGCAGGAAGTCCCGCCCTCAGGGCTCTCCGCCATGCTGGCCCAAGCATGACTGGCAGCGCTGCAGGCCGTCCGGGTAGCACGCCGGGCATCGCAGGGCTCGGATGGACTCGTTGAAGCGGTTGGCGAGCATGGACAGCTTGCTTCCATGGCACAGGGAGCAGGGAGTGCAGCCCGAGCCCCCGCACTGCGGACACACGGCCTCCTCCTGCAAGCAAGTCAACCACATGCAGTTCCCTCACTGACCACTAGAGGGACCGTTGTTCCTTGTGCAAACTGACACCAACAGTCTCATCTTGATAAATGAACTACACCAACAAAGACTGCTTGTGTTTGCACTGGAAAAAAAGCACCAAAGGGGGAAAAACAAACAGTACCGCAAAACTTTCCTAAAACATCACAAAGATACAGCGACAGATATTTAATCACAAGCAGCCGCTGTCATGCATGATAAATCGATTATTCAAACACTCCAACACACACAATACACAACAGATGATGCAAAAACAAATAACTATTCATACACACTTTATAAAATTTGCCTTTGCAGTGTATTTAATGTAATGTGTGGAACCTCTTTTCTAAGAACTGGATTACAACTATTTATTATATATGCTAATAAACACTGAGTGCTTTTGTTGCATGTTATCAAGTGTTATATGTGCAGTATTTAGTGTTATTAATACAAATGGACAGTATTGGTGTAAATGTACTGTGCATGACCTGAAATGGTCTGTCTATGTCTATTTGTCTATCTGTTTGCCTGCCTATCTGTCTGTTTGTCTGTATTTCTGTCTGTCTCTGGTCATCTGTGTCTATCTGTCCACCTGTCTGTGTCTGTCTGTCTGTGATGGTGTTACCTTGTCTGCGGTTTCAAGGCCATCTTCGTCCTCCCAGTGAGAGCACAGTGACCCGTGGTAATGCTTTCCTCCTCTTCCTCGCCCATGCGGATCCTCTCCCTCTCCGTCCTGTCTCTGGACAGAGGTCTTCATCAGTTCTGTCCTCCTCTGAGGGGACCTGATGATTCGTAGATTACTGGTGTAGATGATAATCTTCCCAAAGTCCAGCACGGACGACTGGAAGACACGACCCAAACATGCTATGGTCAACAGAACACATTCTTAACGTTACCAACCACCCCGTCCACACAGGATCCCGCTCAGCACGGCGGCAGAACCTCAAATCACGTACATCTGCATATCGTTAATCACTGACAGCCTTTTAGCACCGGCTAAATTAATATGATATGGTCGAGCTTATTATGCAAATTGGAATTCAGATGAAGGTGATAATGTTAATTTCGTCGTCCGAGGAAATATCCTACCAGAGATGACGCGTGGGTTACTTGGATGTTGTGCCGCAAACATTGTGCAAACATTCTAACGTTCTGTTCTGTTGACCCGCTTACCTAATTTTCTTCCTTAACAATCCTCATCCCCATGACAAGCAACATCTCATTGTTGGTAATAACTCATTATAATTATTACATTGTTTTAGCCATATTGTACATATTGTACTGTATTTACGGCAACATTTCTTGCACTGACATGTACTCCTGCACTTGTATACATTTATCAACCACACATACACATTGTGTTTGTCATTGTACCTGCCCATTGTCATATTTTGTCTTAACTGTGTATCTACTGTATGTACGAGGGTCTTTCATAACCTGAGACTAATTCCCTGTGTGTGTGAACCTGCACTTTATCCTTATTTCTTCTTCTATACTGTAATTCATTTCCCATAATGCACATATTTATTACTTTTTTTGTGACTCACTCCTAAATTGCACTGCTGTCTGTCCTATATTGCACTGCTCTCTATCCTATATTGCACTGCTGTCTGTCCTTTATTGCACTGCTGTCTGTCCTGTATTGCACTGCTGTCTCTATTATATTGCCCTGCTGTCTGTCCTGCCCCCATTTCCCTACCATGTAACCATAAAATAAGAATTTCACTGTCTCCCAAAAAACATGTGACGATAAAGCTTCCGAATCTGATTCTCAATATACACGCAGAACAGAGCAGTGAGACGAAATCCGTGGGGAAAACGCTAAGAGTCCTTGGAGATTTAGCCTCCTTACTGTTGGCCAGCTCCAGGAGAACCTGAGCCAGTACTCACTCTGGAATCCGCTGGTGGGGAGCCGCAGGTAGCGAGTCTGTAGCTAGTCATGCCTCTGTAGACGTTTATCCTCTGGGCAGTGAGCCCGGGGGACGTGCCCATCCGCGCCTCCGGGGACTCCTGGAAGCTGGAGAGCTGCTCCGCCTCCAGATGCTGGGGCACCTTGCCATGCATGAAGCTGCGCGGGTACTTCTCCTCGGGGCTGTCCAGCTCCTGGCCGTCCTCGTAGACGTGCTTCAGCACACGCCCGCTGTACGAAGACGCGATCTTGAATCGCACTTTCCGTGGCTTGCCATCATACCTCTGGCTAAGCTTCCTCTGCGTATCCTCCATGTCACCGGCGTTGGCGAGGAGGCTGCCCTGAGGTCCGGCGGAGGGACGCAAACTTGAAGTGGGGGCTGAGCGGAGCTCACCTGAGGCAGGTAATCGACGTCAAGCCTGCCCACCCCTGTCTACACCCCCTGAATAATTCAGCCGTGGATCGGATACAGCACAGCAGCGGGGAAACGATAGCCTCTCATTAAATAATCATTCAGGGGGCAAATGGAAATGCACACCTTTCCCTTAAATTGCAACGCCCTTAAAAAGTGGCTCAACATACGCGGAAGACGAGGGAAAACTTCCACAGAAAGCTGCGTTTTTGCCCACGTTCCGCAGAAGCATTCAAAGTCTGACCGGCTCTGAAGGTCAGCTCTCGTCGGACTAACAGAAGGCCTAATTGCCGATGCATAAAGGATCGACTGCACAGTCCTTTTAAGTATTTTTTCTTCTTCAGCTCAGTCAGATCCACTTTTAGCTTCGCAGCACTGCAGCCAGACCCTGTCGCTCAAATAACATTTTACTGCTCGACGTCCTCTATTCTTATACAATCTTTTCTCAGTATATTATTCACACCAACCAATCAGAACAGGTTCGATGCAAGGAACGACTTAGTAAGGGGAGCATTACAGGATTTACAGAAATCTTTTCTATATAGAACTTTTTAAAACCTAATGCAGCCTCTCCTCAGGTTACGATGGGATTACATTCCGACAAACCTAACATAAAGCGAAAATATCGTAAACATATGGCAAAAAAAGCTTTTTAATACAGTACACCTAAGCTAACAAACATCATAGCCTAGGTTAGCCAACCTCAAGCAGTTCGGCAAAATCATTAACGTAAACCCTATTTTATAATAAAGCGTTGAACATCTCATGTGATTTACCAAAGAATGTACTGAAAGCGAAAAACATTTATCCATAGTAAAGTCGAAATATCGTAACATGGACCATCGTAACCCGAGGAGTGCTTGTTCATGAAATAAGGATGTAGATTGCATTCTCTGTGGGTTGGCATTTCCTTCAGAAACTCACACCCAGACACACTTTCTCCTCCATGTAGATCAGGTTCGTTGGTGACTCTAAATAACTTTTAGACTTGGGTGGTCTGCACAAGATTATCACCCTGGTAATTGCATAATAACCATAACCCAAACCATAATTGATTAAACTGTTTTTTTTTTTTTTTTTAATGAATTAGTGCATTGAACCGCTGTCCTGCCGAGGGTGTCCCCTGGCTAATCCCAAAGTGTTTCATCCTAACTACCTTGCACTATGTCCCTGAAGTCCATGAAAGACAGACAGATAAGAAAATGATAGACAGATAAACAGATAAACAAAAGGATGGACAATTTTCCCTCTGAAGCTTATATAGCTCTCCTTGGAGCAGGTTGAAGGTCAAAGACAAGGATGTATTTAGAGGGGATTTGTCAACCAGTCAGAGAGATTGCAGCCAAAGGAAGGCGGGTCTTAAGACCAAGAGTGACATGTCAATTATCTGAGGGCAGCCTTCCCATTGGGTGATGGGCAGAGCTTCCGAGAGTGTGAAACAGCATAAAAGTGTGAGAAAAAAGTGTTTTTTGCAAGCAATTCAAAAAATTGTTTGTTTGTTTGTTTGCTCACGCGTGAGAATATTTTTTCAGAATTTGAGCGTCCTGGCACAAGAGAGGAGGGACAGTCTTGAAGTGTTTTGTTTTTGTTTTTCTCAGCAGGAGACATTCGGACATTCTAAGCCAGCAGGAAAGAGGGGCGGGGTAGTGAGGGGGGGCTGGTCTTGGCTGCCAGGGGCTTGAATTGAGCATGAGAGTGACCGGGAGTGAGCAAGGGGTGTGGAGTTGCACTGGGCCCATGGTGGAGTCTGGGCTGCTGTCCGTGGTCCTGCAATTTTCTACCTTCCGTTGGCATCACAGCCCACGCTAAGAAAACACACGTTCCTAAAGAACAAGGGCATCCGTGTATCTAGATGCTGAGCTCATGCTTTCAAATAAACCTTTTTACCTGCATATTTTGCTGGAGTAATTCAGGTTAAGTGCTTTGCTCAAGGGTATTAGAGCAGGGCCCCCGCTTGGGACGTGAACCAGCAATCTTCAGATTATGAGTATACGTTCTTAACTCTGCCCCAACCTGCTCTACTTCAGCATTTCATAACTTCGCTAACTTTTGGAATTTTTCACTCTGCACCTTGGCCTCTGACCTGCTAACTTGCTACTGCTGTTGCTGGTCTAGTTAACTATTTCTGATGGTGTTTTGCCGGTTTTCTGACTCTGTTATATTCTGTGCAACATTATGTATGGAAAAAATGACTTATGAGGTTAGGATACTGCCACCCCCAGACAGGTACGAGGGCTGCAATTTCAGTGCAGAGGTCTGGTGCAAACCAGTTCGCTGGAAGCTAAGTGCTTTACATTCACTGAAAATGAAAACAGGGTTACGTAACATTAAACACAGACGTAATGTAAGATTTATACACAGCTTTATATGTTTTTCAGTGCTAGGGTGTGGGAATATGCTGAGTTCCCACTGGGCAAATGGGACCACACTGCGGATTGTTTTTCAGCTGCAAAATAATGTCACTCCCCCATCCCCCCCCCCACACACACACCCAGAGAGATTCCACCTAAAGTATTTTCTCTCAAGGGGACATCTACTCCTTCACCAGCCTGCCAAGTAACAGCCACCCCGCCATAGTGCTTTCCCCAACATCAGAACTCCCCGGGCACGCATCATTGTTCAGGGATGCTAAAAGTAGGTTAGCGCCGGTTCTTCGGGGAAACATCCGGGGTCTGCGTTTGCTGAAGAACGCGGACTGCTCCAGGTGCCTCGGAATGGAATTTCACCAGGTTCCGTCGTTTCCATGGCTGGTTGCTAGGTCTCCTCTGTGATGCTCATTGACGACATTTATCACTATAACGCAACCATCAGGCTAAACGTTAAAAAGCGACGCCTCCATTCATTCGTTATTAATTCTTGTTTGTGCACCATGAAGTTTACTCCGGCCTGATTATTCTGCTCCTTGTTCCAGGGACAGTTAGCTCTACTATCTTAATCTGACGTTTCGCCTCGCTGTGCCAGAACGTCCTCACTTGGTCTAATTTGTTTCCAGCTAAATTTAAAAACAATTACTTACGCCCAACTGTCGCTCTTTAAAAGAAGCCGAAGACATCCAGAAAGCAATGGACTTCTCTGAGTCAGTGTAATTAATCTGATTGCCCTCAGCTTGCAAGGAAATAAATGAGGCTTCAGCACCAACTATGGGTGAGATTTACATGTGCTGTTAATCACTAACTGGCACCATCCAATGGGAAGAAAAACCAGTCTGCAAAGACTGCAAAGTTGCAAAGACCCACGAGTGGCATCAGTTACTATTCATGGGTCAGGGGTGTGGTACAGGTGATGGGGTCATTTGATTAGATATACACTCACCTAAAGGATTATTAGGAACACCTGTTCAATTTCTCATTAATGCAATTATCTAATCAACCAATC